>LZPO01034768.1:1065941-1082791 GCA_001675575.1 Neotoma lepida
CTTCCTGTTCCTACAGAGTGAGAAAGGATAGAGGCTCTCAAAAGGCTGGCACTCAGTAGCTCATATACCACACACTGTACTATGTGGCTGGGACACTTCTGAGACTACAGTGGCCACTATTAGCATCCACAGGAGGCATGGTCAGAGCTGCCGTGGTGCAGGGTTACCTTGCAGAGGCCCTGAAAGGTTTTCTGAGAAAAGGCACTGCACTGTCTACCTTCCCATGGGACCTCCTGGGATTGTACTACTGGAGGCCACATTCAGGTGAATATCTTTCAGGGACAATGACAAATCTATGTGATTTTTTAGAAGCACCCTAAAGCAGGAATCACACTGGGAATCAGGAGATGGCTTGATCTCCAGCCCTGTTCTAGGCAGGTTCATTGTCTCTCTAGGTGCCAGTGTTCTGTTTTGAGACTAATTTTGTGTGTTCCCTATGCTGGATGCAGGGAAATACATGTCCTATTAAGTGTAAACAATGAATTAAGGGCTCTCCAGTCCAGCTCAATAACACTCCCATTTTTACAATCTTTAACCAACCAGTCTTAGCCAATCACCCAGTAATGTGGGACTTTCACAAGGTTTAGAGCTAATCTTTGGTCCTCCAATCCACAGTGGTAAACCTGTTCAGAGGATGGAATAACACAAGTCTTTCACTATTTCTGTTTCCTGCTGCATTTGACATACCTGAAAAATGCTTGTTAAACAATTGACAAAAATCTCATTAATCAGGGAACTACCTGTTGCATACCAGAAAGAAACATAAAGAAGTTGTCTAATTTAGCTGGGCGGTGGTGGCGCTCACCTTTAATCCCAGCTCTCAGGAGGCAGAGGCAGGTGGATCTCTGTAAGTTCCAGGCCAGCCTAGTGTACAGAGCGAGTTCCAGGATAGGCTCCAAAGCTACAGAGAGAAACTCTGTCTTGAAAAACCAAAAAAGAAAAAAAACCAGTTGTCTAATTTGTAAAACACTATAACCAGAGCTCCAGAACAGTGTCCTCTGCTCTTGTCTCAGCAGCAGCTCTGGGAGGCCAAAATGATTCCAACCACACTACTAATGGCAGAATAGTAATGCCATGTTCTCCTCACAGTTGGGTCACTTTGAGGAACTGCTACAAACTACTTAAGAGCCTGGCCTGGTGAACTGCCAACCCAGATAAAACAACTCTTGGTCAAACTTGGGGGTGTGTGACTATTAAATAAAACCAATTTCTTCACATGGCTTACTACTGAGACAAGTGTTCCAAGTGGGCTTCAGCAAAGGAGGATNGGTAACAGACAAACACAACTTCTGGGAAACTCTTTCTTGAGACAAGGTCTCACTATGTAGTCCTGGCTGTCCTGAAACTCACTATGCATACCAAGCTAGCCTCAAACTCAGAGATCCTCTTGCCCCTGCTTCCCAAATGCTGGGATTAAATGTGTGGGATACCATGCCCAGCTGTGGGAAACTACTATTAGCAGAGCAGATCCTATGTTGATGTCTAAGTTCTACTATACCTGTTGAAAATCCTCATTCATAGCTTCACTGTCTAGAGCAAAAGTGTCAAGAGTTGATAAACACCACTCCAAAGTGACTTAAGCTCAACCAAAAACTCTTTGGTAAGGAGTAGTCAGTCACCTTGAGATGGTCTGTAGATGACAAGGTACCTCTTTAAAGACGAGCAAGGCAGGAGCTTACCTGTCGGGTGTTCTGAAGTAAATCCACAAGTTCTCTTAAAATGTTTGAGCATTTCCCACCTACAACTGGAAAGGAGTTTCAGGCTTTGGGACATATTGAACTGGTTCCAGAACTGGCTGGGCTTCATAAATGCTCAGATCATACACATTCTCATCTCAGGGGCTGGGAAATGGNAATTACCCTAGGGGTTGAAAATCTCAAACTCTGCCTTGGGATAGGTAACTTGAAGATAAACCAAACGCCCTCTTTNATTATCCCCAAATGGGTCTGAAGAATTACCTACTCTTGCAAATAAGTGCTAAACAAAGCTCATTTAAAGCTACTAATGTGCCCGGTAAACTCAGCTGTCAATGTATACGGGGAAAACTAATTTTCCAGCAGTAGCGAGGCTGTAAGTCTTAGTTTAATTTCCTTCCAGCACTACACTTGTTTGGCTACTTTTCGCCAAAGACTCGGTGTCTCTGAGTTCCCAGTCCAAGAGGCGAGGAGGTTACACTTCCTGAGATCGAGGTCTCTCGGGGCACAGCGGGTACGTCCAACCTGTGCACACTTGAAGTTGCGAGAGCAAGTTGCAGGAGGCTCCAGAGAGCTCAAAGTTCCCCGTAGAGCCCGTCGACAGTCCAGGCGGGCCTCCTCCGGAGCCAACCTGCGTGCTTCTCTCCCCTTTGTAGGCGGAGAACATGTGCCACGCCGAGTGGCCCGGAAGGGAAATGACAGCTTCAGGAAAACCAACTTCACCCTGGCAGACCGCGGTGCGCTAGGGCGCCAGGACGTCCCAGGCCGCAGCGGGCTCGCGCCTGCCCGCTGTCCCGGACCGCGCCTCGGCCCGCGGCTGCGCACAGCCGGGGGCGCGCCCGAGCTCGGGAGGCGGCGCCGGGCTCCCGGGCCTCGCTCCCGCCGCCGCTGGGGCGGCCTCCTCCTCACCGCCCGCCAGCCCCGCTTACCTCAGCGCGAGAACGGGAGGCGGCCACGGCTCCGCTGGGACGGGGGCAGCGTGGACAGGACGTTCTTCAGCCTTTCCGCTTCTCACTGGCTCTGGCTTCGGGCACGACGCGGGCGGAACAAACGGGCTCCACTACCCGCGGGGGCCGGCCATTGTGCGACGTCATCAGGCCGCGACGGCCGTACTGCGGGCCGGCGGGCTTCCCTCGCTAGCCCCGCCCTCCTCGCGCTTCCTTCCGGCCTTTGGGGCCCCGCCTCCGTGGCGCGCGCTCGCAAGTCTCCGCTACTGCGCACGCCCACCGAGGTCCGCCCTCCCTGCAGCGAGCCACCTAGCGGCGCGTGCGCAGTGTCTGTGGACCTCTGGTAGTAGTTTCCCGGGATGGGGAGCGGATGGCGTCGGGCGGATTGTGAGCCGGGTAGGGAAAACCCTTTGAGGATCTTGGTGTGCGCATGTGGACACTCCAGGGCTTGAAAACTTGGGATTCGTTTTCGTCAGTTGCGAATTTCTTGTCTTATTATATATCAATGCTTGACCAAAACTGTTTTGGGGACTGGAGTGTAGAGAGACAGCACCTGGCAAGTATGCGCGAGGCCCTGGTAATTCCCCCCACCTCCCAAAAAAGGGATTTTTGGAGATACTTGTAGAGTTTAGAGTGGCGCTAAATATTCCTGGTCTCCCTAAATATGATTACCATGACCCAGTGTAAACCCCCTGGGGAGGATTTAAGCTGACTGGAATATTCTTCAGTCCCCTCCATCTATCCAGCGGGGCTCTGCTGCTGCTGCTGGCCTAANCCCCCCTCATCGTTACCAACGAGGGGTTGCGAGATCTTTGGGTAATGGCCCTTTGCAAATTTTGGAGCTGATCTTGGGCCTTCATGTTTGGGGGCTGCCTGTCTTCCTCGGACAACCTCAAGGTGAAAACAGCCCAGCTGCCCATAAATTGATGAAAGAATAAACTGTTTTAAGTCTTACGGTGGAATTCAGCCACAGAAAGGAATGAAGGTCTGACACATGCTATAAGCACAGAGGAACTCTAGAAAGGTGCTTGAGAGAAGCCAGTCATGAAACCGAGCGGCTCAGTGTGTCTGTGAGAGCTTTTTTTTTTTTTTTTGCGCCTTTCCTGGAACTCACTACTCACCCAGGCTGGCCTCGAACTCACAGAGATCCGCCTGCCTCTGCCTCCTGAGTGCTGGGATTAAAGGCGTGCGCCACCACCACCCGAGGGCTTTTTCTTAATTGAATCATTTGAAGTGGGAATCATTTGAATCTTTTTGAGGTGAGAAGATCCACCTTTAATCTGGGCCACACCTTTTGGTGGCAGCCTGTATAAAGGACANGGAAGAAGGAGGCCCTTGCTCTTTGCCTGTCTGCCCTCACTCTGGCAAGTTCATTTGTTCACTGGCATTAGGGCCTACTTCTCAGATTTCAATGAATACTGAAGACCAGTTGAGACATCCAGCCTCATGGACTGAATCCAGCCTACTGGATTCTTGGACTTTCCGTTGGTAGACAGCCATTGTTGAATTAGCTGGGCCACAGCATGTATGTGTATATATATATATATATTCTATCAGTTCTGTTCCTCTGGAGAACCCTGACTAATATACAGTACTGAACTCTGAAATGATGAGAGAAAATAAGTTTTTATGAGTTTCCTTCATAAGTTGTTTATGTCAGGCTTTTGGTCATAGTAAAAATACAATTAANAGAGGATGGAGTGATGANTTGGGGAACTATTTGGCCTTCCAGATGGATCTTGAATTTCCCTCCTGTTCTCTATGCTCTCCACTCCTGGTTCTTGCCTGAATTAATACTAAAAATCCCCTTCTCCTGTCACTGCTGGGGACTCTCCTAGGCAGTCAGAGCCACATTTTATAACTCAATTTCAGTCACCTCCCTGATGGCTTGAAACTCCTCCAGTGGCTTCTTTAGCCATCAGATAAAACCTAAAGTAATGCACCGTCCTCCCTATGGCACAGTGCTCCCAGCCAGCTCTCTTGCACTCATGTCTTCTTTCCTGGCCCTTCAATTTGCCATCTAATTTTCTCAGTCCCCAGGTATGCAGGATAGTTTTATGTCAACTTGACACAGCTAGAGTCATCAGAGAGGAGGGAACCTCAACTGAGAAAATGCAGCTATAAGATCCAGCTGTAAGGCATTTTCTTAATTAGTGATTGATGGGGAGGGCCCAGCCCATTGTGAGTGGTACCGTCACTNGCCTGGGTTCTNTACGAATGCAGGCGGAGCAAGCTGTGGGGAGCAAGCCAGTAAGCAGCACTCCTCCATGACTTCTGCATCAATCAGGCTCCTGCCTCCAGGTTCCTGATCTGCTTGAGTTCCTGTCCTGACTTTCTTCGATGATGAATAGTGATGTGGAAGTATAAGCCAAATAAATCCTTTCCTCCCCACTTTGCTTTGGTTATCGTGTTTTGTTGTAGCAATAAAAACCCTAAGACATTGAGTCTTCATATGGGCCTCTCAAACTACCTGAAACTCCTTTGCCTGTTTCACNTTTATTCATCCTTAGGTCTTACCAAGGCTGGTTTTCTTTCCAGACACACTCCTGACACACTGGAGTTAAGTACCATCTGTGTGTACCACTCAGTCCTGTCAATTAGGGTAATGCCCTTGGCAGTGTGTTTCACACCAGAAATCCCATCGGTCTCTGTTTAACAGGCCCAGGTGATTCTGATGTTCAGAGCATGTGAGACTGGATGGAGTACCTTGACCTTAGGCTCCAAGAGACATGGACAAGAATAGTCAAAGAGATCTTATAGTAACCACTGGACAAATAAAGGAAGAAAATCCTGGAAATGACTCAAATATTTATCAGAAGATATTGCACTGATGTAACTAATAATATATACTACTTAGCATGCTGTAATGATTAAAAAATTATATGAATCTTGAATACATAAAGATAATATTTGGAAGTAGGGGTGAAGCTCAGAAATAACATGGAACAAAAAGTCAAGTGGCAGAAGGAACACAGATGATCATTGTTTTTGCTGTGACAAAACACCACGGCCAAAAGCAACTTCAGGAGGAAAGGGATTATTTCAGCTTACAGTTTATAGTCCATTGTGGAGGGAAGTCAGGGCAAGAGCAGGAGCAGAGTCATTGGAGGAACTCTGCTTACTGGCTTGCTCCTCTGTCTTGCTCATCCTGCTTTCCTATAGCACCCAGGACCACCTGCCCAGGGGTGCCGCCTGCATCAGTGATATGAGCCCTCTCATGTCCGTCATTAATCAAGAAAATGCCAAACAGACTTGGCTACAAACCATCTGATGGAGGCATTTTCTCAATTGGAGCTCCTCTTCTCAGATAATTCAAGCTTGTGTTGAGTTGACAAAAAACAAAACCAACTAACCAGGACAATCATGCTCACGTAAGATTATAATCATGAATATTTTTGGAGGTGTGGAGCAAGTGGAACACACACACTGCCACTAGGGAGTCGACAAGGTGTAGCCATTTTAGAAGGCAAGAAACATCAGTATGAACAGGAATGGTGGTGCTTACCTATAACCCAAGTACTTGGGAGGCTTCAGCAGGAAGGTGAGTTCAAAGCCAGCTGGGAGTGAATATTTTGGAAACAACACAGGAAAACTCTCAATACGAATGCTAAGAAAAATGCCTGGAAAGACAAAAGCACTGAAAATAGTTGCTTCTTGAGAGTGGGAAGAAAGAGAGAGAGACTGGGTTTCTAAATTGTTGCTATACTGAGACAATGTACAAGCGATAAAAGTCGTATAAAGTGTACAATCTGAGTTTTGCCAAGTGTACACCAAACAATCCCACCTAGCTGAAAATTGCCCAACCTGTTGCCACATATGGCACACATTGCAGGACATGAGGCATGGAGTCCGAAGCCTGGGTCTTGCAGCCCTAACAACATAGACTCATCCACTCCTCAACAGGCCAATTCATCAGACAAGTGACAGTGAAATGCAGAGAAAAGAGATTTATTTAATGTGGCTGCAAGGCCCAGGCTCTGACCATTGCAACTCTAAAAACACTGTGGGTTCGGAGTGCTACCTATTGTCTACCTGAACCCAAGAGGAGGGAAAGTTGGAAACTGTAGGACTCACTTCCTGCTCCCCTCACTCTAGAGTCATGGGCTCCCAGGCCTAAAATGTTGCTCTCCACATTCCCAAGGCATGCATGGACATATTCATAGAGGTTTGCCCAGCCTTGACTGTTGGTAATGTCAAGAATATCCGAAAAGTATTTTTGTTTGAAGGTAGCATTTGAGAAAGAACGGTCTTGCTGATTCTTCGTATGGTCACCAGAGGGCGCATCAGAGCAATCCAGCTGTTGTTCTGTGGTTGGCCCTGATCTGGCTGGCCAGCTGTGAACTCAGCTTGTTAAAAGGACTCAGAATATGTGGGACCTCCATTTCTGAGGTAACAAGAAAGAGCCAGGCTGGATCAGCCGGGGGCCTGCTCGCTGGAGTGGAAAGGCTTATCAGCCCTGTCAGCTTTAGGCCTTAGTCATCCTCTGTGCCCAGCTGTGATCCCACCTACTTTTACAAGAGTCTCACCCCAGGGAGGTTGGATAGAGGATCTCCAGACCTCCAAGCTTCTGCTGCCTTTTTTTCTTGCTTCTGCATTGCAGAGCTTCAGCCACTGGTTTGGGTGAGCCAGTGACTGAGGCAAAGGACTTATCCAGCTCCTACCCATATGCAGAAGTTTATTTATGCAGGGTTGCATGTCAACATAGTACAGGCTGGCCTTGAACTCACCATGTTGCCAAAGATGACCTTAAACTTCTGATCTTCCTGCCTTCACCTTCACAAGTNTCTAGGATTACAGGTATGCACCATCATGCCTGNTTTAAGTGGTGCTAGAGATTGAACTCGAGCCTTAAGCATTATTCACTAGGCAAGCACTCTACCAAACTTAGCCACACCCCCCCAGCTCCAAATAATTTTGTAAAAATAAACTTGAGATTATCAGTAAATGATTTACATGTATATTTTATGTACCTACAAACCTGGGTTATATAAAATTTCCTTGGGCTTTCAGAGATCATAAGCAGAAAGTTTAAAAAGCCCTGTCTCTATCTCCTCCATAGGNCCAAGACAAAGGGCTAGTGTCTGTCCCACAGCTTTGAGTATTATAGCTGGGTCAGTGGCTATTGTCTGGCTAAGAACGGAGAACACCTTCCCCATGCATTTGGAAGTATGCTGTGCTGAACCCTTGTTGGAGGCATGGTCCGCTCCAGGTCAAATGCAGAAAGTGAATTGTGAGGATGTACTCACCAAGGCTCCAGTGATGGCTACATAAGATAGATGCATACAGGGAAATAAAGTTGTCGGCATAAAGACACCAGGCAGACTGGCTTGCTGAGAAATTTATATTTGGATGGGGACCATACTAATAGAGGTTGGGCTGACTCGTGGGTGGAGAATCTGTTGAAGACTCTGCAGTCAGCTGTGGAGCTGGTTTTCTGCTGTGGGTAGCCAGCCTCCCCAAACCACATCCCTGTTTCTCACTTTACTGTGGGTTGCTGGGCTCAGCAGGTGGCTCTCCTCCATGTGATAAGGCCAGGAAGTGTGGGGGCCTTGGCCTGTCTGCATGGTCTCTGCAGCAGAGTAGCTAGACTTATAACACAGCTTGGCTGGGCTCCAGAGAGCATAGAAAGCTGCTAGGCTTTAAGGTACATTACCATTTCCCCTGTATCCTGGTGCTCTTACAGAAGGATGTGAATCCCACCGACAGGTTCACTGGATACCTATTGTTAAAATTCTTACCCGGGGGAGATGTAAGCAATGCTACCCCCTCCACCTAAGCTCTCAACAACATACTGAGTTATGAGTACATTAAAGTTTATTCTGGGGAACCAATGAATTTACTAGGCTTCCTTTGAAGCATAGGTGACAGGCTATTTACTGGCATGTTAGTGCTTTCCCTCTGCAAAAGGCTACAGCAGAAAGTCTATCTAGCAGGATGATGGCTTTCCCATAGCTGCATTGATGGAGCACCCTCAGTCTTCATGTTGACAGACTCTAGTTCCTCCCTGAGGCCACATGCAATTTCGGGCAACACTGTATATAACAGGCAGCGTGGANTGGCTGGACATTCAGGTGAGGGTCCCATGACCCTCCCACTTCCTCCTCCTATGAAGATATCTAAACAGTCAGCAACCTCAGCTGGGATGATTTTTGCTAGTAGGCACAGCTAAACTCTCAAAGATGATAAACTCTCAAAGATGATGTTGTTTGGCTAGGGTAGTCATGTACAACAGTGGCTATGNTGGTAGCCTGTGGATGTAAACACAAATTCCTGGAAGATACCTTGGTGGGTACATCATATCTACCTAACAGAACAATCCAGATACATTGTATCCCTGTTCATTTGTATTTCCACAGGGACCCATTCCTGCTTGGAGCCCCTGTAGATGCCATCAATGCACCAGGCTTCAGCAAGTTAGGCCAGCTCTTCCTAGCTTGATTTCCCCCTCTCCTGCACTCACAGCCTGAGGTGTCTTCAGCAATAGAGTCTTATCAGCAGTGGCAATAGACTTTATCGTTTTGGGGACCTCTGATCTTGGGATTCAGCAGCTATAGGATTACTAAAACTGTATTATCAAGGTCCACTGCTGTGGAGAGACTCTACTACTTGCAGCAGCTGTTCAGTTAGCAGAGCAATACCAGGCACAGCTGCCGGGATGGGAGGTGCTACCTTATTTAACTCCTTGTCATCCACCATCACTCTCCAGGAACCATATCTAGCCTTTTTATTGGCCATACCCAGCTGTTGAAAGGGCTCTGGGCTAGGCAGATACTCTCGACTGTGTCTAGCTACTGGGTGGTTTCTTTAGTTTTATCCTGACCCTTGGGAAGCCTAGACTGTTTGGTATTCATTACTATTTGGGCAATGAATACAGCCTCCTCACCCTCCCCTGCATTTACCATTTCAACCCTCAGCCAGAACTCCAGACAGCAATCTGCAGGGCGTGTCCTACAAAGTAGGGCATGCGCCCTTAGAATGTTCCCTCACAGGGGAGAGATGTACACATTATATATTCTCTTGGGAGGATAATTACCCACCTTCAAAATGAGTTTAGGCTGTATGGTTTTAGCCTCCATAACCATCCACCACCACCCAATGACTGTGGTGCTTTAGGGGGTAACTGTGAATCAATGTACGTTCCACTCCAGTGTCCACTGGGGCCTGTGTATTCTCCATATTTATCGGTGAGGGATCAATAAATCAGCTCAACACAGGGCCTCCTGTTGCCCTGTATGGCCCTCACCTATGAGCTCAACTTTGGCCACTCCTACAGAGGAGTGACTGGGGAGGCTCCCATCCCAAGAAACCTTCATCCGTGCAGTGGGGATCAACTGCACCTCCTGGTTACTTTTCCCTTTACTCCTCTGGTGAATTGCTGGTTTGCCCTAAAGCTCACCACAGATCAACCAACTAACACAGGGCTTGGTTGCCCATCAGTTTTGTCCCTAGGGATGCCTGTGAGGCACAAGTCCAGCTACATCTGTGTTCAGGAGATACAGAGAGGCCCTTCTGCTTGCCCTCTCACTTGCTCCTACTTGCTTTAGCACCTTGTGAACCAGGGTTTATGCTCAGGTCCAAGTCNTTTATGTGGGCCGAAGCTCCTCCCGTAGGTAGGTATAGGTCCCTACCTACTATGAGGCTCAGTACTNCTCCCAATGCGCCATACCACTCTCACAGTCCTTGTTGAATCCATTTCTCTTTCTTAGGTCTCCCATTAACTAAAGTCTTGTCTGGGCCTGTGAAGTGGGTATCCGACACCACTTCCCACGTGCCCAATTCCCTTCGTAGGGCATGCCCTTCTACTGTTTTCTAGTCCTTGATGTTCAGGGAGACCTCAACTACAGATAGACAACCAGATGTCCCCAGTGGCTCCTGTGAGCCACTCCACTGCGGACTGATCCCCTCACATTGCCCTAGATTGTGAAGCTTTTGTCTCGAGGAGGGATGGGCAGTTACTTTACTCAGCTTCTCTGCTTCGGCAGCACTCAGGCTGATCGATCTGTCTGCCCCATGTCCCACAGCCTCACAAGCCAGGTGACAAGGGGCTCCTACATTGCTCAATTGGAAGTCTTCCCTAGTTCCCACAGCTCTGTCGCTTGTTGTGGAATAATTATTTTAACTAGGCCAAGATGTGTTACATTTGTTTCTGCTGCATTTGTTTAATTATGAAAAGCTGTGTTGCATTTGTTTCACCTTGCTTGTCTAAGGCATCTGACTGGCCTAATAAAGAGCTGAATGGTCAATAGCTAGGCAGGAGAAAGGATAGGTGGGGCTGGTGGGCAGAGAGAATAAACAAGAGGAAAAATCTAGGATCCAGAGGAAAAGAGAAGAACAAGAGGAGGAGGAGAGAATGAGGGGCATGCCTGGGGCTAGAAGCTAGGTAGCCATCAGCCAGCCAGCCAGCCAGCCAGCCATAGAGTCAGCAAGAAAGTAAGAAAAGGTAAAAACCCCCGAGGCAAAAGGTAGATAAAGAGAAACAGGTTAATTTAAGTTAAAAGAGCTAGCCAGAAACATGCCTAAGCTAGGCCAAACATTCAAAACTAATAAGTCTCTGTGTCATGATTTGGGAGCTGGTTAGTGGCCTAAAAGCAAAAGCCTGGTGCAGTCACTCACTATTCTGATGGCTTAGCCCGCCACCTTTGACCACTGTCAAGGCCTCTGCACACTGAAGCATAGATTTTTCCTTTCTCTATATTGAAGGTTGGACCCAAGGAATGTCTTCTATCATTTTGGGGTTACTCCCTCCCCACAGGTTCTGGGTTTTGGGGTTCCAGGAGAGGCTCTGTATTACTGGTCTAATACAGGCCCTCTTCCCTTTTGGCCCCCTAACCATAAAAACAATGGACCAACACCTCCAATTACCCTTCTCTTTCATCTAACTTACCTGCTAAGTCTCCGACCAATACTGAAGGGCCAGTCTCTCATCCCTCTCTCTCAGCAATTCCTCCCTCTCTCCCTCCAGGCTGCCACCTTAGCTTTGAGTAGACCTGTGGCAGAGACCAGGCTGCCTCTGTAGCTATTTGCTGGGATCTCTGTCCCTCATGCACCACTCCTGGGCTTGTAATGCCTGTTTTCAAAGCATCTCCATACTCCCTAGGTGAACCCCACCTATCAAGCAGGTATGCCACTGCATACCACCCATACTACCGTCCTGGGATTTTCCCCACAGTCAGGCTCCATCACTTAGGCATCTCAATCTCCACCCCCTTGTCANTATCCTGCAAACCATATATGGATATCCACCATGTCAAAATTTCCTCTGTAAACAATCTCTCTGCTTCTCCACACAACTTCACTGTTTTAGTTTATTTCCCATATTATGGACAATACCATTGCTCTTCCAAAACTCACACTTGTGCTGTTAAAATTCCTTCCCCGGGGGTGGGGGGAGAGGTAAACATCTCCTCCTCTGCAGGTCCCAAGGATAATCTGAGGCACAATTCCACCAAAGTTCACTCTGGGGAGTCAGTTAATTGGGCCTCCTTACAGAGCATAGGTGACTGGGTTATTTACTGGAATGTGGGTGCTTTCTCTTCCAGCCCCAAAAGGTTGTACTGGAAAGGCTTTACCCAGCAGGNATAATGGCTTTCTCAAAGTTACATAGATGGAGTCCTCCCTTCCCCTCTCGCAGTCCTTCCAGNCCTATATACTCTAGAACCTTCCCAGTCCATTCTCTCCTGGACACTGCGGCTGAGGTTGGAGCTGCAGTCCTATCTAGCCACTGAGGATATTGGCCCCACTCCTCAGGCTCCTCTCTTGGCTCTTTGTCTTCTTCCTGTCAGGCAGAGGATTGCTCNGCTGGCTAGCGGAGGTTCCTAGCCAGCCAGATAAACTCCTGGGACCACTCCCACCCAAGCTGGGTAGAAGACAGCATCCGTGCTCCCTCCTCCTGGGTCCCCCTGCTGGAGAGGCCTAGGCTGCTGAAGGTGATGCAGGTTGGCATTGGGGCTCTCAGCTCTGCAGAGGGAGGGGGAGAGGAGAGCTGAGGAGCCAGAAGAAGTTGGTGGGGCTGTGTGTGTCTGTGTGAGGTGCACACCCGCATAATGTATGATACTGCAGTCAGCAGAACATAAAGCCTCCTTCCACGGAATGATTGAGGCTCAGGCTCTCTCCCCTCTCCCTCCCTCCCTCTCTCTCCCCTCCCTTCATTCCCTCATTCTCTGCTTCCTCTCTTTTCCTCTCCTCTCCTCCCTTTCATTTTTCCCTCCTTCTCTGCCCCCTTCCCTCCTGACCAGGAAGGAGGAAAATGCATTGAGTCTTCACTGGGTAAGTTCTCTGACCTTAGAAGTTTCTCTGGAGGTGTAAGGGCTACTGGAGGGGGAGGGGTCTGGCTGGAAGGTGGTATACAGTGGTCCCAATGGAGGTATCTGCAGAACAGGTGTAGTAGCAGATGAGAGACCTTGAAGACAAGATGTCAGGAATGGACCTCTGCAGCTCTGGCTAGCACATCTGGAAGAGCCCTGTGAGGTCTCTGGATTCAGCCCTGGTTACCAGCTTCCTGCTGACTGCAGAGAAAGANAGCTGCTGGGGTTGAAGCAGCTGCTAGATCCTGCAGATCTTGTGGTCCTCTGCTCCAGCTAACCAGAAAGGGCTGGTTTTCAAGAGTGTTCCAGCCACGTGGAAACGTCTGTAGGGGCAGGAATACCATGTATGTTTTCATGTGAGCATGTGAGTGAACAGTGTATATACCTGGGCTGTCAAAAGTCAGCCTGTGGTGTGTGTATGTGTGTGTGTGTGTGTGTGTGTGTGTGTGTGTGTGTCCTGTATTGCAGGGCATGCATATCAGAGCTGAATGTCAAGTCTGTACACAGAATGCATGTTACACATGAGTATAAGGTTTGTAATGCCTGTGTGGGCAGTCATTGTGAGTCAGGTACAATTTTTGGTTTGTATTTTTGTCTGTGCATGTGTATACCTGGATGTATGCTCAGCACAGGTGCATTGCATGTGTGTAGGCACAGGAGCATTGTGTGTGCATGTGTGCTGTGCGGGTACAGATATGTGCTCTGTGCTGCATGTGTATAGCTGTGTGTGACACGTGTCCTGTGTACAACTGTGTGTTGTGTGTGGGTAGCATCTGTGGAGGCACTGCTTCTCCATGAGCCCTGCCTTGTTCTGATGCTCTGGTCCCTGTTCCGGGGGCTGCAGTAGTGCTGTGGGACTGTACATCAGGTTGAACAGAAGTGGATAAGCACCTGGCCCTGGGTGAGATGACCTGCTGCCTGCTCCTGGTCATCTTAGGGTTTATGCCATGGTGAGCTTTGCATTTGTCTACATGCTGACAGGGAACAAGTGCTGAGGTGTGTGGCTGTGTAGGGCTGAGTATAGTGTGTGGTGAATGCATCTGTTGGGTATGTTGTATATTGTATACTGTGTGTGTATGTTAGATGTGTTGTATATTATAAGGTGTGTGTTTACGTCTGTTGAGTGTGTTGTATCTTGTGTTCTATTTGTATGTAGTGTGGTATTTGCCTGGAGTTTGGACTGTGTGTCACATGTGGCATGAATGTGTATGTGTGCTCCAAGCTGAATCCTCATTTTGCTCCTGGGTTGGTGCCTGCCCTATCTGGATCTGTAGTCATCCCCAGGGAGCTGGTACTCCATTGTTCTCAGAACTCATACCCACTTCCTCCTCTTGGCTCATCTGAGTCTCTATGCCCTCAGCCTCAGACACTTGCACTCCTGCAGGCAAACAGAAGACCCAGAGTCCATGAGACCCACGAGGCTCGAGGGCTGGTACTCCTGCTCTGGGCTTCAGGCTGAGCCCTCCCACACTCATAAGCTGGGATCACATCATGCACTTTGGAACATTATAGGACTGCAGCAGCAGCTGTGTCCTAAGATAATTCTCCACATGGTGGCAGAACCATCAATCTCCCTGTGCTGACAGCTGCTGTATTTTCACCTCCAGCCCTGGCTCTAGAACCTTCCTCGATGCTTCCCCATTCTGCACCTCAGTGCAGGGTCCTCAGGGCCTTAACTATGGCCTCTCAAATATACATCCACCTGGCCCACATCAACTCCTTTCTTGGTCTTCTCATCTGAGTCCTGTCCCAGCATCTCCTCACTCCCTATGACTTCCTGGATGCTATCTAATGCCTTATCATGCTATTTCCTGAGAGAGTCCCTGATTTGTCCTTATCCCCTCACCAGCTACTGCCTGGCTGAGCCCTGATCTGTCTCATCTGTCAGCCTGGCCCCCCTCACCTCTACCTGTGCCTCTGCTGACTTTCCTGGGATCTGTGGGTCCCCCAAAGCCTTTTAAAGCTGCACATTAGAGCATGTTGCTCCTTTGCTTAAAACCGTTGGCAACTCTTGCTACAAAAAACCCCTGGCCTGTAAGACTCACAGAGCTGTAACTGGCCCTTTTCCCTGCTTACTCACTCAGCAGTGGTCACACAGTATCTATCCTGGAGCCATAATGTGCTGTGTGCAACACTCTTCCCTGGAAAGAAGCTGCTGTCACCACCCACTAGACTGATGGGGAAACAGAGACTTAGATTTCCACAACAGTATTTTCAAAGGGGGCTGGAAAAATGGCTCAGCAGTTAAGAGCACCAGCTACTCTTCCAGAGGATCGGGGTTCAATTCCCAGCACCCATATGACAGCTTACAGGTGTTTAATTCCAGTTCAGGGGATTGGATGCCCTCTTATAGCTTCCAGAGGTATTAGGTACATGGTCATACATTAAGGCAAAAACACCATTCACATAAAAAATAAAAAGGAAAAAAATTAAATAATATTAAAGAACAGACACAGATCACTTATCAAGGTCAAGGCTGGGGACATTTTAGGTTTCACTGTTTCTACACTCCTAACATCCCTGAGAAGCAGGTGTCCGTCCTTCCCGTCCACGGGTGGGTGTGCTGAGGCTTAGGGATGTTGCAGACTCAGCAGCTGAGCCCTCAGTTTTCTCGGCAGAGAGCTTGACAACATATAAGGTCCCCTCCACCTTCCATAGTGGGCTGCTTCCTGCATCCANACAGGAGAGGAAGCTTCATGGTGGCACCACTCGATGTTGTTGGTGGGAATGGCAGAATACCATGCACACTCCATGACCTGCCCCAGCAGTGTCCATGCTCCACAGCACCAGGTCTCTAAATGCAGTGTCCTGGGCAGGTGTTTATAGGATCCAAAGCCAGTATGTAGTCCAGCCCAACCCATGGCTGCCCCTCAGAGCTGCCTCTTCCTACTCCTCCAGGCCTGCAGGGCATCACAGAAAACGCCAGCAAGATGGATGGCCCCAGCAATGTCTCACTGGTTCATGGTGATACCACTCTGGGCCTGCCAGAGTACAAGGTGGTCTCAGTCTTCCTAGTGCTCCTGGTGTGCACCACAGGCATCATAGGCAATGCCATGGTGGTCCTGGTGGTGCTGACCTCACGAGACATGCACACGCCCACCAACTGCTACCTGGTCAGCTTAGCTCTAGCTGACCTAATTGTGCTGGTGGCCGCGGGGCTGCCCAATGTCTCTGACAGCCTGGTGGGGCACTGGATCTATGGACATGCTGGCTGCTTGGGTATCACCTACTTCCAGTATCTAGGCATCAATGTCTCCTCCTGTTCCATCTTGGCATTTACTGTGGAGAGGTAAGTACCCACAGACTACCCCATGCCTTCTTCCTTCCCATTGTCTTCCTTAATGAGAATCCAAGGAGTTTGTATTGAAGCAGGGATTCCTGGTAAACTGAGGCTTCACTGAACAGAAGGGGAGCTAAGCCAGTGTGGGGTGCTCAAAGAACCAGCACAAATGTGGGCGTTTGCTCTGCTTCTAGATTACTGTAGGGCATCAGGAAAAGCCCCTGCCTTCCTTTGAGTCTGGATTTCCCAACCAGAGCACAGGCACTTGAATGGTCTTTCTCACCAACCCCCACTACTGGGGATTGAACCCTGGGTCTCCCACCTACTAGGCAAACCATATCTCCAATCTTTAAAATAAGTTAAACTTGAGATGGACTTGTTAAGGATGACTATAAACTTGTGATCCACCTGCCTCAGCCTCTCAAGAAACTGAAATAACAGGCTGCACTACTGTGCTCAGCAATGGTGTCTCTTGAGTCTCCTCCAGCTTGAATTTTTTTTTTTCGAGACAGGGTTTCTCTGTGTAACAGTCCTGGCTGTCCTGGAACTCGCTTTGTAGACCAGGTTGGCCTCAAACTCACAGAGATTCGCCTGCCTCTGCCTCCCAAGTGCTGGGATTAAAGGC
>LZPO01034768.1:1082821-1118251 GCA_001675575.1 Neotoma lepida
GTTTTTTCGAGACAGGATTTCTCTGTGTAGCTTTGGAGCCTGTCCTGGAACTCGCTTTGTAGACCAGGCTGGCCTTGAACTCACAGAGATCCACCTGCCTCTGCCTCCCAAATGCTGGGATTAAAGGTGTGTGCCACCACTGCCCAGCAGCAGCTTGAATTTTTTGTTTGCATGCTTGTTTGTTCATTTTATGAGACAGGATTTTACTATGAATACATACTTGGAATAGCAAGCTNGCCTTGAACTCTCTTTGTAGCTGAGGCTGGCTCAAACTCATTACAACCCTACTGCTTCAACCTCCTGGGTCCTGGAATTACAAGTGCATACCACCATGTCTGGCTTACCTCTGATTGTAACACCCCAGAGATAAGTGATCTAGTGGTTGAACATGCTGATCCTAAGTTTGAATTTGGGGCCAAACTCAGCTGCATCCATGGCAGGAGTTGAGGCTTTGGGCTCAGTAACTTGTTAGGGCTACCCAGAAGCTGAACCAAGCCCAGGTCTGCCATATCCAAACACTGAGTCTACTTCTACGATCCCCATCTGTGCTCGTCTAGGGACAAGTCAGCATGGGGATGTCTCATTTGCCCCATGTGATTGTCCCCAGGGGCCTAAGTGTGAGCAATAAGATCTGCCTGTGAGAGCTATACAGTATAACTCCCTGCCTTTGGTGGAGGGCAGCAGAAAATGCTTTGACTGCATGTGGTGGTCAAAGGCGCCTTTGAGAGGCATGGAGTCACAGGACAGAACATGTCCAGGTTGCTTTCTGTTCCTCTTGGGAGGCTGGCTTTGTTCTGCCTCTCCTTGAAGTGTCCTCACCCTAAACCTTTGCAGCTTTCTACTTCTGCCCTTGCAAAGTACAGCTTAGCCACTGTTACTCAAGGCTCAGCTTGGGGCAGGTGTCTCAGACGGCCTCAGGAGCCAACATGCCTTGCCTGTGCCCCACAGGTACATCGCCATTTGCCACCCAATGAAAGCACAGACTGTGTGCACTGTGGCCCGGGCTAAACGGATCATCGCAGGTATTTGGGGGGTCACATCCCTCTATTGCCTACTCTGGTTCTTCTTGGTGGACCTCAATGTCCGTGACAATCAGCGCCTGGAATGTGGCTACAAGGTGTCCCGAGGCCTCTACCTGCCCATCTACCTGCTGGACTTCGCCATCTTCTTCATCGCACCCTTGCTGGTGACCATGGTGCTCTACGGGTTCATTGGAAGGATTTTATTTCAGAGCCCATTGTCTCAGGCCTGGCAGAAGGCAAGAGAACCCAACGGGCAGGGCGAGGGTGCACCAGGCAGCCACTCTAGGTCCAAGGGCTCCATGTCCTCCAGAAAGCAGGTTAGGAGTCATCCTGGGTGCAGGTGGGGGTTGCATGTGGGGAGAATCACGGCGAGAGGCACAGATACGCAAAAGAGCATAAAACACACAGGGCATGACTGGCAAAGCAGATAAGTGAGCAGTCACTTGGTCTCTTATTTGTCCATCCATCCATCTATACATACATACATACATATATATCCATCCATACATCCATACATCTATGCAATGCCTGCCAAACCCTTACATATGCCAGGTGGGTGCTGGGACACAGGGAGAACATGGAAACACAGTCAGATGCCCTCCTTGAACTACATCAGTGGAACCAAGTAAACATAAGCTTGTCCAAAGACAGGAAGGAAGGGAACATGGGAAGAAATGATGCTGGGGAACAGGAGTTAGGGGGTAGTTCAGGAGGTCTTGCTAAGAGGTGACGAATGGATAGAGCCCTGATGTTGACAAGGGAGAAAGCTAAGCTGGATGCAGGGAAGCATTCCAGAAAGAGGAACAACCAAGGTTGAGGCTGAGGTGGCAAGCTGAGCAGAGAAGGGACTTTGAATGTATAAAATGGAACATTCAGAAATGGGGAGAGAAGGAGGGATGTGTAGCTGAAAATGAGGTTGTTGTTGTAGATCTTTGGCTCTTTGGGGGGCCCGCCACCCACCTCCCAAATAAATCACACACAGAGACTTATTACTACTTATGAATGCCCAGCCTTAGCTTGGCTTAGTTTCTAGCCAGCTTTTCTTAAATTTAAATTATCTCATCTGTTTTGCCTCTGGGCTTTTACCTTTCCCTATTTTTGTATACCTTTACTTTCTTCTTCTTCTTCTTCTTCTTCTTCTTCTTCTTCTTCTTCTTCTTCTTCTTCTTCTTCTTCTTCTTCTTCTTCTTTTTTCTTTCTTCTTCTTCTTCTTCTTCTTCTTCTTCTTCTTCTTCTTCTTCTTCTTCTTCTTCTTCTTCTTCTTCTTCTTCTTCTTCTTTTTTTTTAAAGATTTANAAGATTTATTTATTATGTATACAGAAGAGGGCGCCAGATCTCATTACAGGTGATTACAGGTGGTTGTGAGCCACCATGTGGTTGCTGGGAATTGAACTCAGGACCTCTGGAAGAACAATCAATGCTCTTAACTTCTGAGCCACCTCTCCAGCCCTACCATTACTTTCTTACTCCGTGGCTGGCTGTGTACCTGGGTGGCTGGCTCCTAGAGTCCTCCTCCTTCTCTGGCTCCTCAATCTTAGCTCCCTCCTCCCAATTTTCTCCTTCTATTTATCCTCCCTGCCTGCCAGCCCCGCCTGTCCTTTTTCCTGCCTCCCTCTCCTGCCAGTTCTTTATTAGAACTTTACACAGGCACAGCAACACAGCTTCACAGAGTTAAACAAATGCAATATAAACAAAAGTAGCACACCTTAAAATATTCTACTACATGAGGTGGAGTGCCCAAAGTCACAGTGGGGACCCTCTCTGGGGCCAGGGACTTTGTAATAGAACCATGTCCTTGGAAATCCAACATTTGGGGGAGCTCAGGGCGGTGGCTGTCCTGATCCAGTCTGAGTCCCAAGTTCTGAGAGATGCCCCAAGCTGCTGGTTTTGGCATCTGGTATATGTGGACCCCTGTGGTCAGCTGCTCCCCATGCTTGGTGAGTATGTCTCACAGCCATGCCCCCCCTTTCCGCCCCCTGCCTTTTCTCTCCACAGGCCACCAGGATGCTGGCAGTGGTCGTGTTGCTTTTTGCAGTGCTGTGGACCCCCTACCGCACGCTGGTGTTGCTCAACTCTTTCTTGGCCCAGCCTTTCCTGGATCCCTGGGTCCTGCTGTTCTGCCGCACCTGTGTCTACACCAACAGTGCCATCAACCCTGTCATCTACAGCCTTATGTCCCAGAAGTTCAGGGCGGCCTTCCTGAAGCTGTGCTGGTGCAAGGCAGCCGGACCACAGAGGCGTGCAGCATGCACCACCGCCAGCAGCTACAGTGCTGTCCAGGAGACCCCACTAGGAACTGAGAAGATGAAGCTGGGCTCCAATGAGGCCTCAGGTACCACAGCAGCTGGGTCCCTGCATTGCCAGCAAGAGCCCCACTTCAGTGTGCTCTNAGGACCCTTGCCTGGCCCCCGACTTCACTCCCTGTATTGGCTTGCTCACTGNTCTGGTTGATAGCACTCTGAACACTNGTGGATCCCCAGGAGAGGGACAGACAGCTCATTGCTTATGAGTCACCGGAGGTCCCTTTTCCATGAAGGAGGACACTGGAAGGTTTTCAGCTGGATCCTATGTGGGTAGTTCTCTACTCTGAAGTGATGCTGGTGGGAACAGAGAGGAAGCTGGAGGCCCAGTCTTTACTCTGTATGATCAAANCCTTTCATCTGTTTTCACTTTCATTACTTTAAGCATCTTTTGGGGGGTTATTATTGAAGGAATGTCCTTCCAGGCTTTGATCACTTCTGTCCCTTGGTGAGCCCATGTGCACAGGTTTCAAATGTGGNCATTGGACAGTGGGGGTAACATAGAATGGGTGTCCAGCCAGTCACACTTGCATCCAGGGCTGCTCCATGATGTTCATCACTGGCCCCAGCTCCCCTTCCAGTCTTCCATTAAGGTGGACAGCCCTGTAAGAGAGTCCACCGAGCAAGCTCACCCACCACAGATGCTCTTGAAGGAGACCATTTGTCTTCCCAACCAGCACCAAGAAGCTGCCTCTACCTCCTTGGCCCCAAATGCGCAAGCCTGGCTCTCTGGACCCACTCTGCCAGTGGCTGTCCTGCATGCTATGTCTTTACTGGAGGCATGCTGCAGACTCAAGAGATGTCAGGAAAAGCCTCTGCTGGGAGCCAGCCTACAGGACTACTGGCTGAGCCTGAGGACAGCAGACCTCCATGTCCCACTGTAAATGGGGGCAGTGACCCTACTCTGGTCCTGGGACCCCAAAGCTGAGGGACACTGTAGCAGATATGTTTCAATAAGCAAGAGTGGCCACTCTGGGACTGGAGACCTCAGGAAGGCAGAAATTGGGGGATGCTTGTGTATGTGTGTTGGGGGGGTAGTTGGACCAGGTGATTCAGCCTACTCACACAGCTTCTGCCTTTTGAGTCCCAGTGACTCATCCCTGCTCTGGGGACCTGGGGTACTCCAAAATAGGTATGGGTTTTTAGGGGCTCTGATTGCTGAGTCTGGTCTGGTGGGGTAGGATGTTTAGAACCTCAGTGGGGAAGAAAGGGCCCTACCAAGGGGAAAGCCAACACAAAGGTTGGGGGCCACTCAGGGTAGCAGGAGCCCTATCTGAAGTCTCCCCATGCTGTGGTCTCCAGCCCGAAAGGCACGTTCTCTGGAAGCCCACACACCAGGCTGGCTGTCCTGGGGCAGGACTTGCTCCACCCTCTACCTGAGCTGGCTCTTCCTACCACCTTTGAGCCCCTTTACCCTGTGACTTAAGACCATGATGTTCTTCCTTACCACACTCACGTGACATGCAGGTGTCCCCTGGNTGATGTGGCCAGACAGACCTGATCCCTAGCTCTGCCCTGTCTCCTGCATCATTACCTGAGATCAGAGCTTATGTCCACTGTGAAGTAGTCAAATGTATGGACAAACATGAGGTATGGCAGGACAGGTCCAGCCACAGTCTCTCATGCTTCCTGGTCTGCCTGTGTGAGCTGCAAGCACCACACAGCCCAGCTGTGTGACCTCTCTCTCTGACTGTGGCCTGAACAAAACATTGCTGACATCAGACACACCAAATGTTTTCCTGTCCTATCTTATCTTTCCTAGTTAACTGCTCCCTGCAAACAGCATTGTCACCAGCATGGCTGCATGGCATCGGTTGGAGGTATGTGGCCACCCTCACCTCACCTCACTACAGCTTACACCAGCCTGTGCTTTAGTTAAGCTAGTCCATGATGCTGACAGCCAGGTGATGGAACCCACAGGTGTGGCCGATGGCTGTTGACTCAACTCTACACACTGTCCTCATCCCCGTGCCTCCCAATAGCATCTGAACACTGCCTTGGCCCTTCCTGAAAAACTCCCTTTCTCCTAGTGTCACAGCGAGAGTTGGGTCCTTGGTTCTTGTACCACCTCGAGGAAGAATTCAAACAGCTCATAAATAGCAGCAGAAGCTAAACTGAGCTGCATCCCCAGGCCTAGTGAAATTTCACCGAAAGAATAGACCGGAGTCATGAGGAGGCCTCTTTCCTTGTCCTAAACTGTCCCCTCCTGACCCCAAGGTGAAGCTCTGAAGTTGATAACTTCAAGAGTCATGTGACTTGCTGTCCATTGCACGTGTCTCTGCCTAAAGGTTCCTGCAAAGTCCATCAGGGGTCAGAATGGCAATGCCAATGGCACAGTTTAGTGAGCTTTAGTTCCCTGGAGCCGGGGTCTGTCTGGTTGAATCTAGTTCTTTCCTTATTGTATGCATCAGAGGCAGTTGGAGCATCCTTACTCCTGAAGCTGCAAGTATAAAATGCTATATTCCAAGAATCCTGAATTTTAACCCCTTTGTTTTGTTTTTCAAGACAGGGTTTCTCTGTGAAATAGCTCTGGCTGTCCTAGAACTCACTCAGTAGACCAGGCTGGCCTCGAACTCACAGAGATCCGTCTGCCTCTGCCTCTTGAGTGCTAGGATTAAAGGCATGTGCCACCACCGCCTGGCTTTTTAACTCCTTCTTGTCCACTCTTGNCTAGCTAATCACTAATGTCACTGTGATTATGTACTTAATGTCACTGTGTATGGGGAAGGAACAGAATTCTGATCATCTTCAGTGGGCAGTGCCACTGGCCATCCGTCTGTAGATGTCTGAAAGAGGAGGTGCCTGTTCAGTTGGACAGCCACAGAAAGAAACTGTCTACAGCTCTTGAGCTTTGTACATTAGCAGTAAGAGCTACTCACAGTGTACAGGACAACAGCCACTGGGGCACCATGGCAGTGGCCGGTGTCAGATGTGGAACTGAAGATCACATCATGACAGACATGCCTCTTGGTGCTACACACCTGGTAGCACTCACTTTCTTGGGTGAACTTGGGTCTTGTAGGGCCAGCTCAGACTGTGGCTAGGCAGAGCTCTGGAGGTCAGCTCTGTGCCATCCTCCAAGACCACTGTACTTCAACTCTGTGTCCAGCTGTTGCCTTCCATAGTTTCTCTTTTGTAGAGCATGAGGTCAGTGACCACTCCCACTCTTGGCTTGGAATGCTGTTTGATAAAGTTGCTGGTTGGTTGGTGAGTGTTGCCTAGACATGTGGTGTCCTATTATACTGGGTTTTCTCTGTTGAGTGGTGACCTTATAGCTCTGGGATGGGATGAAGCAGGTCAGCAGCCCCAGGATTGCATGGGTCTTGTAAACGGTATAGATGTTTGGCCACTGTGGACTCCTGCCTCAGAAGCAGGCTGCCCAGGATAAGCTGAACACCCTGAAGAAAACCTCAAGGGTTCCTCTGGCCCTGAATCAGGGTCTGCTTTAACTTGTGGGAAGAGCTCTGTCCTGAGGAGGCAGCTGAGAACCCATGAATGGAAAGATTGCAGGGAAAGACACGGGAGACATGAGCCTTCTTCAAGACTGCCTAATGACACAGACATTTGTAAATGTATACATTTGTTCATGTGTAACATAAAGTCTTTTACATACACATGAACTGTGCTTGGAACAGGCTTGGACAGCCTGTCTTACGCATGCTTTCCCTGGAGGCCAGGTGATCATGGATGCCTGCTCCCAAGCTTGGGACTCTGGGACCTTCTCGGGTCACACCATACTACAGACACCTTGTCTCTCTCCCATGAGACCCAAGAAGCTCCAGGTCCTCCACAGTCAGGTACATCTACTCAGTCACCAGTCACTCTGAAAGATGCTGGCCTACTCTATGACATGATGGCCTCCTCCCCTGAGGGGACTAAGGTGCTTGCTCAGGGTTTCCCATAGACAAGAAGATGCACATTCCTGTGAGGAGTGTGATCTAGAGGCACAGTAATTAGCNTTTAAGCACAGGGCTTGGCAGCCCCATTTGTCACCCGCAGTTCATCTGAAAACCACCTAGGTAATTGGAAGGCCATCAGTGTGGGTATTATGGGATTTGTTAGTCCTTCTCATTCCCCGCAGTTACTGGGAGCTGCAGATGCCAGAAGACAAAGTACCTACTAATCTTTCTTCGAGTGTCCTAGGTCTTGCAAGAGCAAATAGGAGTCAGAAATAAAAAAAATAAGGAAACAGTTTAATTCTTGAGAGAGGGGAAGGGCTTCCATCTTCAAAGTTCTTTTACTCTAGACAACCTGACATGTTAGTTGCTTCCTGTGCTGGGTTTGTCTTTTATAGTTTCAATATGTTACGTATATTATGAGGTGGGGTTTGTGTTAATGACTGCAGTACCTGCAGAGACCAGAAGAGGGCATTGTATCTCCTGGAGCTACAGTTAACAATGGTTGTGAGCCACCCAGTGTGGGTGCTGGGAATTGAACTCAGGTCCTCTCTGCAAAAGTAGCAAGTGCTCTTAATTGCTGAGCCGTTTCTCCAGCCCTCTGTGTCTGCTTTGTGCATTTTTTTTAAAGGCAGGGTCTTGCTATGTTGACCCAGGCTGACCTTGAACTCCAGATCCTCCTACCTACAGCTTATGAACTTAGAAGCTGCTCTTCTGAACCATGATTAAAAACACAGGGTTCTGTCTCACAGCGTCTGGCAAGGAGAACTCGTGAATGGAACAGGGACAGGCAGATGTTGAGGGATGGAGTCAAGCACAGGAAATATACAACAAAGCAGGACACCCAATCAGGTGGCCATCTGTGATCCAGTTTGCTCTCTCATGGGGACGGGGACAGGAAGCCCAATGCAGCTTATGGAACATTGCTGGGACAGTTCAGGAAGATGACAGCTAAAGGTGGCCAAGGAAGAATGCCCCAGGATGAAGGCCCCGGTAGAGGTCTCACAGAGGAGAGCACAGCAGCTCTGCACCAGCCACTGAGAACAAAAGCAGGCGGTGTCGTCTGGTTTGACTCCCCTAAGACCAACTGGAACGGAAGACAGAAACAGCTGCTGTTCTGGGGAGGAGGTGATTTGATTTGGGAGGAGGCAGGGAGGGAAGAAGTGAATAAAATGTACAATATGGAGAGAGTCACACCTGACTTGGTCCCACTGGGGACTTTATGTACAACTGTGAGGTTTGTCCTCTGCATCCCCCCTCCCAAGGACAGATGGCATTTGCCATGATCCCCGTCTTCATTGGTTGATAGCTGCCCTGGGTATCAAACCTCTAGTCTTGTGACCTCCATCCTGTGGCAGAGAAGAACCAAATGACTTAAGTGCTGGGCACCCACACATAGCAATGGGTTGGAATGGGGCCGAGGTCGGTGGTAGGGCACACAGAGAATCCACTACAGACATGGCATCATCGAGGCCCTCAGAGCACACTGTCCTTGATCTTGAGTGCAAGAGATAAGGAAATATGTGGACAAGACACCATGTTCAGAACAGAAACTGTGCCAGATGGTGTGGGAGCCCACAGAGGTTTCCTAGTGAGATCTGAGCCTGCTTTACACAGCAGGGCTGCATTAGGGGATGGCTGGACCACGTGCATGGTCACCAGGTGTCTGAGAGGGTCTGCACTTGGCTGTGATGGGGGGAGGTCTTTTGCTCCACCCCTTGGTATTCCTTTAAAAGCCCTTTAGCATAGACAGAAGGGGCTGGTGGGTTTTGACCCAGGCCCTCCTGAGGCTATCCTATGTTTCTAACTGTCTCTCTCTCCCTCTATATTTCTATCTAAATATACTTCTCCCTCCTCAAGAGTACCCTAGGAGAAAAAGTGGGAGCAGATCTCTCACAAGGTGGTAGTGGTACCACTTTGATTGACCATAGCTGCTCAGGGAGTGAGGCACTTAATAGGTGTCCCCTAATTAGCTCGAGAGTGACATGGATGCATGAGGAATAGAGACTTAGCTCCCCTATACAGACTATAGAAAGCTGGGCCCACACAGGTCAGGCCCGCTAGAGGAGGTCCACTGCATCAAAGATGGGCAGATGAAAGCTCCTATTTCTCTGCTGGGAAACCCAGGCCCTAGGAAGAGAGGGAACTGGCCTGTCTCTCTTAGCAATGCTGTCCTGGTTCCCATTGCTTGATGCTTGCAAGAATGACAATCCATCCTAGTCCAGGGGACACAGAGACTTCTGTCCTGGTCAAGTTGGAATTGCATCTACATAGCGCTGTGGCAGGTTTTGTTACTCCTAAAAATGATCAGGGTTCCTGGTCTCTAGGTGATTAAGGGAAAGATTCCACATCCTGTCCTGGCTCTGAAGGTGTTCTTGACCCAGGATGCAAAGGTCCAGGTGGGAGGAGCCCAAGGGTTCAGCCACAGAATGCCAGGCAGTACATTTCTAGTTCAAGTGAAGAAACCAGAATTCGGACTGAGTCTGAGTTGCTTGTCCTGCTGACTGGGTTCAACACTGAAAAAGCCACATAGGGAGAGACAATGACCAGNGGACCCATCTCAAAATAATAAGGAGGGGATGAGAAGAGGTGGGAGGGAGGGAGATGGCCCAGGGATCCTCTAATAGGTTGAGGTATCAGGAAGTTGGAAGATGCAGGAGTGGCTGAGGGAGATGGAGCCCNCAGGGATCTCTTTCAAAACCACTAGGGCTTTGGTGCTGAAAAGGCACAGGCCTGGCATGTAAGGGTCCTCAGTCCTCACTTGTGTTCATACCAGCTGCTCAAGGCACCAGCTGGCTGGCACCTCTAGACACACTGGTTTCTGTCTTTTTTTCTCAAGGCCTCACCAAAGATCTGGCACAGCCCAGATAAAGGACAAAAGAAAGCACTTCCCACTTCNCACTGGGTGTCTGTTCCCCACCTGCATCCAGCTCAGGCTGGAGCTTGCAGACTCCATTCTGCAGACCCCCACCGACTGCCACCCACCCTCTCCCTAAACTAAGCTGGACAGTCTCTCTGCTCCTCACTGCATTCATTCCACATGCNCATAAATTATCTTTTAATTGAAAGTTTATAAGCTCTTTAATCTTGCTTATTGTAGCTGAGATGATGTGTGTTTGTCTAGTTTTATTGAATAATGAATGTCCTTGCCTCCCAAATGCCCATTTAGTTTGCTTTGCAGTGACTGTGTGTGAGGTGGAGTAGGGAGGAGGTAAAGGCCCTACATCTGCAATNCTTAAAAATTGTGGCTTTAGGGGCCAGGGGGATGGCTTAGTTGGTAAGGTGCCTACCACACAAGCATAAGGAGCTGAGTTCAGATCCTCAGCAACCATGAAAAAGCTGGGCATGTTGGTGTATATCTGTAATCTCAGTGTTGGGGAGGGAGAGACAGGAAGATTCCTGAAACTCACTGGCCAGGCAGCTTACCTGAATCTGGGAAATCCAGATCTCAGTGAGAGACTTGGTCACACACACACAAATAAGTTGGGTGGGGCTGGAGAGCTAGCTGAAGATCTGGATTCAGTACCCAGTATTCACAGGGAGGCTTGCCACCGCCTGTAACTCCATTTCCAGAGAGTCTGATGCCCTCTTCTGACCTATGTGGGCACTGCACACACATAATGCACAGAAAAACATGTATACAAAACATTCATACATATGAAACAAAAATAAATCTTGTTTGTTTGTTTTTCCAGACAGGGTTTCTCTCTTTGGCCCTGGCTGTCCTGGAACTCACTCTGTAGACCAGGCTGGCCTCAAACTCAGGGATCCACCTGCCTCTGCCTCCCGAGTGCTAGGACTAAAGGTGTGCGCCACCACCACCCAGCAAAAATAAAAACTGACATGACACATATTCATCAGCTAGTAAGTAGCTAAACAAACATGGTAACACGGTGGATGCCACTCAGACTGGGAAAGAATGAGGCACCAGCACGCTCAGCACGGAAGATCCCAGAGGTCACAGTGCTGAGAAGTGAAGCCAGAGGCTCCAGGCTATGAAACACCCAGGACAGAAGCCTCCAGAATAGAGAGAGGTCTCCAGGTACCTAAGGGCTGGAGGAAAGGATAGAGGCATGCCTGCTCAGGGGCTCAGAGACCTCATGTGATGGTGGGGAAAGGGTCTGGCCTCCAAAGAGCCACAGGTCAGGGCTCCGGAAGCATGTGCACTTGCTTTCCTGGTATTCTGAGATTTTGGAGAGACACACAGGTTCAGTAGGTATGAAAGGTCTTTGTCTAGGAATCTAGTNTTTGACTAGGAATCCAAGAACAGCAGCACAAGTTTGAGTGTACCCAGACCCTCCTTGCAGATATATATAAGATGTGGTGGGTGGGCTTGGCCTCACCCCAGGTCCCCACCGAAGACTATCCTTGGGTCTAACGGGGAGAGCTCTTAGCACCTCCAATATTCCTAGTTGGTGAAGGTTTTTCAAA
Organism: Neotoma lepida; assembly: GCA_001675575.1. Lineage (NCBI taxonomy): Eukaryota > Metazoa > Chordata > Mammalia > Rodentia > Cricetidae > Neotoma > Neotoma lepida. The sequence goes on from LZPO01034768.1 coordinate 1,094,471, forward strand.
GTCTTGCTATTTATTTTATTTATTTATATGTTTATTTCTCCTGTGTGTGTGTGAAAGAGAAAGAGAGAAAGAGGGAGAGAGACAGAGGATGAGAACACACACACAGACACACAGAGACACAGACACAGACACACACACATACACACACACACGTGTGCACTCATACCCTAAGACTAAGGATCCCCCTTTCTCTGCCTCTACCATAGCCCATGCTGGCCTGGAACTCCTCATCCTCTGGTCTTCACCTTCCAAGTTCTGGATTACAGGTGTAGACCACCACGCATAGCTAGTGTTATTATTTAAGTAAATGCCACCCACCTCCTGGACCAAGTTACTGTCACACAGAGTAGTGACTTGCTTATTTTTCCTTGACTGAGCACTTAAAGAATCTCAGCAAAAAAGTTCAGATACTAGCTAGGTGGTTGTGCACACCTTTAATCCCAGCACGTGGGGGGCAGAGGCAGGTGGATATCTGAGTTTGAGTCCAGTGTGATCTACAGAGTGAGTTCCGGGACAGCCAGGGCTATACAGAGAAACCCAGTCTTGAAAAAAACAAACAAAAAGTTCAGACACTGAAGTTTAAAAAGAGACAGCATGATGGTNCCTTTACAAGGTTAATACTGAATTGGTGCCATTTTTAGACTAAGAAACATTTTGTTCTACTTTGGTATTTCTGCTTATTTTGAGACCCAGAAGTGGTCCCTCTTTGCCATGGAGGTTGTGCAGGGATTCTGGCAGAAGCAGCCCTACACTGGTTTGCAGCCCCATGGGGAGAGTTAGAGCCAGAGAGAGTCCTGGCCACACACCTAACCACTGGGACCCTCTGTTTCCCTTTCTGTAAAATACCACTGGTGGGGTCATGTCTGTTACCATGCAGCAAAAAGTAAATAGTAAGAGTGAAGCAGATGTCATAAAAACACAGTTATGTCCAAGTTCATTTGTGTGTGTGTGTGTGTGTGTGTGTGTGTGTGTGTGCACCTGTGCGTACGTGCATCTGGTGTGCACATATATCAAAGTGCAGGTGTGCATCTGTGTGCACAGGTGGCCAGAAGTTGATGACAGTTGTTTTCCTCAGTCAACCTCTGCTTGTTACTGTCATCATTATTGTGTATATGTGTGTGTGATGTGTGTAGGTGCATACAGGCCACAGCACAAGTGTGGAAGCTAGCAGGCAACTGTGAGGAGTCAGTTTTCTGCGTCCACTTTTATGTGAGTTCCAGGGATTGACCTCAAGTTGGCAGGCTTCCTAGTGAGTGCCTTAATCCACTAAGCCAGCTTGCTCATCCATTTACTTATTGAGACAGGGTCTCACTCACGATGTAGCTCTGGCTGACCTCAGGTACCACTCTCGTGGAGACCAGAAATGTCTATACTGCATTTGACCAGGCAGGCTTGAGGGTCCTGGAAGTGAACTGCCCCATCTTGGGGCTCACAGAGTAGATGGGGTCAAGCACACTCCTATAACTTCCAAATTTCATGACCTTCAGCTGATGTTATCAGAAAGGCTGGTAATTCATGTAAAGATAGTGAATGTCCTTCTTTATCCAAGGAAAACACAGGCCACATCACATCTGTGGGGAGGGCTGCCAGGAAAGGGCAGGTGACACAAATTGGTAAGGCTGTGGAAAGTTGGAGCCCTCACACAGCCTCACAAGAAGGGTGGAAGACAGTGAGTGTCTCACAAGGATCCAGAGTCATCACAGAATCAGAAAGTCCAAGCAGGTGTACCCAAGAAAGCTGACAACACAGGACCACATACTCACAGCAAGATTCCAGAGTAGAATGCTGTTCACTCGTGAACAGGAAGCACTGAGGCCTGCCACAGCACACATAGCCTGAGCTTCTGGAGCTCAGTCACAGAACTCAGACCCAAGAGACCACTGTGTGTGCAATAAGTGTCTGAACCCCCAAATTCACAGAGCTAGAATGTTGGCTAGCCAATGTTTAGAAAGGTGTGGGGAAACAGTCAATAGCATGTTTCTTTTTGGGGTGATCACATTGCTCTAAAGTTGAACATGGGGNCCCATGCACTGCTGTGAGTCCACTAGTAGCCAATGAACTGTGTGCTGGCTGGTGACTGCATGTGTGAGAGCTTTGGCTGGGTACAGCTTCCTGGGACCTGAGGTGGCTGAGGCTCTGGGAAGGTTTGGGGTACAGCCAGGTGTTTAGGGTGCAGCTCTGCTGTTCTACAGATCATTGTAGAGTGAAGNACCTGTAGATCCTGCCCTTTCCCAGGGTACCATACCCTACTCTACCCCACTGTGATTTGCAGGGGAGAAGGGACCCCATTTTCCTTCACAGAGGTAGTCATCCAGCCTGCCTGCCTCCCTGTCTCCCTCCCTCCTCCTCCTGAGCACAGGGGTGGCTGGCAGATAGACACAAGCTTGATTAGGTACAAGTGGAAGAAGCCAGCAGTCAGGTGACCTGTTGGCCCTGTGTAGGCAGGGGCTCTCTTTCCTCTGAGGACAGAGCTAAAAATAGAGCTCCAGGGAGCAGCTGTAATTATGTTGTGTGCACCCTCTCTCCCTTCTCTCTCCCTGCCCCCTTTCTCCACCCTCTACCTTCTTCACCTCCACAGTTCCTTTCTCTTTCTCCCCCAACTTCTTCACAGATCCTATTTTGGAACCCCTTTCTGATGCTCAGATCCTCACAGGGACAAGCCTGGATTCACCACATCCCTGTGAGCCTCTGAGTATGGGCCCACCCTCCTCACAAGACTGCGGAGAGAGCTAGCAGGCAGAACCCTCTGTTAGAATTAACCTTGACTGGTTTAGCCTCCATTTCCCAGGTTTGGAAGGGAAACATAGTGAGACTAATCTTGTTATTGTGGGACTGTCCCCTGAGCTGCCCCTCCCATCCCTATCCCACAGTCCATTGCACCTCAAGGGACTGCGGGCCTTCAGGGCACAGTTGAAAACCTGGTATGATGGACATAGTGCTCCTCCTGAGTTCTCACCACTGTTGTGGGGCNCTGTCCCATGAGGACTCTGTGAAAGGAGAGTCTGTGTCCCTGTTTGGGATCTTGGGCATGGAGTGGAGAATGTCCAATCCCAGCAGGTCTTGTGATAATCCAGCTCTTGGCCTGGCCATGCTGTGGGCTGGGCTGACTTGGCCCAATGTCCATTGCAAAGTACATATAGTCCTGCCATGCAGAAAGTCTTGGTGCAAAGCAGGCCTTTCTCTCCCAAAGCCTGGGAAGCTGGGCAGTGTCCCCCAGGAACGATATTCATCTACATCCCTAGGCTACTGCTTTATTGACAATAAGGGCTTAGCAGGTAACTAAGACAAGAGTGGAGGTGGAGCACAGAGGGTGGGTCTGACATCCTGAGGCTGTCGGGAGGCACCAGAGAGAGACTGAGGGGATGGAGGCAGACTACCAGGACGAGTCTACACATGTGGGGCCCCAGGAGCTGGGGGGCAGGGACAAATTCTCTCTCAGGAATCTAGTCTCTGCAGAAGTCATAAGGTTAAGGGCATTGTAAGGGTGAACCTACTTCAGTTACTGNTGTCTCTATAAAGGGGAGATTTGGAAATGGAAAGATGACCANGTGTGAAGGAGACAGAGACAGGAGTGAAGTGGCCATAGACCAAAGAAACTGGGTCCTCTGGGAGCTGGGAGAGGCAGGATGGAGGCCCCACCCTCTAGTGGGGCACTCATGGAGCACAGCTCTGTCAACTTAGATTTCCATTTCTGGTCTACAGAGAAGCACCCCAGTTTTCAGTCACTGGTTATAGGTACCTCAGGAAACTCAGTGAAGGGCTGAGTCTAGAGGGACTGGTCCATGACTCTAAGCATATCTCATCTACCTCAGTGTCTCTGTTGCTAATGGAGTCCCCAGCTGGTGCTCTACTCAGAGCAACTCTGTCCCAGGGGAGCAGATGGGTGTCGGCTATGGGTGTCAAGGGATACCCTTCTCCACCCAGACCCTCTGGCTTCTTGTGCCCACTACAAGTTTCCTGAATGCCAGTGACTCCTTTTAGTAGTCCCTGCCAAACATGCTGCACNTATTGATATGTTCTTCCTGGCCAGTGATTTGCTGCATGTTCACACAGAGTCCCTGGCTTGGTGGGAGAGCAAGAACAGGANACCTCAGCTAGGTGACACTTTCCTAGGATGATGGTTAGGCTTGTCAGCTCGACAGGATCTAGAGTCAGGGAGAAGACAAACCTCTCAGCATGTGTGAGTTTCTAGGCTGGGTTAACTGAGGAGAGGGCACACANCCTAACNGTGCACCATGCACAGCTGGGGTCCTGGACTGAGTGAAAAAAAGANAGTCAGCTGAGCATCNGCGTTCNTCTCTTTCTGCTTCCTCATGGTGGATGCAACTGTGACCAGCCACCTCACATTCCCTTCCCTATTCCTTCCCTGTTGAGATGGACTGTATCCCTTCTCTATTCATGACCTAACAGCTGGTCGTGATGGCTGTCAGCTTCGAAACAACCTAGAATCACATGAGAGGAAAACCTCAGTTAAGGAATTGGTAGATCAGATTGTCCTGTGGGCATGCCTGTGGGGGATTGCTTTGATTCATCAATGCCGGAGGGCCCAGCCCACCATGGGTGGCACCGTTCCTAGGCAGGTGGTCTTGAACTGTATAAGAAAGCTAGCTAAACAAGCCAGCAAGTGAGCTAGCAAGAAGTGTTCCTCCACAGTTCTGGCCTCCATGTACCTGCCTTGAGTTTCTGGCCCTCATTTTCCTCAAGGCTAGAAGTATAAGCTGAATAAACCCTTTCCCCCTAAGTTGCTTTTATCCATGGTGTTTATCACAGCAACTGAAAGGAAACTAGAATAATGTCGCCACATGTCTATAATTTCCTCTAGGAAGTAGGGGTCTCATAGGAGCCCCTAAGTCTTAGGATTCTGTGATGAATATATTTGATTAGACCCATAGAAAAACGCAGCTGACTCCCAGGCTGTCCTCAGTGACTCTGAATACTGAGATGCTGTTTAATGTGAGCTTCTGCCTTGCTGCCAGCACTGTCTGGATGTGCCCGGATTCTCCATCCCCAGCTCTACTCAGGAAAGAGAGAGTGCTCCAGAAACACAATATAGTCCTTGACACCTTCCCTGTCCAGTGAGTATTCTTAGAGGGCTGAAGAGAGCCACAAATCTCTGTGATAGGGCAGGCTAGGGAGAGCAGAGACACTCAGCTAGGTACAAAGAGCTCCCCTGGGGCTGTGTCCTGCGAGCTCAGATGGAAAGTCACCTTCCACAGTAAGCCAGCCACACCACTGTCCACTCCTGTGAGGTACTTTCTGGATGAGTCTGACCTAATGCTGGGTAGGAAGGGAGCTGTCAGCACATACACAGTACACATTATGTCTACCTGTAGGCTGTATTGGACACACTGGAGAGGACACTGGGCTTACCCCTATGGAAGGAAATGGGACTCTGNATGTTAGTTGCAGTGCCTTCCAATGGAATGGGTCTATAGTTAGTCCCATAGANTGCCTGGGCTTCACGGGGTGCCTCAGCTCAGCCCTGCTGCCCCTGCGTAGCTGGGACTGTAGCCCTGTGGTGTGGCTGGGCTGGGCGTTCATTTGTTTGTTTGTTTTCTGGTTTCCAAGATGTGACCTTCACATTGCTCAGGGGCCTATAAGTCCAGTGACAGGAGTTTGGAAGCAAATTTCTAACGTAATGAGGANAACTCTGAAGTCATTCTCCAGGTGCCCTGCAGCAGCCCAGCTCCTGCAGCTGACANGAATGCCATTTGTCATCCAGGTACAAGGCAAGGTGGTGTTAGGCTGAGCATGAAACACGTCTGTGCTCCAGAGAACAGGATGGCCATGAGTCAGCAATGGGAACCTTAGCAAAACACTGTACAGGCCATGTGGGTGCCCAAATGCCGACACTGCAGGGACCCAGACACAGCAGCAAATGTATTCTAAGAGAGAGAAAGGTGTGCGTGGCAGAATGACCTCAAAGATGTCTATCGCCCATCTTGGGTAAGAACTGGGTTGAAGTTCCTCCTTAGCTGACATGGGGATAACTGTTCTGGGATCCTGGGTGATTGAAGTGTGACATGCTCTTATCAGTAGGAGAGGGAGGCAGGAGAGAGAGAGAGAGCAGAGTCTTGGCTCTAAAGAGGGAGGGGCTGTTAGCTAAGGAATATAGAAGCTTCTAGAGGCTGGAAAAGTCAAGGAGAGGATTCTCCTTGGAGTCTTTGGCAGGAACTGCTCTACTGACCCTTTTTCTTCAGCTCACTGTGACAGCATTGGGCCCCTGTACACCATGACTATGACAGAATCCACATGTGTTGTTTAAGCCACTAGGTTGGGGTTTCTGCCAAAGCACCATAGNAACCTCACACAGAATCCCCACATGACACTGGGACAGAGGGCCTCCAGCAGCCAGGCTACAGGCACACAGGTCTTCTGCAAGGGCTGCAGGGGTGTCTGAGCTGGAGGTAGACCTGTGCCTGCCCATCCTGTCTTCTCTTCTTTTCTCCAACCTTGTGAACAACAGCAGTAAAAATAAAATAACTGCTCAGAACAGGCTGAGAAAAATCAACATGNGGTGCTTTGCTCCTCAGTGAACTGGAGAAAATAATAGTTATGAAAGAGAAGATGGACAAGATCAGGGAAGTAAGACAAATGGCAGAGAGAAGAGAGACGATACAAGCTCATCCGTGCAAAGCTCCACATGACATTAAAACATCTGACGATGGAACAAGTCGCAGAGTTAGAGTGACATTGTGAGGGAGGCAGTTCTGCCTGTAGGGGACAGGGTAGGGACATGTTTCCTGTGGCAGCAAGAGGTCACAGGGCCTGAGAGTCATCATAGTCCCATAAATAGAAAGTGTCTTCAGAGTGGGAGCTACACACAAAGGATAAAGATGTACAAAGACCACTGGGACCCAGGCAGAGACTGGCTGAGACAAGGCTGGGCCACTCAGAGGAGGTAGCTCCACGGAGATTGAGATGGTAAAACAGCAATGAAGCATCTAACTGCAAGCCCACCCCNCAGGAGGCTGAGGCAGGAGGATTGTGAGTCCCAGGACAGCCTGAACTATGGAACAGGACTCTCCTTTGTCTCAAAACAACACCAAAGCCACCAGCAACGATGAAAAAACATGCACCTTATCCAGCCAAACCAGCTAGACCAACCACAACACCACCGTGTCACTCATTCTGGTGATGCCTGGGGGGGCAGGGGGGCAGGCAGGTGTTTAGACTTTAGGATATAGTATCACACAACAAGAGTGTTAAAATAACCACCAGAGTAAAAAAACAGGACACAAAAATCCTAAATAAAGCTGGCCATGGTGGCACATGCCTTTAGTCCTATCACTAAGGAGGCAGAGGCAGGCAGATAGATCTCTGAATTTGAGGCCAGCCTGGTCTACATAGCAAGTTCCAAGNCAGTCAGGGCTACATAGTTATAGCCTGTCTCAAGAAAACAAAAAACAGGAGCTGGGGAGACGACTCAGTGGTTAAGAGTACTTGCTGCTCTTGCAGAGGACCTAGGTTTAGTTCCCAGCATGCACATGGTGGCTCAATAACTATCCATAACTCCAGTTTCAGGGGACTGGTCACCCTCTTCTGACCTCCATTGACACCAGGCATGTATGTGGTAAACATATATACATGAAGGCAAAACACTCATATACATAAAATAAATCTAAAACAGCCCAGAGAATTAAATAAACATTTAAAATCTAAAGAAGNNGGCTGCGGAAAAGACCTAATGAGTATCTAGGAAAGTAAAACAGAGGTATAAGTAAAACAAGGTTTAAAACAAGATGGTGGGAACTGGGTGGTGGCGGCAAAAGGTTTTAATCCAGCACTCAGGAGGCAGAGGCAAGTGAATCTCTAAATTCAAGGCCAGCCTGGTCTACAGAGTGAGTTCCAGGACAGCCAGGGTTACTCAGAAAAAATGTCTTGAAAAACCAACCAACCAACCAACCAACCAACCAAACAAAAAACCGAAAAAACTAAGATGGTAGGAACCCCTTAAAGTGTATCAATAGCTGACAAGCACCTAGTCCTAAAATGGACACTGGAGACACTGAAGACAGGCAGATAGATGCTGGGCCCCAATGGCACCCAGGCCTCACTGCTCACACCTATGGGACTCATGAGGTTCTACGGCTAAAGGAAACTATGGAGTGGAAGTGAGGGTACAGGAAGAGCACCCCAAAATACATGGGAGTCCCACTATGGCTGGAGGGTCTTCATACATGGATAAGAGAGGTGGGTTTCCATCCCAGAATGGTTGCATGTGCCTTTGTGTAGGGCATTTGACCTCTGGGNAAGCCAGCTCTGATAGTGGANCCCAGTTTCAGAATGAAGTTGGGATGCAAGGCCTGCTCCAGGNCCTATTGTCTGACTGCTTGGGGCTTGGGGTTCAACCTGGAGCAATTGGAATGTACAGGCCATTCCTAGGACATCNAGGGTGTTGATTCCTCCCTCCCCCTAATCCCTAGTCAACACACTCTTATCAGTTCCAGGACAAACCTTGTCCAGTTGTCCTCTGGTGTGCCTCAGTGAACCTGCNGCCTGGCTGCTCTGTGCAGGGTATCCTGGGCTTGGCGAGGGCAGAGGCTTCTGGTACTCATGCCCAGGATGAGTGAACGACAGAACAGGTCAGAGTGCAGCTGCCATGTAAGGGGCCAGGTTCCCTTGGATGACATTTGTGTCCAGTTCCACCTCTCTCTGAACAGCCCTTCCCCCAGAGTCTGGAGGAAGGTCTGTTCAGCAGGTGGTCCCTATACCCACTCATGAGGCTTTCAAGGAAGGTGCTAACAGTGTGCACCTGTGCAGCTGTCAAGACACGTGAATGAGGCCCCTGAGCAGGCCTGAATCCCTGTGTCTAGAAGCCCTGTGGCATGTGTGTGCTCAGGTGATCTGAGGCAGGTGGTGCAGAAGTATGCTGAGGATCTGTCCACCTCTGCCGTTCCTTCCTCTTCCTCAGGGGTCATGACATACACTTCATTGTGGGGAGGCAGCACTAGCTAAGCATGGTGGCAGGCCAGCCAGGTGCTTGCATGAGCCATCACTGCCCTCTACTGTCTTGAGTCTCCACTAATGTTGAAACCAAGAGCAGGACTGAGGTAGGGGTGGTCTGCTGGGGGAGGGAGAAGGATCTAGATGAGGGTCCCCAGCAGATCCAATAGATGGTACATGTAGCCTCGATCAGATATGAACATGGAGTCTTTGGAGGGGAAACACTGCCAGCATGGCCAGCAAGGCCTTCCCTGGTCAGCTGGGTGAACTTCTATAGGGTTGAGCTCTACACAGGTAATGGCTGAGCCTGGGGAGATAGTACTTGAGATGCTCACTGCTGGCGGCAGGCCAGCCAACACGGCAAAGCCCAATTGTCCCAGAGCTGTGCTGGCAGGGGCTCAGCACCACTGAACCTTGGTGTCCTTACCTGTAGAATAATCCCAGTGCANGGAGAAGATAAGGGGTTGAGAGACTGGGAGCAGGACAGTTCCCTGTGTTGTCTCATGGATGTTCCTGTGCCAAGCATCATGAGGTGGTGATGTGGTGCAAGGGCAGATGGACTCCATCAAGCCTCAGTGACAGCACTTGGCCAGCACAGGCCTACAGCAGAGTGGAGGATTGTGCAGGGAGGGCAGAGGTAGAGGTGGAAGTCTGTCTTGCCTGCAGGGCACTAAGATGCAGATCATGTGGTCTGAAGCCATCTTGAGGGCAGGAGTGTGACAGGCAGAGCTGAAGGAAGCCATCATGGCTTAGCAAACAGGCTCCTAGGCACTCAATGGTGATTATAGCGGTAACTATGGTGTTGGTTGCACATACGACTATGTTTATGGTGGGCAGAGATGGTGGGCTGGGAACACGTTTAATAAGAGGGTGGTATGGTGTCACATGAGGAGGTGGCATGGGTGGTTTCCTTGGGGGGCAGGTAGACACTGGCAGACCAATTGGGAGGCCCGATGGTGACTGACCTTGGGGTCTGTGATNGGGGATCAATCCTGGGTATGGAGAAAGATGGCTACTGATTTGCCTGGTAGCCATGAATTCAATGGATAGGGGCCTCCTCTCAGAAACAGGCCAGATGTCTAGGGGCAGGANGGTTAGAAAAGAGCTGCTGATCTTGAGTGAACCTCATAACGAGATTAATCTAGTAGGAGGCCCACTGAGAGGTGCAAAGTTTGTATGGAGAGGAGTCCCTTGGAGACACTAGGGGGACTTGTGGCTAAGGAATATGGTAGACTGAGCAGGGTTGGGCTTCTGCCAGTGAGACCAGAGAAAGTCTCCGTTCCTCCTGCAGTGAACCCCTACACGGTGAAGGCTGGGGAGGGAAGTCTGCTCTGCAGGNGTGGAGAAGGAGTTTACAGGGAACTGAAGCCAGAGGCCAGGCACTGGAAGGTGGGACTAAGAGGGGTCTGCTGGGGAGACGTGAATGGGGCCCTTAAGAGAAGACCTGGAGGAATGTTCCAGACTGGGAGTATTCGATGTAGATTGGGACGACATGGACACCACGGAGTTACAGCTACACAAAGTGCAGCAGGTGGAGCTGGTGCCTTCATCACTATAGCGTCGGGGGNAGAGGTTCATATGTGGGAGTGGAATATGCCCTAGGGGAACCTTGGGGTAATATCCCTGGACAGGAAGTCAAGTGTCTGAAGGAAGAGGTATGGCCAGANTCATGGCAAACTTGGGGTCGTCCCAGGGCTCCTAGTCCCTGCAAATCTTTAAAGGGAGGCTGAGACAGGTCCAGGGCCTTACTTTCATGTAGACTACAGCCATCCAGGGAGTAGGGGACAGACACCCAGAGGAGGTATGTGAAGTGTCAGTTGGCTGTCTTGCTATGGCAACTATACCTGTAAGGGGCAGAGACCATAGAGCAGGTGCTGGAAAACCTAGGGAATCTCAGGGAGAGGAGAATGGGACATAAGTTCGAGGGTACATATGGATTGTTGGCATCTGTGGAAGCATGCCAGGACTGAGTGAGTTCTAAGCATAGGTGTGGATGGACTGAACACAGGCCCAGGGGTGAACAGCTGGTTCCTGTTCCTGGCCATAAACTGTGAGAAACTGCAGGATCCAGCATCCCACTGCAGAGGCCATATGAAGCTCACATTTCTGCTCAAGAGCCTCCTACCAGACCATGGTAACACTCTCTTATAGCCCAAGGTAGGTANGGACAGTGCATGGCAAGAGGGACCTCCAGGTAACAGGGTATTGCCTGATCTGCAGCTCAGCCTGGGTGAGGGTCACAGGGTCCCTTCACTGAGTTTCCAGAAGGGATCTCAATCCTATTTTACAGGCATGGAAACTGAGGCAGGCCTGGATGATATGGTGAGCCTGTGGTACAGGGCCTTGTCTGCAGCTGTGTGTGGGATGGGGCTCAAGGGGGAGACTGAGGTGACCTTTGGGCCTCTGTCATTCAAACATCTGTTACCCACCAGCCCATCTCCCAGATGTTCCCCATGACCTTTAAACAACTTCAGGTACACACTGTAAAACTCTGTTTAAACTGCTAGAGAGCCATGTGTGCAGACTCGGGAGGCACACATTTGCCTTCTACCAGGCTTTGAATGGAAACCAGAGCCCTTCATGTAAATTCACACTGGTTGGCTTTTGTAAAAAAGGGCCCAAGACAGAGGCTGCCTGACTTCTCAGAACCCTTTGCTAGCCAAATCCTGGGTTCCAGTTGACCTGGTGGTGTGTGACCAACTCCTACTGGAAAGGTGTGGCTTTTATGTACCCCTGTGGTAAGTTGGGCAGGGCCTGTGAATGACTTCTCAGGAACATTTATTTTTGTGCAAACCCAGGCCCATTAGCAGGTCACCTTAGAGGTCTGGGTGAGAGGCAAACCATGTTCCAGGTCTCCAGAGGTACTTCTGCCTCCATAGTGGGCCGGTTAAGACTTACGGAGTTGGAGAACAGGTATGTTTGCTTTCCCAGGGGACCAAGTAACAAAGAGGCCAAAGCAATGGCTAGACCGAGTTTGGATGGGCTCTGCCAGGCATGGTCTACAGCCAGCCAGCAACAGACTACAGATGGTATCCCCAGTGCCAACTCAGTAGTCATAGGGACCCACCCAGGTTGTGACGGGAGGGGCCCTCTGGGACTTGGTGCCCTTTCTTGAAGATTCAGCAAGTACAAGGTTTCACTCTCCCTAGCAGTTGGCAATTGGACGCACATGGTGGCAGGGCTGCGGGTGAGCTAGAAGCAGAGGAAAAGAGCTCTGCATCAGGTGGTTGAACCTCTAGAGTGGACTAGGTCCTGGAGGAAACGGTGGGGTGCCCGTTGCAGGTCTGCACAGGCTGGGGTATGGAATGAGGCCCACTGGATCTAAGACAACAGGCTGGCCCGTCAGTGAGCTTGTCACACCCAACGTCTTTATTAAGTGCCAAGGGTCCAGGCGGTTCGGCCCCCCGCAGGCTCACTTCACGTGCTCAGCGGCGTGAGAGGAGCAGTAATACTTCTTGTGTGCGATGAAGGTGGACAGGCTGCTGAACCTGATGTTGCACAGGCGGCAGTAGCGGTGGCCACCACCACCACCTGACAAAGGAGCAGAAGCTGGCGGGCCCTTGGAGGGCGTCCGCACGCCTTGATCTGCGGGGTCAGAAGGCGTGTTCTCAGGAACTGGGGATGGGGAGCGTGGCGCGCGACCGTCGGGGCTGTCACGCGGAGCACGTTCGGCCGCCGTGCGGGGCTCTGTGCCCGGGCTGGCCGTCGGCTTGGCTACCTGCAGGCCATGTGCCAGGCGCAAGTGTTCCACCAGGTCGCCGCGCACGCGCCCGTTGGGCGGGCAGTAGGGGCAGAGGGCGGCGGTGCGCAAAGGTGCAGCGGGGCACGAGTATTTCTTGTGAGCCAGGTAAGCTTCGAGGCTGTGGAAGCTTACGCGACATGCGGTACACTCATGGTAGTCGGCCAGTGCTGGCAGAGCGGCAGGTGCTTCCGGAGTCTGGCGTCGGGGCCGCTTGCTCAGGTCTATGGGGCCGTCGGGCAGGAGGCCTGGAGAGGGCGTGGGGGTGGGGCCGCCGCTTGCGCTCGCGGGTCTCGGGGACGAGGGCAGCTCCGCCGTGGGGGCGGGGACAACAGGCACAGGGGCCGGGCCTGCTGCAGGAGGCGGAGCACTGGCTCCCGGCAGCTCATAAAGCTTGCGTCTCCGGCGCGTNCGCACAGGCGGAGCTGTTAGCGCCGGAGCCGCGGGTCCAGGAGCCGGCGCAGGTGCGGGTGGCCGGCGCGGTGGCGGGTCGTGGCGCGAGGCGCAGTAGTAGCGCTTGTGCACAGTGTAGGTCTCGTGGCGGCTGAACCGGATGTTGCAGGCCTCGCACAGCGTGCGGCTGGGATCGTCCTCTGCGTCGTCCACCGAGCTACCCGGGCTCTGGCTGCCCTCGCTGCCCCGGCCAGCGGCCTCCGCCTCCGGAGTAGTCGCACCACCCGCCTCTTCCTCTCGCGGCCCGGGCCCCGGCGACGAGCGCTGGGGGTCTGCCTCTGCAGCTGCTCCTGGGGTCGCACGGGCTGACCCCGGAGCCGTCTTGGGNCTGCGCACAGCCGGCGTGTCCTCGGGCGCACGGCGGCCAGAGCAGTAGAGGCGCTTGTGCACGTAGAAGTTGTTTATGTTGTTGAAGGTGATCTCGCATTCAAAGCACGTAGCGCCCTTAGTCCCCGGGAAGAGGCCGGCGGGCGTTCCTCCTGCCCCGGAGCTCCCCGCGCCCTGCTGCAGCCGGCTGTGCACCAACTCGGACATCTTGGCCAGGATCTCTGAGGCCTGTGGCGCTGCAGGGCCGGTGGTCGTGCCCGCGTCTGGACCGAACACATACTGTGGCAGGAAGAGGGTCCCCCCCATTGCTAGCTCTCCAGGCCCCGGGCTGGAGCCTGGCGTGGGGCTGGACAGTTCTGCTTTCACCCTGACTGGAGTGGGGCTGTGCGGTGAAGGTGTCCGAGATGGAGCCTGGGGACCTGGCTCTCCCGGACCCGAGGCACGGGCCGCTTCAGGCTCCTCCGCAGCCTCCACCTTGATGGTTCTGGGGGCTGCGGGGGACTCACTGCTGCCCCCATTTTGGGGGGGCACTCTGGTCTCTCCATTGGTGACTTCGGCCAAGGCCTTACTGTCCAGTCCTGAGGATGGGGTGGGCGCCTTGTCAGCAGCAGGAGCCAGGGGGCCGTGCATCAGTGAGTGCTGTTGGAAGCCTGCCAGGCTGTCTACAAGAACACAGGACAGCAGGTCAGGCCTGGGGCAGACCTTACATAGGATGGGATAGGCAGAAGGGATTTAGGACAAAAGGCTGACAAAGACACCATGTGTTGCCTATGGACAAGCCCCCTCCCTTCCCACTTATCAGAGGTTCAGTGAGGCCCCAGTATGGCTGCTTACCTGGAGGAAGTTTGGCTGCTGGGTGTCCAGCCCCTGGCGAGTAGATCTCACCCTTGGAGCCTGGCTGGCACACCATATGGTTTGTCACCAGGTGGCTGTAGAGGATGTCCCTTGTGGTGGATATGAAGCCACAGTTGTGACAGACACCTGCAGGCCATGCTGTTGTGGTCAGGGTCCTGGAGCTGAAGTGTGGTCCCACAGACCCCTACCCGACCCTCTCCAGCCCACCTACCGCTGAGTGTGTCCGTGTGCACCTTGAGGTGGCGTTCACAGTTGGCCTTGGTGGTGAAGGCTGACAGGCAGATGAGGCACACGAAGGGGCGCTCTCCTGGAACATGGAGATGAGAGGCTGTTGGGGTTCCCAGTGACAAGAAAGGGACACTGAACCCAGGCCCTTTTTAGTTTCTTACAGCCACATGCCTCCTAGGGTCCAGGCATATATCTAGCCCTGTNTTATGTGTGCAGGTAGCCACAGGTAAGCCTTGTGCTAGGCTGTGGAGAGGGACAGGAGAGCTGTATGGGCACACGGTAGCAGAGTTAGCTTTCCNAAGCACCTGTCTGGTGTGTAGTGCTTGGTGAGAAAGTGAGGCCAGGGGCAGGCATGAGGCACTTACCACTGTGGCTGCGCATGTGGATCTCTAGGGAGCTAGCGCTGGGGCAGCTCTTTCGGCACTGGGGGAAGGGGCAGACACGCTCATTGGGGTAGGTCTCCTTGGGCTTTTCCTCAGTCGCTGAGGCAGGGGAGCCTGCACGCTGTCGGCTGGCACAGTAGTAGAGCAGGTGGGCTTGCAGGTTCCGCTCACTACGGTACCAGATCCCGCAGTCTTTGCAGGGGAAGACATCTTCTGGTGGGGGTGAAAGTGGGAATGAGGTACAGACTGACAGTGGGTACCTGATAGTAGGGACTGGCCTGTGAAGCCTGTTTCTGTCCACTCCAAGCTGACGTACTGGCTTTTGGTAACCCAGCTCCCCTTTCAATGTGTCCCTGATGGCTAGGGTCCTACCAGGAATGGGATCTCTGAGTGATTCCCCGAGGTCACCCCTGCCCCNAAACAGTGACCTACTCATGAGTCCTCTTCTCACTGTAGAGCTCAGGCTCGGGGAATTCTCCTGTCCCTGCACTGGGGACTCAGCTTTTACCACTGCCTTAGGGCAAACATACCCCCGGCCCCCCTTCCACTGCATGTTTCTCATGGGACATGCACCCAGATCCTCTGGAGGCTGAGCCCTCCCCACCGTAGCAGGCCATGTGAAACCTTCTAGCACTCAGGTCACCCTGCATTAGCTGGTTACTGACCTTTTTCAGCTCAGTGTCTTACTGGGAGCATAATCCCCCCCCCCCACCGTGTGTGTGCGTGTGAAACTGGACCTCTTGCATGCTGAATACCCAGTACCTCTGAGTCATGCCCCAGCCCTGATCTTTAACTTGAGTGTCAATCAAAGTCTGACCCAGGATGTTGCATACTTACTGTTGATGACTGCAGTGGCGAGGATGGACGCCATGCCAGCCTGCTGGGGCAGCAGCTGGATGTCTGTGTGCACTGGAGCTGGGCCTCCAGGTTCTACTGGTTCCTGCACAGGATGTCTGGGAGTACTGTGGGGCTCAGTCACAAGGAGCACATGTAGTAGTCCACCAGAAGGCACCACCTTGGTGACCCTGCACCAGAGGGCATCATCTGTAGGGTACAGGCATTTATGATGCTGGGACCAGTAATTCTGGGCTTACAATGGGAGTCCTTCCCTTTGTTCCTCACATTGGGGCCCACTGTATTGCCAGGGGTAGGTGAGGCCAGGTAAATGGCAGGAAGTGGCTGTGTTCAGGTTCACAGTTGTGGCTGGCTGGACTTGAGGGGTGCTATCTTGTGTCTGGGCAAGGATTAGGGGCTATACCATTTCCAGTAAAAGGTGGGTATGGAACTGGCAGCAATAATTGAGGGGATCTTATGTAGCCATTTGGCTGGGGTGGAGGGGTTTTCTGATGCAGGGGGCCCTAGAATGAATTCTTTTGGGAATTGGCCAGCTGCTGTTCCCATAGTGGCCTGTAGAGGGCAGCCTCAATCAACAAAACCCTGGTATGCCCGGCCAGCAGGTCTATCTCCTGGCCTGGAACCCTGAGGCTGTGCTTCCCTGTGAGCTGTGGGTAGGGTCATTGTTGGCCTCAGTCCCAAGCCAGGGGCCACTCCCAGCAGAAAGTGGGAAAAGAAAGGGGAGTATGTCTGTTCTAAGGCAGCNGTAGGAGCTGAGCTGCAGTGTGGAGCCTGGGTTAAGTCCCATTATGGGGGCAAAGGTAATATAGGAAAAAAAAAATCACTCATCAAAGACCATAGGATTTCTGGGTCATTATGAACCTGTCTGCTTGGCTTGGATTTCCCAAAGCACAGGCCCTACCCAGATCATGTCACTATTATCATCATCAGCCCTATAAGCTCTTATCTTTTGTGGACAGCACACCTGGGCAGAACTGATAGAGAAACCTATGGGCAGGGCAGGCTTAGTGGTGCAAGCACATGGCGTATTACTGCTTGCCAGCATCCAATCTGGTGTTGGGGCATGTTCCTTTCTAGTGTGGGTTGTCTTCTGGCTGCTCATTCTGGGTCCTCAGACCACCCTTTGGTAGGATGGGGAACATTGTTCCCTCTGCCCTGCAGATAGGGAAACTGAAGTGTGTGTGTTGTGTGTGTGTGTGTGTGGTGTGTGCGTGTGTGCACACACACATAGGATGAAGTGTTGGCACAGGTCCCACATACTTGACCCCAACTCTCAATACCTTTGGACCTTGGGAGGGCGCTTTGCTTCCCCTGAGGGCTTACTCAGGGGTTGACTTCAAGGAGCCCCCTTTGCACCCCCTACATTTAGAAGGCTGGGGATACAGAGGGGGTCAAGTAGGATGAAATCATTTGACCACAGCCTTTCCCAGTTTTCTAGATGGAGCAACAACCTGGAAGGTCAGGGACTTACCCAAGGTCCCACAGCTAATAAGGGGTGGGTCTGGGTCTAAGGTCTAACAGAACCCAGGCTGGGCCTCAGGTTGTGCCCTTCAGTGGCCCCCAGAATCCCTCAGCATTCAGTCTCTACCTAAGCCCAGGTGGAGAAGCCTCGATCTCAGTGGCCATAGAGGGGCCCAGTGCAGCCCATCTAGTTCTGTCAGTAGATAGGATTTGCCTGGGACTGCAGCTCCCAAGATTGTCCATCATCCTCTCAGATGGGGTTCTGGGTGCTCTCTTAAGCACTTTGACTGCCACTCTCATCCAGATAGGCTAGTATCCCTTTAAGAGCTGGGCCAGACAGAGCCTGCCTTCTGAAAGACCTTAGAGGGGAGGGAGGCAGGCANGTGAGATACAGACCCTTCCTGTAGATCTCCGAGTTGGCTTCAGCTTCAGTCAGGGCTTGGGGTAGCATCCTTAACCAGCAGGCCTCATCCACCAGCAGGGTCACAGCTGGGCCCTAGGGAAGAGCAGGTAGAGGAAAGGATCAGTCTACATGGGAGTGTCTATTGGGGCTTCGCTGTGCAGTGGTGGTCGGTGGCCTGGCAGCTGATATGGCTGGGACATGTGTAGTGCAAACACTATAGTATTTGGAGGCACAGCAGGGTGCTGCTCTTTCCAAGGTTTGGCATTAGTCTCTCTTGGAAACAAAGGTCCAGAGAGATCAAGCAGTGTGCCCAAGGGCACACAGCTAGTGATTCTAGAGCCTGCAGACCTGCGTTCCCTCCCTGCAACAGTGGATGCCTGCAGGGAGCTACATGATACCAGTTTCTCTTGAGTGAGGGAAGGAGGGAGAAAGGGAGAGGGGTGGGAAAGAGAGAGAGTGAGTAAGAAGGAGGTAGGAAGGGACACCAACAGACCCTTGGGTCCTCCTACAGTAGAGCTTTCCTCTCTAGTTCAGAGTGGAACTTTTATCCGTGTCCATTCATTGGCAACACTGTCATTTCCCTATGGTGGGCCACCCCAGCCCAAGACCAGCTGTGTTGCTGAGGCTGGGTAAAGGTTAGGGGGTAGCTGTGGCTCTGTGCCATCTTCACCATCGTATAGGAAAGGCCACTGAGGCTGAGTAAAGGATTGGGGGTTGGGGGTAGACGTTCCAGCTAGGGCTGTGCCACACACTTCCTCTGCAGCTTGGTCTAGACCTGGAAGGAAAGAGCTCTGGGCTCAGCCCCCCAGGGCCACCTAAGCTGCTTGTTTCCTGACCCCTACACCCTGGCTCTTAGCCCAGCAGCAAAGGAAGTATACGCGGCCATGTCTCAGTGCAGCCCAGGCTGGAAGGCTGGGCTGGGATTTAGTCTCATGTGGAAGATGAGACATAGCCAGTGGCAGGCAAGCAGGGGCAGCAGAAGCCCTGTCCTGTTTGTCCTTGGAGGGTGTGTGACTTCTGCCACCCAGGGCATCTCCTCTCCTGTGGGGCTGAACCTTAGTCCCTGGACCCAGGTACTTGGGCACTATGTGTAAAAGTACAGAGCATGCCCATGCATTATTCTGTCAGCCACTTGCTGTTTTATTCAAATAAAAATGCCTTTTAACCAGAAACCTGAACCTCAAGAACTTTTAAGTTCTGAAGGCCCAGAGCCACTGCTCATTCTGTGGGTCTTAAGAACCCCTGTGGTGTTCATGGCAATTGGCTCATTGGGTAGGAAAGATAAACAACTGGCTGGAATAGGAGGAGAAACAGGCTGCTGATTGTGTGGGGCACCACCCTGGCAGGGCTGTGCTTGGCTTTCATGGGTTTCCTTGTATGTGGTGCCCATATAGACTCCAGGGCCAAACATCAGGGTCTAATTCAGGCTTGACCTTTCCCCTGTGACCCCTGTGGACCAACTCTTCAGAGACCCCATTCACATGGCTTATACAGAGCCAGCAAGATAAGGCCTACTAGCTGGGAACTCCCAGTGACCAGGTACCATGAGGTCAGCACAGCCCAGCCAGGTGGCTTCCACGTCACCTGCTTGCTGCCACGTGGCTTGTCTTGGAGCAGAGAGTGGAGATAAGCTGGCTCTGAAGGGGAACCCTAGAGTCCCAGCAGGTGACACCTACACATCTGGCCTCAGTTTCCTATATACCAGCAGAGTGAGGCCCACGTGACATAGTTGCTGTGAAGATAGGGCAAGGGAAGACCTTGCTGGCTGTAGACTCCTCCTTGTCCTGCCACCAGCTCTCAGGGGGTCCCAGGCATGCCATTCCCCTCTCTATGGTCCTTTCCTCCCTGGATACTGGTGAGTGTGGGTATGCAGGAAGTCCATGGAGCTGCACACACTGGCCATGGCTGCCTTATGCTTTGCTTGAAGGATGACATGAACAGGAAGTTATCTCTGGGCCTAGTACAAGCCTTANAGAGTCCTGGATCAGGCTGGCAATTGCCAAATGTCTTTTGAGGGCGTNCAATCCACCCAAGAGCCTGTTTCAGATCTACTGGTGTCNGGGGTGGCTCATTTTTAATGGGTACCTTGCTGACTCCCAGGGATGCAGGGGACATGTATGCCTTCATGGGGTGTGGCACCCACATTGGGGACCTGTGACTCCCATAGCCTAGCTATTCCAGGCCCGAGCAGAGGGCTGTCAGTGAGGTGGCTGGGTCTGGCCCTCCCTGCCTCAGCCTTCCACGTCTCTAATGAATATTAATGAGCGGAGGAGGGTGAGAAAATTAATCTGCCTGATCCTCTGATGGGTGCTGTGGTAACGATATGAAATCTAATTATTCGTCCCAATATTTCTAAACCCTCAAACTGAGACTGACAGCCTCGCAGTCGGTTTAACGCTTATCGCTCTCTGGAGCAGCATGTTCACGGCATGATAAAAACACGCGCGCGCGACACTTTGCTGACGCTGCACAAGCCGCTTTTTCTGTGGAGGTCCTGGTNTAGGGAGCGTCATACTGCATGCCCCCCCCCCAGCATTGTGGCATGGGGTGCAACTTTGGGGAGCAGAGCTAGGAGGGAGCTAGGGGATGCTGTTCATAATCACATTAACCCTCCAGGGAAACAGGTCATGAGATCCTGGCTGCCCCAAAACAGATGTCCTGGGCCTCCATCCATGTCCCTTCTCTGCTTCCAGGGGGCCTGTCATCCCACTGTGTCAGGATAGATTGGGGTTTGGGGCAGGGATTACATTCCCTCTTCTTCCTGTCTGGATCTCTTAGGCCCTGGAGGGTGGAGCACAGCTCAATCCCACCTGACAGCCCTGGTCAGCTCCCTGTTCAGGCCAGAACCTCCTCAGCTGGGGCTACTCTTTGATCCACTCTGGCAGTGTCTGGGGTAGTAGAACAGGTTAAGGTCCCTGTGTGTGGCTTGCTTTTTTTCTTCCTTTTAGTCTCTTTCTTGTTTCTGAGCAGTTCTGGAAGAGAAGCTCCTCTCTGGTGTTGAAGGCACCAGCCAAAGCCCCACAGGGTTCTGTCCCACCCGTGGGCAGCAAGGAACAGGCCTAAAGGAGGTCTATGTTATTCTTTAGAGGGGAGAGCTAGGAGACAGGTTTTCCTGTAATCTAGGCTGACCTTGAACTTGCTACATAGTCAAAGATGACTGTGAACTATTAACCTCTTTGCTTCTACTTTTNGATTCCTGATGTGTACCACCATGCCTGGTTTATGTAATACTGGAGATTGAATCCATGGCTTTGTGCATATTAGGCAAGTACTNTACCAGTTCAAGCTATATCTCCAGTATGGGGCTTGTGTTCAATTCTCACAGCCTGGCCCTTTTGCCAAGGGGCACAATCTCTCACTGGTCTCAGTGCCTCACCCAGGCTCCATTCCGTCTGTACAGGTGTGTCCAGGGGCAGAGAAGGGCCCTGGCATTCATCCCACTTGCCCCTCAAGTCACCATTTGTCTCTTCCTCCTGGCTCTAACTCACCCCGGCCCCCTCTAAGATGACATCAGCCACTTTAAATTCTCCTGTGGATCTAAGCCTTCTCCCGTTCCCCCAACAAAGAGGTTAATGTCTCAACTCCGAGGGCNGATAACCATCAGAAACCATATCTGTGCACTATCCACTATGACAACTTTATCTGAAACTGTTCCCAAACCTTGCTGTCCAACTTAGAAAGCCATTTATAGGGAAGGTAGGCCCTCTCAGCTGGGCAGCTTGGCCCAGAAATGGCATCCTACACTGCGGGCCTGGACTCCAGGTCTCCATGGGCTGGAGAACCAGGGCTGAGGCCTGTGACCATAGGTGACTCCAATTATAACCCCTCTCCTAATCCATCCACCTGTGCTAAGAATTTACTGATCCACTCATCTTGCACAGTGATGGCAGCCCAGGGTTCCTTTCTTTTCCCCAGATACCCATTGCCTACTTCACAGGTACAGGNCTGAGGCCCACCGAGATGGCTATGCACACAGGATTAGAACCGCGGTCTGAGAAGCTCTGCCCCATCCCAGTGGCCTTTTAGTCACACATTCACACATTCATTCATTCACCCCTCAGATAGTTCCTGAAGGCCAGNTGTGTGCCAGGTGCTAGGGACAAAGTAAATAGAAAGGAGGAAGGACCAGGGCCTGTTAAAGGCCAAGGACAATAGGAGACAAGGAACTAGCAAGTGTCAGGCCTGGGCTTGCTGTAACTGGATCATCACAGGCAGAGAAATGCAGACTCCGGAGAACAGTGATCACTTGCAGGGAAGGTCACAGGTGTATGGTTCATGCCATCCTTGCCAGCCCTCCCTCTGTGGGGAATACCCTACTGTTCACCTCCTGGTCCCCAGCCTTTTACCTCAGGTGGCTTTGGGGTCCACAGATGAGCTGGCTGCAGGGGGGCCCAAGGCTATAGCTGCCCGGGCTCAGGAGCAGGTGAGATAGCCTGAGCAGAGCCTAGTGCCTAGGTATTTCCTAAGCTCCTACCACAGCAGACAGGGAAACTGAAGCATGGAGAAGAAGGGTGCCTAGGCTCCCACAAGACCAGCAGCAAGCCTAGACTAGAAATCCACTTCCTAGACTAGAAATCCACTTCCGCTTCTGTCTGGTGACCCAGCCAAATGATACTCCTGACTATCCCAGTCTCTGTGGAGTGGGCAGAATGGTGGCTTCACAGATGTCACCAGAATTGTGAGAGTGATCTCACTTAGAGAAAGGGTCTTTACAAGTCTGAGTTCAGAATCTCCAAATGAAAATATGGAAGTGTCTGGAGCAGGGTAGTCCTAGGCCCAATAACAAGTGACCTAAAAAGAGAAGAGGCAAGGGGAGACAGGAGCTACATGAAGTCAGTAGCAGACAGAGTAATGGCCAAGGGTCCTAGGGCCANCAGAAGCCTCAGGCAGACTCTGCCTCAGAGACCCACAGGACTGGCTCTACCCACTAGGATAGTGACCTCTGTCTTCAGCCACGACAGGGTGTAACTGAGACACCAGGTTGTAGCACTCGGGGGCATCTATAGGGGGATCTGCCTGCTGTCAGAGTATAGCAGACAGCCATTTCCAGCAGAGGTTCCTGAGGCTGGGCTACTGTCTCTTCTAAGCNCTAGATGGTAGGCCCNGGCTTGGAATGCCTTAGCAGGTCAGCAAAGCAGGACTCAAACATAGNACACCCCTGTGTGGATAAAGCAGTGGTGGGCACAGCTGGGCTGTGTGGAAAGGAGGCCTTTCCTGGGCACCCTTTCCCTTCTAGTTACACAGAGATGTGGCTGAAAACCAAGCTGCCCCAGCACTCCTTGAAATCCCTAGCTAGTGTGGGGCCTGAGGTGAGTCTGGGCTTTGCCATGCTAGCCTAGGTTTCCTAGCTCAATCCTCAGGTGAGAGGGCACCACCTAAAGGCCATCCCACACTTAAGTGAACACTTGCCCAAAGCCATGTGGAGGCTGGGCCCAGATGGTNCCCCTTCAGTCTCTCTAGCATCTTTCCCTGCTTAGCAGTCATGGGCCTTCCCCTGGCTTCGCTGATGTTATGGTGGGCTCCTGGCCAAAGTAAGTAAACTGAGGGGAACAATGAACAGGCAGAACCAGCATGGCCAGGCTGGGGTAAATGGCTATGCACTCACCATTCATCTATCCATCCACCTATGTACCCATTTCCGTGTCTGCTCATTCACTCTTCCACCCATCATTCACCTACCTACCTATCTACCTACTTACCAACCATCTACTCACTTGTCTATCCATTCATTCACCCCCTTACCCTCTATCTAGTCATCTTTCCATCCATGCATGTACCCATTTGTGAATACCTGTCTACATATCCACTATTCATTCACTCACCCACCTATAATCCATCTACTCATCTATCTATCCATNTAAATAACCATTTATGCATCCATGTCCACTCATCCATCCATCCACTTTCCACCCATCTACTCATGCACCCATCTTTATCTGTTCACCATCCATCCACCATCTACTCTCATTTACCCATCCACTCACCCAGCTTTATGTGCTCCATCCATCCATCCACTTTCTATTCATCAATCCACCCATCCACTTAGCATCCTCATCTCCTCTCTCCTCATTAATCCATTCTGAGCATTTTGGGGGAGGGTACATCTTGGAGCTGGGACCCTAAGAAGCCTT
>LZPO01034768.1:1118307-1136243 GCA_001675575.1 Neotoma lepida
AAATCATAGCAAGCCTACCAACTCTCCAGTCAGTGCCGTGTGACTCAGTTTCCTTCCTGGATACTAACCCTGGATACTAATCTGGTGTGGGTGAAATTTCCCTTTCAACTTGTCCCCATGGTGAGCAGCCCCCAGCCTAAGAGAAGCCCGGGAAAGGGGCCCCATATCTTCATGTGCTCCCTCCTCTTTCTCTTAGGGGAGAGGAGGAACTGCCTGGCGGCTGATAGGGCCATGGGGCAGGAGGCGACTTCTTCCTTAGGCTGCGGAGAGAACTGGGACCCATCAGTCGAACTTGATAAGAGCCCGCTGAATGTTAGCAAAAATATTTAGACAATAAACGAAGTATCGCAAAGGCGCCCATATCTTTCAGAAATCAATCATTTGTACCGTGTGTCTGGACGCTTGGCGCCAAGGCGGAGATAGTGCCTTGCTGGGGAGATAAGGGTTAATCAAGGATTTAATTCTGTGAGATAGAGGGGAGTGAGGGAGGTGCTTCCTCCCTCTTCTAGGAGCCTCAGAGGCATTGTGACTGCACTCCATTGGCCAGCATCTCACACCTGGGTGGGGAGTCTACCTTCCTGCCACCTTCCCAGGCTGAGCTATGCCAGAAGACAAACTGGGAACAAAGGGTGGCAGGGACAGAGGCTCTTGTGAGGGGGGGGTGGCTTGAGATGGCACAAGAGTTTGAGCACAGCTGGGTTGGGTTCTAGCTCTCTGGATTCTGGTGATTTAGGTAAGAGCCTTAGTGCTTAGCTTTGTCATCTATAAAACGGGGACATTTGGGGCTAAGGATATGGGTCAGTGGGTAAAGAGATTTGCTTCAAAGTCTGGCAATATGCGTTCATTCCCCAAGACCCAAAAGGTAGAACAAATCAACTCCTATAAGTTGTCCTCTGACCTCCACATGTATGTGTTGGCATGTGTGGATGGACAGATGGATGGACACAGAGAGAGGAGGAGGAGAATAAATTTTAAAAATTGGGGACAGTGGCCTGCCTCCTAGGGTTTAGGAAGGCTGCCATGTAGAGTGTGCCTGGGACATACTTATTTATCCTAGCTTAGGTTGACCACCCCAAGGAATACAGCGGAGACTGAATCAGGGCACACCAGTACCTGGGTGCTAGTTCCTAGGCAAACCTGCCTTTGCTCCTGTTGCCAGATGAGGGTTTTCCTGACTAGAGTGTAGAGATGGGCTACCAGGTTCCTGCTTGCACACTGACTCTACTTTCTGACTAACCAGTGTCAGTGGTCTCCAAGTCACTTGCTGTCTACTGCACACAATGACATGCTTTCTCTGTAGAGCCACTTTGAATGCCCTGGCTTCCTTCCTCCAGGACCTTAATCAGCTGTGCTGTGCATTGTGACATCCCTCCCTGGACCTTGGGCCAGTCTCCTTCCTCAGGCTGTACTGAAATGTGTACAGGGTCAAGTACCACTCTAGGCCTATCTTACTTACTCCATGCAGCCACCAGCAGGCAAGGGGATTGACTCCTACTTCAGAGCACAGCCTGACCTTATCTTCTCTGCAGGCCTAGGCCTAAAGGAAGCCTCTAGGTTCCATGTAACCTGCCTGTGGTCCCAAGGGCTGAGAAAACAGTGGATCTGAGCAGGAAGGGATCTGCCTGGGACATAGCAAACAGAAGACCACAGGTGGACATGCTCAGTCCAGGGCCAGCTCCTACTCTCACTGGACAGCGTGCGACAAGTGTACCTATCCTGCTGGCTGAAAGGCTACATGGCCAGGCCACAAGCGTCTGTAGGTGGCCTATTTGAACCCAGTGAGCCTTGTCCAACATGAGAAAGGTTGTCACAACACAGAGATTCTGAGTCACCACATATGTCTGTGCTAGGGACCTGTTTGCTGCTCCCCACCTGTCTGTGGACACTGTGTCAGCAGTTTGTGCTTCTGTGATGTTTCTGAGGATGAGACCGTGTATGCAGCATCCTGGCCTCCAGATGCTGGGGAAGTGCAGCCCCACAACTCCGCCTCACCTGCAAAAGGCACTAAGGAGGCAGTCCTCAGACCAAGGAACCCAGCAGCATGTGGCACTGGCCAGCCAGTGANTATCTTGACTCAAGCCATACCCGAATGCCACAGCAGGAGACAGAGGGGGCCTACACCACAGTGCTGTAGGATAAAAACACCTCATGCTAGNCTTGACAGGGCTAGCCTAGGAGCTGTTGGGCCTCCCAGGCCTTTGCCATCGTGTCTCTGGACACTGCACAAGGCCCTCCAATTCCTGCTCATCAGTTGCCTACACAGCTGCTCCATGTTTGTATTCAGGTCTCTGTGTCCTGGTGTCATTTTCCATCTGAAACGATTTCAAAAGGAACCCACACATCCCAGCAGGAGGAAGCCAGGCCGACTTGCCATAACAGAAGTGGCCTCAGAAGCAAGTCCAAGACAAACTGCAGTGTAGCTGTGTGGCGGGAAGGAGGTTGCTGCCTTAGGAAATCTCTGCCCAGGCAGGGCTGCTATAGTGAGCAAGTTGAGCCAGTGCCGGAAAGCCACGCCCACCCCAGTACCTGTTCCTGTGCTGGAAGGAACTTCTTACCTTCTGCAGCTTCCCCTTCACTCAAGCTGCTGCCCACCCCTGGCCACCTTTCCCTTCCAACCTGGTGGGTACCCTGTTCCTTGCCACTCATTCCCTTTGATCCCTCTTCCTTTTCTCTGCAGGGCTCCGCTCCTCTAAGAAGTCACTCTGGGTCCCAAAGCACAGTATCACCCTCTTCAGAGGCCTCCCAGGAAGTCCATCCCTTTTACCCTTGGCTCTTTGGGTTCCATCCAAGTTCCCCATAGGTGAAGGCAAGAGGTTTGGTTGGCCAGTCAGGGTTCAGCTCCTTACCGGTTCTTCCCGCTCAGGGGATAAGGCTCTGGTCTGGATGCTCCCATGGAATGGGCCCCAGGACAGGCCCTCAGTGAGGCTCAGTCGGGCCCGCACACACCTCTGCCCGTCCTGCAGTGCCAGCTCCAGCTCCTCTGAAGGGAAACATGGTGGGGTGAGGTGGCTGCTTGGTGACCCCCCCAGCCCACTTCTGTCCCATAGCCCCCACTCCTGGCCTAGTCCTAGGGCCAGGCCTTTGCCCTTTTTGAGGACATGTTGGATTGCAGAAACACCACAGAGAGGTGGACAGGCAGGCCACACNATGGCCTTGGTTACAGTCTGCAAAACCTATGTGTGCCACACACTACATGCAGAACCTTGTGTGATAGTCTGAATGGTGGCCCTTTACAAGACATCACNTATAACTGTGAATGTCCCTTACATGTGGAAAAAAGTCTGCAAGTGTGGCTAAATTAAAGGTCATGAGATAAGATCACCCTGTATTAGCAGGTGGTTCTAAATAAAAGAAGTGTCTTTAAGAAAGGCCCTGTATTAGCAGGTGGTTCTAAATAAAAGTGTCTTTTAAGAAAGGCAGATACAGAATACAGGGCCAGTGGGTATGCCACATGAGGCTTCTAGAACTTCTCATGGATTGTGGCCTACAGGTTGGGACAAGGAGACCCTCGACTGTACTAATTGGTGTTAGCTGTGGGACACATGGACACGTGGCCAGCCATCTGCCCTACTTGAGCCTCTGTTTCTTAAAAGGAGGTGGGAGAACGGTCATTCCTCAGACCACACACCCTCTGCCCTGTCCACCTGCTACCTAGGCTGCCAGCCTGTGGAGGCCTCACATGGCCTGGCCTAGTCCCCTGGCCAGAGTGCTGTGGCGGCCCTACTTCCTGGAGCCCCATCAGGCAGGCTGTGGCCTTAATGGGCTTGATCATCAGATAACTGGCCAGCTAATGGTGGAGATAAGGTGTAAATACGCCAGGAGGCCCCGTGGAGAGCTGTAACTGGGCCTTTGTCTTCCCNGGGGCTGATAAGATGGCAGTGGACCAGGGCTGGAGGCCAAGGAGGCCTGCACCCCTTTATCAGCCTGGGAGTGGGAGAGGGGCTGAGGGGCCAGAAGGCAGGCTCTACCCTTCATAAAAGTAACCAGTCCTCTGCAGCTCACCCAGGACACTGTCCTGGTGCAGGGCTGTCTCACTAACTCCCCCTCCCTCACCTTCCCTTGCCCCACAGGGCATGGTTCAAAGCTGACACCAGGATGGTCAGTACCATCTATAGGAGCAGGGACAAGGGCTTGGCAGCACTGTCCTAAGAGGGATGGAGAGACTAGTTCCTGTGAAGCTTAGTTCCAGTGTAGATGAGGAAACTGAGGCCCTGATAGGCCCACNGCTGGCAGCAGGGGTCAGTATCCAAACCTGGAACTGACTACAGGCCTGTTTATCTGTTGTTGTGACCGTAACCTGTCAGCTTTCCCTGGTTTTGGTGCTTATGTCTTTGGTCCCCAAATAATGGCCCTCAGGACAGAAATGGAATTAGAGTAGAGAGTTCTTTTGAGAGTCTATGCTTTAAGCTTGGCCACCCAGCATCCCACCTAGGTGTCAGGAAGGGACAGAGAAAGCTCTCTCCTGAGAAGGGTGTACCTGATCTTGAGACAGACAGCTAAGTCATTTATCCCCGCATGACTTCTATTCTGTGTTTAGAACATTCCTCAGAAGATGGGGCCTGGGCCCTGTCATGATCTCCCTGTTGCAGGGACACCTTCACCTGAGGCTGTGTCCTCACAAATTGGGGCACAAGGTAAGGAGGCAGTTGATGCAGGTTACCCTGAGGGCGTGGCATGGGCAGTCCCCACAGCCACACCCATCTATGCTGCTACTTGTGGGAGCCAGGCCCTCTTGGACAGCTCTGGGCTCCAGCTTGCCTCCAGCCCCCATGGGGAAGGAGGCAGTCGGTGCCACCCCCTCGCTTACCCACCAGCAAACGGCCCCGCACCCTAATCAGAGTTCATGGCCATGGCTCAGCCTTCCAGATAAGAACATGGCTGGCATTTCCCACAGCAGCCACCCCATCCTCTGGGTATCACGCACTGCCAGAGAGGGCTGGTTGCTGATAAGGGCTGTGGTCCCTCTCCCAGGGGGACAGCACCACCATTCTGCACTCAGGGACTGGGGGAGGCCTCAGAGAGGTGGGATGTACAACAATCACTATGGTAACACACCTCTCTGGTCCAGGGTCCAGGTCAGCCAGTCTGAGGCTGCCTTTTGAGGCAGATGGGTAAGGGGAAGACAGCTGATCTCAGCCTCAGCTCACCTCGGCACCTAGTACAGGGCGACCTGTGCAATTGTGCACAGCAGCTCTGATGATAGTCAACATTCAGTTACTTAGATAACCTAGTTCCTGCCCCAACCCCTTGCAGCCAAAAAATGAGCTAGCGCCCAGCAGAGATGCTTTCCTAGAAGTAAAACAGCACCAGAAAAGTCAAGCTTGGAGAGCTTGAGACTGAGAGTGCAAGAAAGCAAGCTCGGGGCTTAGGGATTGGATGCTGCACTGGGAGACCTGGCAGGTGAGGGGCTGGAAAGACTTTTCTAGAAAACCTGGACCTCAACAGTGGTGACAGGAAACCTGGGCTGGATGTGGCCATGTGGCCATGATCTAGCCTCTGGGTTTGTGGCACATGCTCACTGTCAGAGCCCTGAGGGGTATCCAGGGACAGGGATTGGGGCCACAGCTTCTATCCTGGGAATTCTAGGAACAAGGTGCTGTCCAGATGCCCTCATGGGCACAGGAAGCTCCTATGGTGGGCTGTTATGGTGGATTCCAGCCTAGTTTAGGCCTTGGCCATCTGTTCCTCAGCTGGAGAATGGAGAATGTGCCCTTTGTCTCTTAAAACCTGCACTCCTAACATGAACCCTGGCCCCATCTTCTGTCCATGAACCCTGGCCCCATCTTCTGTCCCTTAGCCCAACACCAGACACGACTTACGGGATTCCTCCTGGCATACCTAGGAGATTGAGGCTCAAAGAGGGTCAACAGCCAGCTGGAGTGTGTAGCAGACAAGCTGAGTTTGACCCAGAGTCTCCCCACACAACCTTAGTACCTTTTTGAGGGATGACGTAGGAGGGAGCAGCTGGCTTCTTCCAGGGCTGAAACATTCTGGCTCTGGTCTCAGTTTCCCTAATGCTCTCTTGTGGACCCTTGACAGGAACCAGGCTGTCACTGAATGTCCAGCACTGGGTCAAGGGCTAATTTATTCAGGTAAACAACTGTACACATTGCTTCTAGAACACGTGCTAGGACTTAATTGCATTCCCCAGAAGCATCTTCAAGGAACCTAATGCATATTTATCTGTTTGCAATGTTAGTCATGCACGGCCCTCAGGGCACTCACCCCCCAGGAACAGAAGCCCAGAATCCACCTCCTCAGCTGGAGCCTGGCTGGAGTGGGGGTTGATCTGGCTATTGTTGGGGTGCCCTGGGTGGCAGAACTGTGTTCAAACCAACAGGTCAAGTCTTGACCCTGCCCTAGTGGCTGTGTTCCTGTCCTGCTGGAGCCTCAGTTTACTATGTTGTAGAAGGGGTGCTCATATCTCATCCTAAAGAGCCTGTGTCTGTAAGGCTAAAGGGCCATGTTTACTACAGTGCTCAAACTGGCCTCACAGGTGGTACCCTTGGCCTGGGCACTCCTCAGACCTGACTTGAGGCCCTTGGGTTCCAGCTCTGCCTTGAAATCTAAGTGGCTTCCCTCAATGGCATGCACAAGTGTCAGATCCCCTTGGAGTTGGAACCTCCTGACACGAGGGCTGAAAACCAAACTTGGATCCCTGAAAGAGCAACAAGTGCTCTCAACCACTGAACCATCTCTGGCTCNCCAAGCATGGCCACTCTTTATGTTTGTTTGTTGAGACAGGGTTTCTCTGTGTAACAGGCCTGGCTGGCCTCAAACTCACAGAGATCAGCCTGCCTCTATCTCCCCAGTGCTGGGATTAAAGGCCACCACTGCCTGGCCCAAGTATGGTCACTCTTAAGCCCTGACCTCAGAGTGCCCTTTTGATAAGACCTGAGTCACCCCAGTTTTCCCATGTGAGTAATGGCCCCATCTACTAGCATGCAACTCTAAAATAAGAGGTTGTGGTGTGTAGGAGTGTCAGCAAGAGACTTCCTCACCTCAAATGGGGCCAGACCCCTTGTGCCAATGGCCAGGGCCTCTGGAGCACCAAACCAACCACCCAAAGCCCCCACCATGCCCTGTGGAGTCTGTGGTTGGTATGTGGGTGCCCACCAGCTCACCACCAGTACGTGNTTATCTAATCAGCCCATCGTTCCCTCCAACCCGCCCTGTGGCTCCCACAGGGCAGCTGGGGAGCCGCCCCTATCACAAGGATCACCCTGTTTGCTTTTGATAAAAGTCACAGTAAAGGAAAGAAAAAGGCACCAACGGGGAGGGAGGGAAGCCCCAGTCTGGTGGGATCTAGAAGATTCCGCAGATGNGAATATAGAACAGGGTAGGCAAACTATATGGCCCAGAGAACATCTGCTCGAGCTAAAACCAAGGCCCAGAAAGGGCAAGTGACCCCCCCCCACCCAGAGTCACACAGCAGATGAAGGAGGGTGAGAGAGCATCTGAAACATGTTCTCTGGACTAAGCCACACTGAAAGACAAATCTGGCTGTAAAAAGGGCCTATGTGTTATGCCTGCTTGCTTGGTTGCTGAGGCATCAGATTGTCTGCTAAACACTTTTTAGGAAAGATATGGGGGCATTGAAAGCAAGCTTGAAGGGATCAAGGGACTTTCCCAAGGTTATATGGCTAGTAAGGAGAATTCAGCCAGGTTCCTCTGACCCCAAACTCATTACTCCAACTTAGGTGGTGCTGGCTCACTTGTAGCAAATCCCCTGTATTAGGCAGCTGGGTATGCTGACCTTAGCCACCAGATTTCCCACTTACAGATAGGACTATGAGCAGNAATAGGGGCAGAAAATGATCCTGAAAGCCCAGCAGGGCCCCACTGCTCTCTCTCTGGGAACTGGGCAGGGAATCTCAAGTCTGTGGTCACTGGAAGGATTTTCTGCCAGGTATTCTACAGAGGGAGATGACAGCACCAACCAGCTGGGGAGTAACAGACATCATGGACACAAGCTTGAGCACTAGGAAGCAGAGGCATAGTAGGCATAGATGATCTCCATGGGCAATGGGAGGGTCTCTGCCCTGCCTCTCAGGAGGTAGGTTCTGACCTCGCAGAGTGTCTGGAGCTGCCAGCCACCAGGGAAATAGAATCAGTCAGTTGACTTCGTTAAAGTCTGATTTCTGACACCATTTGGTATTTCTGGCCAGGCTGGGATCACTGGGGGCCACCAGAAAGTGGGTTCAAGTCCTGTAAGGATGTGACCCACTCATACCAAGAAGCAATTCTGCACCGGGTGGTGGTGGTGCACACCTTTAATACCAGCACTTGGGAGGCAGAGGCAGGTGGATCTCAGTGAGTTCGAGGCCAGCCTGGTCTACAAAGTGAGTTCCAGGACAGGATGGTTACACAGAGAAACCCTGTCTCGGAAAACAAAACAAAAAACAAAAAACAACAACCAAAGAAAAAAAAACCAAGCAGTTTTGCTTTGAACCACATATGTCCACCCTTGTGAAGGCAGCAAAGGACGGTGCTGGGTCATACAGGTGCAGAGCAGTGTCCTCAACAGGTTAGGGTGGACTGGTCCATGGGTGCTGCACCAGGATCCTGGGAAGCCTCATGCTGTATTCCTCTCCTCTTTGTACCCAAGTCCTCTCCCTCTCACCTCACTGTTNCCAGTAGCGCAAACCTCAGAGGAAACAGGTGTCTAGCTCCCTAGATTGCCAGCCCTCAGGGATATTCCAGGTATCATATGTCCCGGACCCAGGAGGATATCATGCCTGGGAGAAGGGGCAGCTGGTCCCAGGGGGTGGAAGGGCACCACCGCTTCTGTTCCCTACTTCTGTGAGCTTTTTTGCTTGCCCATCGAGCCTCCTCCTCAGGTCTAGCCACCACTCTGGTGGCGCTGGGGAGGAAAAGGCCAGCCTCAAGCTTCCTGTCTACAAGAAAGGTGCAGGGTGGGGTATGTGTGTGTGGTCAGTTCAGCCTAGGGTCTGGATCACTGGGAACCCCAATCACTGGTGCTGGGTCGGAGGGCTGGTCCAGAGTGCTGAAGCCCTGCCCCTTCTAGCTAGCCGACGGCCTCTCCCTGGTCTTTGGGACTGTGCTTGTTGAGTATTGATTTTTTGACATGGAACAACAGCCAGCCTTTATCGGCTGAACCCTGGCCCTTGCTAATGGCAGATCTGGGTCCACCTGGGAANAGCGGGTTATTCAGGGTGGGGCTTTTCCTTCCTGGGACCTTGGGGGCCTCTCACCACCTNGGGTAACTGAGCTTGTTCTGGTGAAGAGTTGGCTCTCACAGAAGGTACATATATAGGCTGTAATGGAGCAAGGGATGTCTTCCTCCTGAACAGTGCCCAGGTGGCTTTAACTTGCTCCTCCTAGGCCCTTGTATGGCTCAGAGCCAGGATTCTAGCCCTGATCATCCCTGCTGAACCTGAAGACAGGACTCCTTGGAGAGGGACACTACTTATGTCTCTTCAGGGCATGGCCAAAGCAGCCAGACCAGCAGTAGCCTGAGTCCCCATTACTCTCTTAACAGACACACAGATCCTTTAGTGGTTTGTGTGCCACCCCCGGGCGAGCTCTTTCCTACCTACCTCACATGCCTGAGGAGGCTGAAAATCATAGCTTCCAGGTTGCCTTGAAGTGTGTACACACCTGTCTCTTATACACATCTAGATGTGTATAAGAGACAGCACACACACACACGTATTTGACTAGGCTTCTCTAAGAGCTCCATGCTGGATGTTCCACCATCTCCACCCCCCAGGATGGGGATAGAGGAAGCCCCATCAGCTTAGGGCCCCCACATCTTCCTGTCTACATGTGATGGCATGGACACTCTGGTCCTTGCCCAGAGCCTGGCTTCACCTGGCTCCAGCTCAGTGCACCCACCGACCTTGTCTTCATTCATTTGCCTTCTGGTGCCACAGTTTCTGGTCTGAGTGGTCAGAAGGGTAGGTATGAGGGCATGTGAAGGTCTGGAAAGTGACTGCTGTTGCCAAAGGTGAAGAGGTGAGTCCCTCTCCTACCTGGAGGGACAGCTGTCTGTCTAGCCCACAGGCACTCACATCTTGGGGCCAACAGCTGATAGTGAGGCAGGCGCTGGGGAGGCCAGCATGTCAGGAGGTGAGACCACCTGGAGCACATTGGTCTTTCAGGGCCCGAGCACCTGCTGACCCTCTGCACACAGACCAGAGGCCCCTACGAAGGAGGTATATGCAAATGGGGAGACTGAGGCCTTGGCTACAGGGCTCCTAATCTCTCTGGGTGTTAGGCTTCCGCCCCAGAGTGAGTCAGGCACTGCACAAGTTGAGAGACAAGGCGGTTTAGGGGCTTGTTAGCATTTCCTCTCAGAAGAGTCATCTGTAGTAGCCTTGGCCTTCAAAGCCTCTGTCAACTTCATCTTGAACTTGGAGGCCAGGGGTCACATTGGAACACTGGGAGTTCAAACCCAAGCCTCTGAGCTGGCTCCGACCTTCTTCAAACTCCCTAACTGGAATAGGGAAGAGGTGTGAGCGGGGGCTGGTGTGGGTTCAGGAAAGGGGAGCACTGAGCCTGCTGGACCTGCCCTAGATCCACATGTCTCCTACTGCCGCTCCCTGCTGACCCTGGAATCAGGCACCCAGCATGGCTGGACCTTGGAGCTTGTGGTCCTGGAGCACCTGTCCCAAGAACCAAGTGCCCTGTCCCACCTTTCCACTTTCTGCATGTGATCTAGATAGAATGCATCGAGGCTTTAGGGTAGGCCTGGGGACAGGGGAAATTTGGGCAGAACTAGCCAAAGGCAGGGTTGGGAGACAGCACGCAGCTTGATGGTTCCACGTAAGTGCCAACGGAGCTGTAGTCAAGCCTGTGAGGTCCAGGGCCTTCCTACAGCATTCCTATGGAGTCTGCATCTCTCAAAATGATTCCCACTCTCTTGTATAATTTTTTCCCTCAAGATAGGGTTTTTCTGTGTAGCCCTGGCTGTGCTGGAATTCGATCTGTAGCGATCTCTCAAACTCAGAGATCCACCTGCCTCTGCCTCCCAAGTGTTATGATTAAAGGCATAACCACTGCCCGGCTCTTGTAGAGATTTTTTTTTAAGGGTCAAAATGTCCTCTGGCTTCACTACAATGGCCATCTTCGCTGTTCTTCAGTTCACACTCATAGTCTTTCTGGATAAATTCCCAGGGCTCCATCAAGTCCCTGCTTGGGCAGCAAAGGGCTGTGGCAGGCCTTGGCTAGAGGGCTCCAACACACCCCACACAAGTCATATCAGGGAGTGGGGGGGGGACGACACAGAGACTCAGTGAATTGAAGGGCAAATCTAAAGCCTATGGTGATTCCAGGGGACCTGGAGAGACCAGCTGGGGGCAGGGCCGGGTGGGCAGAGCCCCCATGAGACACAATAAGGTATGATAGCATCTTGCCTCATCTCAGGCCGCGCTGGGCCCTTGCGTGCAGGATATGACCAGCCCTCGAGCCGACGGCGGCCCCTTTGTCCCATCTCTGGGGACCGATCTTATCGGCTGTGTCCACCGCCTCCATAATGGAAAAAACGCAGCGAGGAAATCAAAAGTTACGCACAGAGATAGAGGGGTAATAAATAAATAAATAAATAAATAAATAAGGAGCCATCGTGGCTATNGGGAAGGGGCGACTCTCAAAGAACAGCGATATGTCATAGAGATGGCAGCGAGTGGGTGGGGGTTGCTTCCTGGCTCCCATCCTGGGTCTGGTTAAGTCTTGGCAGCATGCTGGGTCTCACAAGGGGGGGGGTCTCATAAATGCTGCTCATATGAGGGCAGTGCTGCCCACAACTAAGCAGAGCTGCCTCAGTTTCCCTTCTAGGTCAGGGTAAGACAGAGAGGGGAGGGAACATATCCCAGTACCCATGGGTCACAGTACTGTGCCTTGGACCCTGGACCTGTGTGGATTCCAGTTGTGTGCTTCACTTCGGCTTCTCTGCCTTACTCTAGTCAGCCTGTCCATATCTCAGAGAAAAAGGACAGCTTTCTGGATGAGGCCATCATTGCTACCAGTAAAAACAAGAGGAATGAGGATGTAGACCCAAGGTCACCTCATGCTCCTGTCTTATTTCCACTAGGTACTGGTGGCCATGGTAGAAATAGCTGGTGCAGATGTGGCTCTGGCAGGACTGGGCATGACAGTCAGAGAAGAGAGAGCTAACTGGCAGTCAGAGTCAGCTCCTACTCCTGAGGTGATGGTGCTAGCAAGAGCAATTTGCTAGTGATGGTCACAGTGCTAGGGGCACTGCTAGTCAGGGTACCCATGGCCAGTAAGTAAGTCAGTGGCACACTAAAGACAGTAACAACACTTAGGGCCTCAGAGCAGCAGCAGTGACCACATGGGTGGCATCATCAACCATGGCACCAGTAACAATAGCTGTCCCCTACCACACACACTGCTCATCAAGAGCAGCCTATCCTTCGTGGGTCCCAAGCAGACCTGTGGTCACCATTCTGAAGAGACTATGACTCTTGGGGTTGAAACGACATGTAGATCTTGTAACCAGGGAGGGGACAGGAGGGAAACTGCTGGAAGGCAGTGGTTGAAGCTCTCCTGGCAAGGTTAGGACCTGCCTTGCTGATGTCTAGGCCAGCTGTGGGGCTGCTAGCTGGACAGGAAGTCAGTGGGAGGGCGGAGAAGGAAGCGACTTGATTAGCGCCGCCACCAAGATAGCTTGCCCTGGCCACAGACAGTGGGTCCCGGAAGGGGGTGAGGTCAGTAGGCCTCATGCAGTGGGGAGCCAGGCCTGGGGCCCCTTCTAGGGCTCCACATGCATTTCCCACTGGATGTCCTGTTGTCTGTCCACTTACCCTCTGTCTACAGTGTCCACTGAGATCCTCTTGTGCTGAGACTTCATGGTAGGTAATAGACACTCTCAAGAGGTAGGCCTGCTCAGTTCTCCCCAGAACTTTCCACCTTGCTTGTCTGCCTCAGTTTCCACATCTGTAATGGGGTACCACAGTGCCTCCTGCTGCCTGAGTAGTGTACTCTGATTTCTTTTGAAGTCTTTTCAGGGCTCTCTTTCTACCAACACAGCAGCCAATGGGATCTGCTCCTAGAGCAGACCTACCTGGTACGCTTGGTCCCCTACTTCTCCTGATGCCATTACACCAGCTGTACCTTCGGGGCCATTTATCAGGTGTCAGAAAGAGCTCTGTAAGCATCCTGAGCCCTGGAGTTCATAGCCATTGGCCCTGCCCCCATGTCTCAGCCACCTTTCTGTCCCTTAGTGACTGGCTGCCACTCCAGCTGCTGCTCAGATGGAGTGAGTCCTCAACCCTGAGATCTGTAACAGGCTGGCATGTACCCAGTGCTCAATGTATCAGAAGCAAGGAGGGCTATGGGAGCCAGCATGGGGGGAGGGCAGTTTGATAGGTCACCTGAGTAGTTGTGCTAATGACAGCCCCCTTCTACAGTTTCTAGGGCCCAATGCCTCAGAACAGTTGTCAAGGTGGAATGTGAGCCACAGCAGGACTCATGTGGGGAGGGCCAGCAGGCAGCTAGGGTGTCCATCTCCATCTGTCAGCCACCCTCCCATGGCCCATGCTGACCCGAGGCTATGACCTCTGAACCTTGTTCCCAGGACAGTCACCTACTTACCACCACAGTCCCTCCTTGATGGGGTCCTCTACCTCTGAGCCTCCTTTCTCCTCACCCTGCATTTAGACCTAGCTGTGTACATTCAGCTCAGGCCTTTCACCATGGCTTCTGCCCCAACACACTATTTTGGGTGGCTGATGATTTATTGGCTCAGAAAGCCCCACTCTGACACCATCTAGAATCATCTCTGGCCTCAGACACAGGGGTAGCCGTGTCTCCAATATATCCCAGGAGGGCAAGGCCCTCTCTGTGTCTTTCCAGCCCCTGAGTGTGCCTGCCCCAGGAGGTACTCAGTGACTATTCAGGAAGAATATGCCTGACTGTAAAGATACAATTTCCTTAGGTCTTTTCAACCATCTCCTAGCCTCAGATTGTTCATAGCAACCCTGGGGTCTCAGAAGAACATGAGTCTTCAGTGGGGTTCCAAGCTGCTGGGTTGGTCTCTGAAGCTGACCCCAGAGTGACCCCTGCCATCTACTAGTGCCCCCTCCCCCGCTGGCTAATCTAAGACAAATAGGCCTATCACCCGCCACGCCAGGCACCATGATAACACAAAATAGCTGGAATGATTTTTCCCACCCACACATGCCAGCTAGACAGTCGTGGGGAGGGGAGCATGGCCAGCTATCGGCCCATCTCCCAGGCTGTCCATCAGGACGAGCCGTCCTGCCTCAGCCACCAGATAACAGGCCTTGAGGTTCACACAGAAACCCAGGCCTGTGAGATTAGTTAGCCGGACACAGTCTAGATAACAAGCTACTGCTCCATGGGAGGGAGGGGTCTCTGTCTCCTGCTTCCCTGGGACCCTGGGCAGGAGATCTGGCTGAGGCCTCCAACAGGAAACGGTCAACATCTCCTGTGGCCCTAGTAGCAGCCCCTTCTACCCTGACACTGTGGGATGCTTTAACTCTGATCTATTCTCCCAGACAGCTGATCAAATACCTCCCAACGTCTTTCAGCATCTTCACTGTGCAGCCAAGAATTTTGGGATTGGGTGTGGCTCAGAGGTGGAGTGCTTTCCTAGTGTGTTTGAGGGCTAGGATTTCGTCCCTAGCACCATGACAAGACAAGGCTGTGAGGGCTGCCCTCAAACTCTATGGCTCACAACCCTGACCTGTCTATGCCCAGCACTATCTCTCCCCATGCTCACCCTAGCCCTAGGGCTCCATCATGCCATGCCCCCAACGCCCTAGGACTTTTGCATATTCCAGCTCCTTGCCTGAACACTTCCCTCCACCCTCATTTGCCTTTCAGTCATCAGCTTAGAGATGGGGTCCTTCTCTAGTGCTGCCATCTGCTCTCCTANTTGGCCTTGACACTCAGCCACCCCTTGCTGACTGACACTGGTCAGGGACACGCTGGCCTGGTACATGACCAGCCTTCCTGGCTCTGCCTCCAGGAGCTGGGATGGGCTGACTGGCTCTCACTCAGTTCATAGCAGCTCCTGGAAAGAGTTCTGGGCTCCAAGAAACTCCTGGGTGGAAGAGAAACAGTCCTTTNGGTCTTCTGTTTCCTCTACACTCTGCCCTAGTTGGGCAGCCTGCCTTTGGGGCCTCAGCACACAGCTGGGCTTCCTCAGGCCAGGGCTGTGGGGTTAGCCGAACTCCTTGATCTCAGCTATGAGGAACCACAGGACTCCCTTTCCCTGCCCTACTTTGTCTCTGGAACCTGGGGTGGGTTTACAGGTCTTAATNCTTCCCAAGGACCATGTGCTCCAGGAAGAATTTTACAGTCACCTCCTTTTCAAAAATGTGCACGGGAAGGTGCTGAACACGGGGTGCTGCCTCATTCCCAGCCAGTGCTCTCCTCTTCCACATCCTCCCCGGGCCTCAGGATTCGGCCAGACCTTGACCTAGCACCTTGACCCTGTAAGGAGAAGCTGTCCCCACCTCCATGGCATACCTGCTTATTCTCTCCGTCCCTGGCCCTCCCCCCTGCTGGCCTGTCTCTCTGTATAGACCCTCCCAGAAGGTCAGGCTGGAGCCTAGCCCATTGTGTATCCGTCCATGGACTCAGGGCAGTGAGACTGTAGGAGCTCAGGTGGCTCTCTTGCTGCCTTTCCTTCACTTCCAGGGGTTTCCAGAACTGAGAACTGGGTCCTGCTTGGGGATGGTTGAAGGGGTGGTCCTGGGTCACCTAGCATGTTCACATGGTGCTAGTGTGCTTGGTGTAGCTGTCCCAAGTCACCCTGAGGGCCTCTTGCCCTTCCCTTTATGGTCTGCCTCAACTTCAGGCTGTGCCCCTGGATCCTGTTGTCAAACAGCGGTGACCAGACTAAGTTCCAGGCTCAAGACACGCAAGGGGAAGAATACTGCTGAAGGTCTGGNGATTCCTGACCCTCACTGCTAGCTATGGCTGCACTCATACTGACAGCGGGTGGAACTCTCTGGACCTCTCCATTCACTTTACAGGAAAGCAGACCCCAAGGGGATGGTTTGGGGCCTCCATTGTGACTCAATTTGCCTCCCATCCTAGTACCTGCACTGGCCTCCCAGACACTCAGAGGGAGTGGGAGAGAGACTCATTACAGATGGATCGCCACTCTGTTGGCACAGGCAGACATCACACAGCTAGTGCTAGTGTACTGATAGCATGCATGCAGCCTTTTGGGGGACCTGGGAAGGTTATGGTCCCTCGGTGTCCCAGATCCCACAGTTCTATGGAGTCTTGTGGAAGGAACTGGGTAGGTTATCAATCCCTTTGCTGAAGCCAGCCCTGGAGGAATCCCTAGGAAGAGGATCCCACACCAGGCTACCTGACTGACAGCAGCCCATTCATTTCTGCTCTTCTGCTACTTGCTCAAGATCATGCCAGGTGGGCCATGAGGGCCAGGGAAGGGGTGCTGACAGAGTTAGATGGGACTTGTATCCTGACAGGGCTAGTGTGTCTACAAGCCACATCCTCCTGACTTTCAGGGAAGGTGATAGGGGAGAGTGACACTGAGGGGCACCAGGCATTGGGGATAGGTCCCCACATTCCACAGCAAGGCAGCTGTGCAAGGTTACAGATCTACTTTCAGGCCATCTATCTGCACAGCTGGATTTGAAACAGCCATCACTCCTGCAAACAAGGTCATTTCAAAGATGACAACTCAGACTCTCCTTTTCTATTCTTCTTNTCAATTAGAANTCAGCTGAGGACCAAGAGAAGCCAGGATTGGTTCTCAGCAAGGGTATCCCAAACCCTGTACACAACTTCCCAGAGCTCTGGTTCCACCGTGTGATCTGTAGCCCACTCAGACCCAGGGTGTGTCCCTGCTATGCCTCAGGNGCGCGTAAGCCCTCCTGCTCCAATCCTCCCTGTTTTCTCCTCACCTGATGGGCTCAGGCTCAAATCCAGAGGGCCCTGGGCTGCAGCCCCTCTGACTCCATTCTCCCTTGGCTCATGGACTGCTAAGGCTCCAAGTTCTCCAGGCCTTTGCATGGCCATTCCTTTCTGGTAAGCTCCGCTCTCTGGCATCTACAAACCCCTCAGAGAGCAAGACACAGCATACCTTAGAAGGACCATCTAGGCCACTCTCATTCTACAGAGCACTATCTGGTTTGTTCTGAGCACTGAAAGCAGGGCTTCCCTGTTTTGTGCACTTACGGACTTTTATCACATGCTTTGAAGGCACTTTCCTGGCATTTTCCTTGGGTTTTATAATCTACATGGGGTGACACCATCCCCACTGCCCAGAAGAGGGTGCTGAGACCACACTGTGGGGTCAGTACAAAGCAGGACTTTGGGCGGTGTGTGGCCATCAGATCTGCAACCAAGACATNGCCCATTGTGTTGCTCAGGTGCAAATGTAATGCAAAATCAGCTGCTGGAGGGGTTTCTGAACCTGCTTGCACCCCTGTATGAGGGAAACCAGGTGCCTAGTAGGTGACAAGTTGGAGGGCCACAACAACTCTTCCCAACTCCATTTTACAGACTATGAAACTGAGGTCTATAGGTCAGCAGCCCACTCATATGCTGGCACTCAGCAAAGCTGGGTTCCTGCGGCATGGAAGAACTGAGTGGCCAGTATCTGGCAAGACACAGAACTCTTGACAATGGACGAAAATGCCATTGTGCACTACCCAGACTGTGGGTCATCAAGCACAAGGGATGGCAAGAGGGAACTAGGAACAGTGACAGAACCAGGAGAGGATAGGAAATCATGACAGTGATTTATACAACCTTGGGGCTGTACTCTAGTGTTTATAAAGCTCTTGAGAAGTAAAACTATACTTGGGTCTGTAGCAGTAAGGTGACTGCTCCTGGCTATCACTGGCAGCATGGAAACTAGGAGGCCATATTGGGGTTTCTTGGGGGTCTTTTTTTCCTTTTTCCATTTTCCCTGTGCGTGCGTGTGTGTATGTGTGTGTATGTGT
>LZPO01034768.1:1141394-1163093 GCA_001675575.1 Neotoma lepida
CCCGTTGTCCATCCTCTGCCTTCTGCTCTGTCCCTGTGTCCCCCTATATACTTGCTGGCACCACTGCCAGAGTACTAGCCCTCTTTGCATATAGCACAGGTGGTTCCTTGGGGATCTCTGCTTAAGGTCACCACCTGTCTCTCCTTCACTTCTGGTCATGTCACCAGTTGACTCTCCTCCCAAGTGGTCCAATAGCTACACTGTCCAATCAAGAGGCTGGTGGGCAAGGTTGGGATGTGGCTCAAGGGTACAGTGCTTGCCTAGCATGCACTGGATTTAATCTCTGGCACTGGGGTAGGGGTTGGAAGAGGCTAGTGTGGGCTAATTCAGACTCTGCAAAAGATACAGCTTGGGGCTGCAGGTGGAACAAAGGCTCATGGGTATGGAGTAAGGTGCTCCTGAAGCTCAGAGCTGCAGAGAGCCATGACAGGGCTTTAGACTCACAGCCAGGTAGAGAGCCCAAGGATACTGAGTCAGGATGCAGGTATCCCTTAGGTACCTCTCTACCATCTTTCCAGAACTCAGTGGCCCCCAAACACAAGAAAAGTGCTGATCTCTCAAGTACTCTGCCTCTGTGAGTTCCCCCTTCCCAAGACTTTGGGGGCATCTGAAGTCTCACTGTCCTACATCCAGCCAGCACCTGCCCTGAACTGGCCTCCTAGAGTTTGGGTGGTATAGGGGTCTGTGGGGTTTCCTTTCATGGCCTCTCTTCAGCTTCGGAAATGCACTAACCTGGAAAACTGCAACCAGGAGGCCCAGTAGAGTCTGAGGAGGTCATGTGAGTGAGGAAAGGGGGCAATGTGACAGTGGGAGGAGTCTCAACCCAGACCTAGGTCAGATCCTTGCTGGAGTGTGGGCTGTGACCCCAGGCAAGCTTCTTAACCTCTCTGGGCCTCAGTCCTTCAGTACAACATACACAGTGTGTTCTTTGCCTCTCAAGACCCTCACAGCTCTTCCTGGGTGCAACTTGATGCTGTGTATGGAGCCTAAGCTACGGCCCTGCAGATCCTGTGGACACCATTTCACAGTGGTAAACGGGCTGGGAGTGGCTTGGCTTTCCTGAGGTCTAGCCTTGGAC
Organism: Neotoma lepida; assembly: GCA_001675575.1. NCBI lineage: Eukaryota > Metazoa > Chordata > Mammalia > Rodentia > Cricetidae > Neotoma > Neotoma lepida. The sequence goes on from LZPO01034768.1 coordinate 1,142,473, forward strand.
TGGACTTTTCCCACCCAGGCCTCAGTTACCTTAGCATGAGGCTAGTCCTCCATCTTATGCACTGCAGATACCCCCCTTCCCTGGCTCTCTTTAGGTCCTGGGGACAGCAGCTGGAGGACACTAGGCACCAGCTGCCTGCTGAGGCCCTCTGTCCTCCCATGAACTCTAGGCAGGATGTTGATNTGCACACTCACCTTCTCTGGGTGGGCTTGGGGGCTCCTCTATGGCTGGGGCCTCAGGAGATGTGGCTTCCTGCTCCATGGGGCTGATGTCCATGGCCTGGGTTTCTTCTCCGGCCTCCAAATCTCTGAGAGAACCTGTGGACATGAGCCCCAGGGAAATCATGAGGTGCTTCTGGATAAGGCCACCCTGGTTTCCTAATGGCCGAACAGGCTCAGCTTTGGTGCCTAGGGAGAGTGGGTAGGACAAGGGCAGGGCTAGCCACTCATCGACGCAGAGGCTATGACTCTTTCTGGGTCTCCTGGCACCCAGTATGCAAGCATCACCCTGTGTTTACCCCCCACACTCTGCAACAGTTCCTAAGCTTTGGTGTCACTTGATGCATTTCCTATCCTTGCCCTTCATGTTGTCTGTCCCTCCTCAGGTAACGGATACCTGCTTGCCAGGACAAGAGTCACAGCCCTTCCCAACCATACACTGCCAATAGAAACACCAACACAGAGTCTTTTTGGATTCAGATGGATGCTTCAGNTCTTCCTGCTTCACAGGCTCACACACAGACTCACAGGGTCACACAGCAGACATGTCTACGGTTTGCTTATGGCCTCTTGCAGGAAAACTCTCAGGCCCCATATGTCAAGCCACCCCACACTTGGGGTTTGGTCCAGAGCTCCCCAATGGTGAGTTCTTATGCTCACTACATTAGGCAAAAACATGATGGACATAAACATAGCAGATGCATGACTGGTGGACTGGGTCACGACACTGGTATCCTTCACAGAGGGGGCTGGGCATCTTTGCTCCCCTCTCTCCAGACCAGTTAGGGGGCATCTACCTGCAAGGGGGAGATGGCAGGCTGGAATAAGCCCTCATGGTTTCACAATGACTTCCAGAGGTACCAAACACAGGTCAGGAGTGATGCAACCTCTGAGGTCACCTCAGGGTATCAGCAACAGGAACAGAACTGAGGCTCTCGCCCAGNCTGGCTCCCAGTTCATGCTCTTACCACAGCTTGCAGGGGACACCTGTCCTGTCATTTTGTGGTCACTGAGGAGGGAAAAGAGCCTGTGTCTTGGGTACACTCACTGGCATGGGAGGGGCCTTGAGTCTCAGAGCAGTGAAGCCTGAGGACACTAGAGAAAATAATCCAAAAGGTCATGTGTCAGAGGGCCTGAGGATACCTGAGGTGAGGTGTCTGCCCTAGGGTAGAGGAGGGGACAGAAGACATGTAAGGGGCATCTTTGGTTTTGTTTTGTTTTTCAGACAGGGTCTCATGTATTCCACATTGGCCTTGAACTTACTATGTCAATGGTTCTCAACCTGGGGGTTGCACCTAAGACCATGGGAAAACACAAATATTTACATTATGATTCATTGCAGTAGCAAAATTACAGTTATTAAGCAGCAACAAAATAATTTCATGGTTGGGGGTCACCACAACATTAGGAACTATATTAAAGGATTGAAGCACCAGGAAGGTTGAAAACCACTGTACTGTGTGGTAGAGGTACCTGCTGCCTCCTGAGCGCTGAGATTACAGGCATGCACCATCACAGCTGGTATATGCAGTGTGGAGGATCTAACCCAGGGCTTTGTGTATGGTAGACAAGTGCTCTACCAACTGAGCAATGGTCCTCGCCACTTCAGAGCCATTTCTGGAGGCAGGCCAGTGTCTTCAGGCAGGGGAATGGTCTAGGATGCACCCCTTTGACACTTGGGGGCTCCCAGCCTTTCACACCTAATGAAACCTGCTACTTCCCAGAACAGCAACTCAGGGCTACTCCTCTTCAGGAGGAATGGGGGTTCTGTAGGAGACCCACAGGCCTGTGGCAGGGCCATCAATACCAACACGTGTTAGCTCACACCCAATACTAAAGCCATTGTGGGATCCATGGTACTGGTCATGTCAATGGCATGGGGACCCAAGAGGATAGAATAGAGGCCAGGCTGGTACCAGGTTTGTAGAGTGATCTTTCAGATGGGATGGGGGACAGATTTCTGTATCTGACGGATTATGGGGGCTGTAATCCAGACCACACTACTGGGGTCAGTGCCATCCTGCTCACACTGGCCTCAGATGGCCAGATACCATTCTAGGATGCAGGGGCTTCATGACATTGCCTGTGGCTCCTGGGGGCAGGAAAAACCAAAGAACCACAGTGGTTCCTAAGCCAGGAACGAGGGCAAGTGCAGGGGGTGAGACCAGGAGATGTGATGTGTGGGAGAAGGTAGTTGCACCTGCAACAGAGTGTGGTGGTCGGGAGTGAAAGCTAACTAACAGGCAGAGCCTCACCACATTGGCCTCTGAGGTCTGGAAAGGAGGGAGTCCATCTTCAGCCTGGGGCATAGGGGTGACATCACAAGTCCCAGGAAGGGGAAATGAGATAGGTTTCCTAGCTGCAGTACTGTGGGTGCTAGCTTTGGACTCAGCCTCCCAGAAACAGGGCTAGGGCTCACAATGGTAGACACACGCTTGACCAGTATGACCTTGAACTAGGGCTGGAAAACAGTGCTGTGGTGGGGTCCACCCTGAGTGGAGCCACCTGTCAGGACACTGGAGACTGCCTTGCCTACGCCCATGTACTCAGTCCCCTGTAGGAGCTCCAGGGGACTGTAGGGGCTGGAAGGCACCTGGAGTCTCAGTTGCCTGTTACAGCAATGGGGTGAAGCCTGCTCTCAGCAACTCTGGAACTGGCATTGAGCTGGGCCAAGGAGGGGGCACAAGCAGAAACATCCTTCCCTAGTAAGGTCATGGAGCCCAACCTGGTGCCCACCCAGGTGGCTCTCCCACACCCAGGCGCCTGGAGCTGGGATGTTCCTCCATTTACAAGAACAAAGGCGAGTGCTCCTCACAAAGCCTTGTGGATGAGCGTGGAGAAAGAAGCCGGGCTGCAGGGCGGCTCATTCTGATGTTGTTAATTCCGTTCCAGAACAATTAAAATGGCTATGATAATGCAGGAGACAATCACCACTGGCAAACAGACAGAGCCCACAGATGGGATGTGGCACTTCTGCCTGGGGCGGCTATGGCTTTCTGAGCCCTCAGTTGGCTTCAATGGAGCCTAAGCTGGCACTGGGCCCTCTGGTACACCTAGACCCGTAAGGGCTGTGGAGAGTAGAAAAGGGAGAAGTTGTATGTCAGGGGTGTCCATGAACCATGTGGACACTGACCCTGCCCAGGATGCCCTATGCTAGGGTCTCTCTGGGAACCCCTCACTATCCCCAACCAGGCAGAGNGACAGATAAAACTGTGTCCTTGCTCTGTGACCTTGCACAAGCCACTCTACCTCTCTGTACTCCATCTCCTCAGCTATGAATGGAAACTCTCACAGCTGTAGCCTCCCAGGACAGCTTGCTGGCACTATCAGAGTACAGCTTAGGGTGCTGGGGGCCAGTGCTTTGCAAACACCAGCTGTCACTGGTTACTGCCACCAATGGCTCAGCAGGATCAGGAGATGGGGAAAGTGGTTTATTAAGCACAAACTGTGTACAAGGGGCCTTGGCTCAGTCTTCACAAATGTCCTTCCTTAACCTCTCTCTTACATAGCCCAGTGTGATCATCTTCCAGTTTTCTCTCAGATGGGGAAACTAAGGCACAGAGGGTTCATGCTGGGCTAGATCTTGGTATAGAGGGAATACAGACTATGTAATGTGAGCCAGACTGGGTGCCATGGAGTGGGGCAAAGAACAGTGAGGGTGTAGAGTGGGGAATCTAAGGCCAGTCCTATCTAAATTCTATTTCCATAAGGTACCAAACACCCTGATAATGGGAAGTCTGGGTTGCACCCACTTTATGGACAGGTAAACTGAGGCCCATCCAACTAAGGCCGAGCAGCTTGCCCATGATCCTCAAGGAAAAGGCAAGGGGATGGTGCACAGAGAGAAAGAACTTGGACATTAGGATCTGACCAGACAGGCTGCCTCCTCAGCATTATCTCGACCACACCTCCCATTACCCACAGTGAAGCTGATGCTAGCCCTCTTGCCTGGCTACTACTNGGTTTGGAGATGTCTAGGCACAAGACTGCACTTTTGCTCAGTGGCATCCACAGGCCACCATGGTGGTCACCCACAGTCAGGACAGCACTGGGAGCAGCCCCCACAGTGCCCCAAGCCCCTTGGTTATCACAAGGAGCAGATGCCCAAGCGCCCATCCATCTCCTGCTCATTAAGCCGGACGCCGCTTGGGAATGAAAACATAATAGCTATTTGATTGGGGGTGAGATATTTTGCATATTGGCTCAGAGCTGATAGCGGAATTTCATCAACTCCCTTTTTCATGCTTTAAAACTGAATTATGGAGACAGGCTCTGTGTGGCAGGCTGGTGCCCACTCCCTTCCAGGTTCCTGTGTATGTGAGGATGAGTACAGCCCTCTCCCAGCTTTGATGAGTTGCACTGAAGGGTGGTGGTGGTCATTTTGAAATCATCACATGGAGGTCACTGCAGGTTCTGGAAGAGGGACAAAATCCCCCAGTCTGTGTCCCCCAGGCAGCAAGGAGGGTTGTCATGGTCCAGGTAGGATTCTGTTCATGGGTGAGACCCCTGCAGACCACCACATGGGGATGGGAACCACTGTAAGAACCACAGCAGCACCTACCTTCCCAAACCCAGTAGGAGTCACAGACCGAGGCTCACTGGAGCCTGCCTGGCACAGGGTCCTTTCTTTAGGATCCCCCCAGAGATTCTTCCTCCCTTCCTATAGATGGAACAAAGATGATCTGGAACAGCTGCCTGCCCATCCTTGGGCAACAGAGCTCAGAGAAGGATCCCAGGTAACCCCCCAGAGAACAGGCAGCCTCAGTCCTAATCACAGTAGCTTCATCTACTTAAATACTCATTGACTCACTCATCAAACCTTCCCCATGCCCTTGTGTCAGATTCAGGACCAGGAGCTGGAGACAAAGCAGTGACATAACTTCTTTCCCCAAAGGAGAAAAAGTGCCAGTGTGCATGGCAGGAGGGAGAGGAGAGGTGTGAGGGGAGGATTCCTGGAGGAGGTGGCAAGGACTGACAAGGGAAGAGGCTCCCTGGCAGTCGGGCCAGAGAGAAAGTAGTAGGGTAGAGGGACAGTGCACACCAGGCAAAGTAGGACCATTCCCTCACAGAAAATGAGGGGCAGCCTCTTGTGTAGAGTCCAAACAGCCATATGGGATAGTGGCTGGGAGCACAGCCTGGGGAGATTGTGACAACTGCTGTTCTTTTCAGGGCTGGGGAAGGCCATCAGGAGGAATAGGAAGCCCCCCACCTTGGCTGGTAGAGGCCTAGCCTCCTCACTTCACTGGAATGGCTTGGCACTGCCAGGAGGGAGACCCTGGCCTCCAGCAGGACCCAGTGGCCAGATAAGGCCCTGATAGCAGAGAGAAAATAGCAACAGATACAGACTTTCCCACCACTGGACAGCTGGCAGCTAGGGCCATGGCGGGGACAGACAGGCGGCAAGATAGCCCTGCCCTCCCTGAGGGGCCAAATTTAGGGAGCTTAGCTTCCCAGAACTCAGCCCAGTGAGGGATTACAGCCAGAAGAGTCTAAGGGCCTGTGTCTCAAGTCTAAGGTCTAAGGCCTTACTTCCTGGCTAGCAGACACCATGACCTATGACAGTGGGTTCTGGTCNGCAGGACTAGGTGGAGTCCAGGCCCCATCTNAGTAGGGATTCTGATCCACCCAAGGCTGGGGCATGGAAACTGAGGCATATGGCATCTCAGAACTGCAGCCTGCTACACACTCCAAGCTCCTCAGACAGACTTGACTTCACTTTCAGTTCTAATAGCTTGACAATATCCCTGTCAGAAAGCATTGACGGGGCAGGTTGAGGAACCTCGGAGATGACTCTGACTCCATTGCCTCAAACCCTCAGGATCACCTCAGGCCATATTATGTACAATGCAGGGGTGGGGGGGGACAGGGCTCGCACAGCAGAGTCCCCTTCATCCCCAGCCATACACCTTGGACATGGCCCAAAGCTGTCTTGCCAATGAGGGAAGGCCCAGACCCCTCAGCATGTGCCCACTTTACATGCTTTCCATGTAGGGCTTCTGTCACCAGTGCCCAGACCTGTCCTTGAATGGCTGCTGAGCTTCCTATGGCTCTCCTCAGTCTATTCAAGGATTCTTCTCCTTCAGAGTCCTCACACCCATGGGGTGGTCTGTCTCCTCTGGTACCACCAGCTTATTAGGTTGTACACTACAAGGAGGTCAGAGATCTCTGTGGCCCTCAAGGCTTAGCAGGTGTTCAGCATGCCTGGGAAGGGTGAAGGGACACTTGAAGCTCAGTATCTGTCTCAACCTTGACCTCAGCCTCAACTCAGGATGCCGCTGGGGAGTTGCTGAAGAGATAGTACAACTAGTGGCTGAGATGTAGATGCTGTTGGAGGTACACCATCATACAGAGCCTGGAGGGGGCACTGCCCACAACTAGGCTGGTCACAAAAGTGTTGGCCAAATAGCATGGCTTGTACACTTGAGTACATACCCTGNTCCAGCAAGGGGGAACATGTCTGCCCCCTGGGGTTCCCAATGATCACAGTCAAGCTGCGGCTACAGCCAGAGTCCACCAGTTTTTGAGCCTGCAACCTCGACACAGATACTGTTCACTGCATGAGTGGCACAGGGGTTGAATAGATATGGGATAGGACAGGTAGACTTTCTCACCCAGCATATCACGGAGGGTACTCCCACAGATCCTGGGATGGGGAGCTCACATCTCTTTCTGAGAAGTCTGAGCCGTATGATCTTCTGTGTCTTGTCTGACTCTCTCTACCCTGTCGTGGTCTTAGGCGGCTGACCTGCTGACTGCTTCTGTGCCTGGCTGTAATCATCAGGAGGGCCTACCCCAACTGGCATGGACTTGGAGCTCAGGATATCCTGGAAGGTGATATATACCTTTCTTAGTCACTGGGAGGTCTTACAGAGGCACCAAGTAGAGGGTCTGATGGAGAGTCAGGACCCACAATCTAGTAAACACGGGTCCAGACAGACCTCAGCATTCAAACACTAAAAAGGCTTTTCCCGCTGTTTGGCTTTTAATGGCATAGATCTTTACTGAAAACAAACAAACAAACAAATGAGTCTGTGGGGGCGACACACAGCCCAGATAAAATACAGGGCTTTATGTGACCCTGCCTCGTGAAAACAATCACACTCTGATCTGAGGTTAAGTTGGTTCCAAAAACTTTAAAAGGAGTCACTGAAAAATCTGACATCAGTCACCTTCTCTTGCCTGTCCCCAGAAGACCCAGGGCATCAGGCAGCTGTGAACCCACCCAGGGCATGGCTGACCCAGTGCCCTCCACTCCTGAAACTCTTTTCCACTCCTGTTTCCAACCCCCACATAGAAACCAGTTCTGACGTAATAGACAGAATGTGGTGGGCTTCACTACCCCAAGCCTTGGCCTGTTGCTATTTTGCCCAGTCCGTGTGGGACCCAGGCACCCCAAGCATGTACTTCAAGGGACCAGAGACAGTGCCAGGGCCTCTGGCCAGGCTCTTGGACTGAGGAAGGGCTGCTGGAGCTCTGAACATTCTAACTCCAGTGCCACTTGACTCTTATTAGCTCTCCAATTTGCTATTACCCCGCTTTTAAGTGTGGGAAACTGAGGCGCAGTAACAAGGTCTCTCTGCAGTGCCTGGTAAGACTCTCAGTCCTCCCCAATCATGGTTCATAGTGAAAAGAAGCAGGGATGGCCTTGCCTAGAGTTACTGAGTAGGTTCCGATACAGGTACAGGTCCATGAGGCTCTCAGGGCTGAAGTCTTGCTTCTACCCTTGCTGGGCCTCAGTTTGTTTCCCTCCTTGATCTCACATCTTCCTTCCCACCTCTGCTTCTGTCCATCCCTGGTCCCTATGCCTGTTCCTGGAACCAGAGCCTGGGCCCTGCTAGCTGCTCCTGGCACAGTCNGAGTCAGGACACCCTGTTTTGTGCAGATGTCTCCTGCCCCTCCTTGGTTTTCTGTAATCTTTGGAAGCTCCGGCTCCTTTAGCCCAGATCCCTGTAGACACATTGCCCTCAACAGCTCACTTGGGTCCGTCAGAGCCTTACTAGAACCACCCTGAAGGGATGTTGATTCTATGGGCAGATGAGGCAGAAGGCAGCCTAGCCACCACCTGGCCTTAGGGGAGCTGCTCAACTGTTATTCTGGGACATACATAATGGAGAGCTGTCCAGGCTACAAGGTTCAGAGACTCACATCTGACCTTATAGAGCTTTGGTGAGGAGTGGATGAAGAGGCTCTGGAGGGATCAGCAAGTTCCAGGCAGGTCCATCCCAGGCTGGGGACTGACTGTGCAGACAAGAGAGGGCATTCAGTCTGGGATGGAGACAGGGATATAGGCCTCTGTACCTCAGAGGGGATGTGGGGGTACTGGGGCTTCTCAGAGGAGGTGGCCTTTAAGCTACAACTGAGAACACCCCAGGGAGGGCACTCAGTGTGTGCAGGAAGGCCTAGGGCAGGGAGGAGGCACAGAAAGTCCCAGCTGAGCTCCCAGGGCTAAAGGCCTGGAAAGGAGCTAAGGTTTAACCTAGGTACTGTGAGCCGCACTGCCAGATGCCAAGCTTGAGGATGCAGGGCCTGTCGATGGTGGGGTGTGTACTCACTGGGCCCTTGCACCCTGAGGATTCAACAGCTACCTCTGTGGGCTCCCTCAGGATCTTCCCCTTGGCCTGAGCCTGGTCCCTCTCTCAGGCCAGATCTAACCGGCAAATTGGTCTCCTATCCTGTCCCCAGGGGTAGGGGCCTGGGTGGGGCAAGGCTGAGAGAAAGGGAGGCTAAGAGGAGGGAAGAGGGCCCAGGGCCTGAGAAAGCCCAGCCTGGCTGATAGAGAGAGATTGGTTTCAGCCGGAGCCTCGGGCCTGCCAAGTCCACATCCTATCTGCGGCCTGCGCTTACTCAACATTCATCACAGCTGAACTCAGAAACTTTATCAACGCTAAAGGTTGGCGCCATCTCTAGGCCCAGCCACTCCCGTCCCTCCCCTCGATGGGCCTGATAGCCACTGATAGATTACACAAGATTGTTTCACTCCAGGAACGCATGGCCATGCTTCTGGGGGAGGGGCAGCATGGGGGAGGGCCCAGGACACCACAGGGGTTGGAGCTGTGCACCCTGAGGACGGTCAGTGAGTGACTGGGGGCTCTATGCCAGGATGGGGCCTGGGGCTGTGGGGGCCACGTGCCAGGCAGGGGCGGCCGAGGCCACAGCTCAGAGCCTCGAGCAAGAGAGGAGGAAACAAAACAGTGGAGATGGGCGCTGAGGCCTGGAGTGATTCTTTCTCTGGATGGGTGATAGGAGCTGAGCGATGTGAGCAGGTTTCACTAATGGAGCCGTCGCTGCGTGGTACAGGTCAGAGGGATGGAGGCAGATGGCTGCTTAGAAGGAGATGGCTCCTGTGTGACAAGCCGTCCACTCAGCAGGCTGGGCTGTGCCCTCTCCTCTCCAAGCCCACCTTGAGCCCACAGTGGCTGTGGTAGCCAGGCAGAGCACAGTGCTCTGAGCACTTAGCCCAAACCCACTATGGGTGCCCCATCCTCTCAGTGCCCTGCTCACCCAAGAGACCCTGAGTTATGCGCCTTTCACGTCCTCACCAACACCATCGGCGTCCACACCCCTCTCCCCCAACCCAACCCAACCCTGCTCAGCGTCTGCCCCTCCATCTCTGATTCAAGAATGCTCTCAACACTGTGGGACTTCCACACCATCAGTGCCCCAGTCACGGTCCCTTCCCTGTCTCTGTATCAGAGCACTTGGTTGATCCCTCAGGACTCCTCAGGCTCCTCTGTCTGTGGTAATGCTAGCNTCTCAGGCTGACTTGACCCTTCATTCCTTTCCTCCTTCCTTTTCTTCCAGAGACAGACAAGGCTGATCTAGGAACCAAGCAGGTAGCCTTTACCCAGTAACAGACACCCTGTGCTTTTGGGGGCCAGCAGAGCTGCCCGTGTGAGAAGGAAGTCCTTCAGCAGAGACTGAAGCTGGTCTTGGAAGGCTTTGTGATGGTACAGCATAGGCATGTGTTTCTGACCCTCATACCCATTTTATAAAAACAGGTGACAGAGACCCAGAGTGTGGGGGCCAAGACTGAGGTCATGAGGTCACTGCTGACTCCTCTTCCCTTAGGTCTCAGCCCAAGCTCTCTGGTGGACCTTATCCTACCACTATTTTGCACTTTTTAAAAAAAAACACCACACCTGTGGAATGAGGGTGCTGTGGGAGCCAATAACCCCCCTGCTGTGACTGTGGGTCCAGTTCTGCAACACAGTATATTGAGGAATGGAGAGGATGGAGGCAAGGTCAGGTTCCCATCTCCACCGGCTTTGAAAAAAAGCAAGTATGGAATGAGCAACTCTAGACATTGCTGCATTTAGAATGGCCCCATGATTTGGATGAGGGAAACTGAGGCCTGGGGCAGGGTAGGGGTCCAGAAACCATCCTGGCAGGCTGAGGGACTAGGTTTCTTTCCCATTTTACAGATTAGGAAGCCAAGGTATAACAAATAGGTATCTCTGTCCTCACCAGAGCCTGGGGCCACAGAGGCCTGGACATCAAGGTTCCTAGTGAGTCACTGGGGAGCAAGAGGGGATGGGGACGGGGAGCTGCCAGCCTTTGCTGTCTGTCTTTGCCCCACTTCTCACCTCCCCACTCTCATTTGGCACTGGAACTGACTGCACTGTTTNTGGAATGCCCAGGTCCTGGTGCCCAAGGGTGTGGCCTAGGCTCTGAGGTCAGCAGGGGTTACTCAACGGCCAGCCTGTCCAAGGCAAACACAAGGATCTTGAAGAAGGTTCGGAAGCCTGGGAGGACTTCTACCCTGTGGGTCTAGGCTGGACAGGTGCACACTCATTTTAANGTAAGGCCCCACCCCCTCCAACTTCAGCCAATAGCTGAGCCTCAAGTCTGCTCATTTGCACTCTGTTTTCATTGGCTGCTAGCAGGGGCTGGACAGTGGTGGGAGGGACCTACGCTCTGCTCTGGGGGCGGGGCCCAGTGGTGCTGTTCTTAGGAGCCCAGGAAGTTAAGACATCTACAGGGCTTTGGAGTTTGTGGGGGTGAAGGGGTGGGAAGCAGAGGTAGGACCGAGTCTGGGGGATGTTCTGGGAAGTGTTAGATTCTGGGTGATCCGAGGAAGATTCAGGCAGAAAGGAACTTTATGGGGAACACTGGTTCCACCCATGCCCCACTGTAACTATCCTGGACAACTCAAATCAACCCTGGGTGCCTTAGAGGGAAGATACTGACCCAAGGTAACATAACCAACATGCCAGGGCTACTATGGGGACCTCCTCCACCCCTAGGCACCCACTCCTGGACAACTCTATCCTGGCTGCCATGTCTCAGAATGGGCCGTTTGGATCTTCCCTTTGCAACATGATGAGGGTGAGGAGCCTAACTTTTCCTTTAGATGTAGGGGCCATTTCTCCTGGCAGCCCTAAGTTGGGCCATGGGCTTGGCAGTATGTGTAAGTCTGCAACGCTTTTGTTCCTGGCATTTGGAGGGGTGAGATAAGGGGAAAGAACCGCGAGTGAGCAGGCAGATAGATGGGACGATAGCGGCTCCTCCACACATGGCGCCTATCGCTCTTTTTATCAAGGTTCCCTTTCTTTCTTCTTTTTGTTGGGGGCCTGGGAGGGCGGAACACACCCACCCCATTCCCTCCCACACCCGTGGAGCTTAGGAAGGAGGTCTCTCTCTTTCAGGCACCAGCCAGAAAGACAGACACAGGCCCTGAGGAGCCCCTGGGAGGGTGGGGGTCCTAAGGCACCTGTCTGCCAGGATTCCAGGGTTCCCAAGCTCTGTCTCATCAGCTCCTCACAAGGACCTCCAAGGACACTCACTGCCTTGTCTGATGGGTGAGGAAGCTAGACCCAGCAAAGTGAAGTGCCTAGACCAAGGTCATACAGCCAGGGCAGATGGAATTGAGAACCCANCTATGCTTCTCTGGCCTGGAGGCTCACAACCTGGTTAAGATCCAGTGGGCACAGCNAGGGGGCATGGGCCCACAGGTGGCCAGTACACATGGCTGAGGTTCTGGGGAGTGGGTCCAGGGTCTGCAGGATGCAATCTTAGCATCCGCAGTCCTGTTTACAGATATAGAAACTGAGGTTCAGAATAAGGAGATACCTGAAGGGTGATGGGTAGGCTGAACCCTAACCCCCTCTCATGTCCCTGGGTTGGTTGGTTCAGTGTGTGACTCCTGTGACACTCCAGGTATGAAATTCTGGTGATTGGTGGTGGTGGTGGTGAGTATAATGACCCAGGCTGACGAAGACAAACATTCTAGAATCATCCAGGTGGTGGTGTGTAGAAACCCTGAGCCTGACACCTCAGCACAGAGTCCTGTGGGAGCTGTTTGTCCTAGAGGACTACAGTGGCTCCCAGAAGCAGCATGTCTCAGCCTCCTCAGCATGGGAGCTACAGGTGCACACTGCCATGCCTGGCTCTTTTGTATAGGGCTAGGGACCTGAACTTCGGTCCTTGCACTTGTGTGGACAGCACTTGTGTGGAGGGCCTCTCCAGCCCCTCAAACCAACTTTCTCACCAAAGGAACCTGTGGGGCAAATGAAAAGACTACAAGCAATAAGCAAGCGTATAGACACACCAATTTAGCCAGACATGGTGGTGCATGTCTTTAATCCCAGCACTCAGGAGGCAGAGACAGGAGGATCTCTGAATTCAAGGCCAGCCAGACTAATTTGCATTGACCCAGGGATAGGGCTGGGTAGTGCTGAGCATTGCCCTCTCTGTACCCAAGGCCCTTTGAAGTGGAGGGACCAGGCCCCTTTATAGAGGTTGGGGGGTTATTCTGAAAATACCCCAGAACCTCTAAGACAGATTTACTCAGATTTAGACAGAGCCTCTAGGTCAGAGTATCTCCTGTGCTGTGTGACCTTGGGCGATTTATTCAACCTCTCTGAGCCTTGAGTCATTAGAAGAGAAATAAGGGACAATGAGAGGAGTCAATGTCATAGGCAGGACAAGCCCAAGGGTGTATACACAACTCAATCAAGATAGCTATCCTCAGTATGGCCGTCATTGGGATCATACCTGGGAAGACCCAAGACCACACAGGAAAGTTCCTGCCATCCTCAGGCCTTGCATCTCTGGGATTCCANTGTTTTAGTTCTCAGAAGTGATTTTATATACACAGGACAGGGGCAGAGCTGAGTACTCCCACCCCACTGGGCGCAGCTGGGCTTCCACAGGGCTTTCTGCCAGTGGGGCCAGCTTGGCCTGGCCATCACCCCAAGAGGTGTTGGGGCTGACAGGCCCTTGGTTTCTCTTCTCACACAGCAGGTGCCTCACTCCCCCATGGCTGCCTTACCTGTCCCTCAGCAGGAGGATTAGCCTGGCNCAGCCCTAATCTTGGCGCATCACACCATCAGCAAGGATCTCGGATCAGCTGAAGGAGGCAGCTTTATCCAGACAAGCTTGCAATGGCACCCGAGTCCCATCTGGGTGCCGCCTGTCACAAGTGGCAGCTGGGCTGAGCTGGGAGGCACGATGGCTGAAGACAGGTCTGGAGCCAATTGGGCTTCTGAGTGCTGCAGAGCAGAGCCCTCACAGCTGGTGGGCGTGGCTTTGCATGGGCACCTTGACATTTACTGAACTACCTATGGTCTAACCAGGCACTGCAGGGCAGCAGGGCACACAGGCAAAGCTGCCGCGTGAGGTTGCAGAGGCACCATGTCTGCTTGGCAAACAAGGCCACGTTGGACAGAGATCTGCCCAAGGCTCTGTGTGTGTGTGCCAGGGGTTGCCATCAGTCCTGGAGGCTGGACCCTATGGCCTGGGTGTCTGTGTATCAGTGTCTCCTCTGAGTGGGGCCTGCTGGACCTACCTGGGTCTGGCCGCAGTTTCAGTGGCTGGACATTTGGTGGCTACCAGCCTGGCCTAGAGGCTGGGAGAGTCATCTCCTCAGAGTCGGCCAAGGGCTCCCCTCTAGGGCCCCTTTCTCTCCACCCTCCTCCCTACCTTCCTTTTCAAAAACATAATTTATCTGTGTATTATCAAGAAATCCAGACACTTTAATCAGCGAGCTATGAAGTCAGAATTTCCATTCTTATCTGCGGGAGGAGTGGAAGGAGAGGAGATAGCGCGGATCGCTGGTGGGGAATGTTAATGGGCGGGAGCCCAGGCCGCTGGCCACCGAGACGTGGGTATCTCCTCCATTATCGAGCCGTATCTTGCCAACCATCTCAGTGCAGTAATGGGGCCAGTTCAACTTTCCGAGTTATCACAGGAGCTGAAACCTGCGCCGGAGGAGGCTGGGACCAGAGACAGTGCAGGGAGAACCAGGTTGCAGCTGCTCCAGGAGAGGGCTGACTGGCCAACTGGGTGAAGGCCTGGTGTCCATGGACTGCCCAGGCTGCCTGGCGAGTATTGGGGTGCCCCTGTCCNTGGGCAACTGTACTTGGCCAAACTGAGTGTGGGACTCAATAGGGGAGACTAAGACAGGAGGTGCTGTGGTAGCTCAGTAAGTGGAAAGAGGCAAGTGGCATAAAGGCAGCAGAGGAGGGAAGCCCAAGGAGTCTATGCAGCTCTGTCTTTGCTAAAACCTTGGCCCAAAGTCACACAGTGGGGAACAATGTTGAGAACAGAGCTGGCTGTGGTTGAGACCCACTTGAGAGCCTCAGACTCTGGGTTTGAAAATAGGTGTGGCTACGCCCCCTCACCCCAGCAATCAGTGGCCATTGCTCTCTCCCACCCCAAACATCCAGATGGTGGTTCTCCCAGGGATCTATCTGATCTTCAAACTTTCTAAGCCTTGGTTTCCTCATCTGGGCCTTGAGCCCAGGTCTATTCAGGCTGGTAGGAGCAGACACAAAGCTGGGCTGGGGCACACTCAGCATGTGTTCACAGTGATACCTGGAAGTTGAGCTGAGTGTGGAGAGACTAGGTGGGGTCACCCACACCAGTGGTGCCCAGGGCTTTGAGCCTCAGTTTCTCCTCCCATCACAAATCTCTGTGTGCCAGAAACCAGAGGGGTCCAAGAGGGGTAGCTGTAGGCCCTGCCCCTCACTGGGGGCCAGTCCAGCAAGGTGGGGATAAATACCTTGTCTCTAAACAGCAAAGGAAGTTCTGCAGGAAGGAGCTGTCTGAGACCCCTAACCCTGGCCCTCCTTCTTTCCTCCTGGGGTGAGAGAATAGGGAACTGAGGCAAGTGTAAGCCTGAGGGCAGATGGGAAAGCTATAGGGCTTGAAGTCAGATGTCAGGAGGAACTGGCAAGAAGATATCTCAGGAGACAGAACTACAGATACCTGGGGACCGGTCATCAGCAGTACAGGGAGGGGACAATGGCCAATTTTCCCTCTTCACTGGCTCTTGCTGGCCATGTCTCCTCTGTCAGTTCTCTTTACTCCTTGTCTCCCACCAGGTAGGCATCATACTGCTATGAGTAGTAGGGAAACTGAGGCTCAGAAGGTTGGGACTCACATGAGGGCCCCAAAGGCCCTAAAGTGCACCCACCTGTATGACGAGGCTGTGCATACCATCCCAGGCAGGCTCTCTTTCCATAGTGAGAACATCATGCATAGCTGTGAGACCTTGAGGCAGCCTCTCTGATCCCCCCCCCCATTTCTTAAGGACCAAAAAAAAAATCCTCTATTTCTTCTGGGTGAACCCAACCTAAGGAAGTACCTAGAGAGATGCTTAGAGAGATGCATAGAGATGTGGAGAAAGTACTGAGTATACATGAGAGTGCTCAGTGTGATGGATGACACCGGCTGGGTCTACTTAGCCCTTGATCAAGGCATGGGGACCAGTCTATACCTCATTGGCTCAGAGAGGCTGCAGAACACTGCAACCACCACTCATTTCACAGATAGAAAAGCTAAGGCCACTGCCAGCTGGAGCAGGTAAAGGACAAGGAGTACTTGAGGTGTGTGTGGGAGGCTGCTGGTGTGTCTACCCAATTCTGTGTAAGGTCAGTGCCACATTCTTGCCCAGAGGGCTGCTAAAGAGGGAGAAGGGAAAAGTCAGCCTGCAGAGGCCCCAGAGGCATGCAAGATGGTGTGGTTGNCACTGTGGGTTACAGACCTCTGCTCAGAGAATCTCCACCCTGGCCACAGACCCAGTTTCTGTGTTGGTTGGTCTTGGGCAAGGCCTTGATGTTCATACCCATAACAAGGGTGGGAAAAGGCCACCAGAGTGGTGTGCAACACAGGACACTCAGGCTTCTGGCATATGCCAACACCAAAGCCAGCAGGACTGGCAGTGTCCACCTGGTAACAAGTCACCTGGCACTTCAGTGTGCACCTCCAAGCTTCCCCTATGGCCACAACAAAGAGGTGCTCTTATTAGGGTCCTACTCTGCAAGTAGAAACGGAGGCAAGAGAGGCCACTTACACATAGGTCTCCTGAGGAGCCAGGCTGAGCCGCTCTCCATGAGGGACCTGTCTGTGGCTGTCTGGCTCTAGGCAAGGGCTTGCTTGTAGCCTAGAGTTCACAGGCAATGGGAATCATGCCACCAAGTGTCCCTTTGATTGAGTCTACTCTGAACAGCACTGTCCCTTAAGTACCTACTGTATACCACCCCTGCCTAAGTGGTGAGCACCACTGGACAGGGTAGGATCTGCTGTTTCCAATTCCTCAGGTGAGAGAATCCAGGCTGACTGAGTGCTGGGATGACAGTGAATGAGGCCCCTGGGGAGAAGCTGGGGCTAGGAGCTGAGTATCCTAAAGTTAGGGCCATATACTAAGGATGATCGAACAACTGGAATGGGAAGGGTGGGGAAGAGTAGTCACTGGCCTCTTAGAGACAGACCACCCAGGGCTGACATGGGGACAGCCCTAGCCAGCACTGCAGGTATCACCAGACAGCAATATGGGCTGCTTCTGTTTGCCTAGGTTCTCAGCAGCCCCTGTGGTTTGTTGGACCCTGGTCAGGGCGGGTCTGAGCTCCTGGGCCTAGACATCCTCATATGCAGCTGGACAGGGGCATTTTCCTGTTAGGCCATGTGACCTTGGCAAGCCCCATCCCTGTGGGGCTCATTATACTCACATGTGTCATTAGTGGAAGAGCCAGCCCATAGGTAAGAGCTCAGCTTCCTGCAGGTTACAAGTGTGTACATGGCCCCTCAATGGGGTAGAGGTAGCCAGCTGAGACATGGAGCGGGGAGCGCTCCATTCAGGCAGTTCTACACGCCATGGACAGCTTCTTGACCTTCCCCATGTTNGTAGCCCCTTGCTCCCCCATTCTGCCCATGTCTTCTCTCCCTCACCAGACTACCAGCTCCTCTGTAGATGGGCACTAACCTGGGAGATCCAAGGGGTTTCACTTGGCTGCCTGGATCTAGACACTGCAGAGCACAGAGGGGAGGAGAGGACAGAGGTGTGTAAAGGAAGATCANGGAAAGCTCTATTCTTGTCCTCTCTGACAAGTGATCACTAGCTCACAGAAGGCAAGCTGCACACCAAGGTTGCACAGTCCAGGTGCTCCCTTGACAAATCAGTGCCAATATGCAGGAGGGTGAGGCTGGCCAGTAATAGGGGAGGTACCAGGACCCCACATCTATTCCACATCTGTGGGCCAAAGGGCAGGGCCTCTGTATGTAATATGCTGAGATCTCATGGGAAAGAGCTTGGGAACAGGGATGCCCCATCTCAGATAGACTGGAAACCACAGACCTGACCTGCTCATGAAGAGACGGAGGAGAGAGGGAAGGGTAGGGGACAGTAGGGGAGGGGCTACAGCTGCTTTGGGAGACAGGCACTGTCACCTCCACATTGTGGATGGGAAAGCAAGGTTCCTGCCCTCCTGACAGGCCTTTCCCACAGTCCTATGGGCAATAAGGGGGGTAGGACCTCCCCCTTATTGGTGGGCCCAAGGAGTGGTACACAACTGAGACAGGCTCTTCCTCAGACGCCTGAGGAGCTGAGTGGCAGCGAAGATGTCCCGGAATGTGAGAGGCTGGGCGCTGCAGCAGACCTGAGGCTGAAGATGCCTGAATGGGGCCCCCTATGTCTCTACTGTAGCACAAGCCCCCACTGTGCTGCCTCTACCCCATGGAGGGGCCATGTTCACACTCATAACCTGCAGGTAGTTGAGCACCGATGGGCTAGCTCCCCTACTAATGACACATGGTGAGCATGGTGAGCCACACAGGGATGGGGCTTGCCAAGGTCACATGGCCTGACAGATGAGAGGGGTGGGGTATGTATGACATGATTCCTGAAGACCAGTGAGTGATGCTGCTGCCCCTCACTTTGCCACACCTTCAGCCAGAAGAGGTCTGCAAGGCAATGTGTGGCTGTGGTCTCGGTTTCCCCATCTGTGAAATGGGAACAGGGACCATAGGCACCTCTAGACAGCCTCGGGGGATGGTGGGCAGGTGGGTAGGAACCAGCCAGGGCCTGAGTATGGCCAGGCAGCTCCATGTGGGCTGGGTCCATAGGTTTTGTGATACCAATCGGGAGGCAACAGCTGCCTCCGTGAGGCCTGTCGATGGCAGATAGGCTGGCCTAGAGTATTATTCACGAGCCGTCAAGCCCCAGGACCGTCTGGTTGGCATAGAAACAGGAGATAAGGGGCACAATTAATGGCATCACATTCCTCCTCCTTTCTCCCCAACTGACCCACTTAAATCGGTGCCATACTGGGTTCCTGTGACCTCCGGGGAGGGGCCTGGGCCAGAGGGACTGGGTCCGGGGCTCGGGCCAGGGTAGGGCTGGGTGAGGCTTCCCCAGGGGCTGCCCTTGAGTTGAAGCATCTCAGAGAGGAGCACCAGGATGTCAAGAGCAGCTACAAAAGACCACAGAGGCCTCCATTCCTCCCATAGGCCCATTGTACAGATGTGAAAATTAAGGACTGTTGACTGAGAGCAGGCAAAAACCAGAGGATGGTGAGACATCTTGATGGAGTTCTTGGTCCCAACAGCAAGGGGCAGTGTCCACTTCATACTTTCAACTCTGGCTTCACTACTTCCTGGGACACAAAGCTAATTTTTTAGCACTCATTTCCCTGGAGATATGATGTGAGCATGGGGCCTGCGTAAGTTCTTTCAGGCCTGGCACAGGGTAAGTACTTGGCTGTCATCCATGACCGGTGATGCTGCTGTCTTTTGCCCATGCTGTCCACCTACTGCCCTTCCACACCCCAGGAAGGTAGGAAAGCCACTGGCAGGTGGGATCAGAAGCCCAACAAGAACTGGAGACCTCATGTGGGCTCCAGAGAGTCAGGAAAGGGTTCTCCACAGAGTGCCTTCTGCCTTGGACCGCTCTGCATAAGCTCCATGCTTGAGCTCTAGTACTCTAGAGGACCATCAAGCACCAAGCCAGTGCTGATGACCAAGGCTTGGGACAGCAGGGTCAAAACTGGAGGGGGCAGCTTACACTCATTGAGACCTGGATGACAGACACTGTCACAAAGGGAAGACATGGAGGCAGAGGAATCTCCAAGAGGTGTCATGGGCCACCAAAGCCCTTGAGGGATCTGACCACAGGCACCACCTATACTTACAAGGGGAGTGGGAAATGCTTTGTGTAAACAGTCCCTCTGTGTCCATAAAATATAGCTAAATCCAAGCCTCCTATTGGGGCTTCACTCTGGCTCTCCTGGGAATGGGGCTGTCCCCTGCTGTCAGCACCACTGGCCCTGTGGGTGGGTGTTAGGTGTTAGAAGGAGTTGGCAGATGGCTTCTGAGCTTGGAGCAAATTAGTCATCCTGTGGCTACCAATAATTTGCTTAACTGAACTGTAAGAATGTGTGAAAACACCTCCTCAGAGACAGAGATCTGCTGCACCAGGCGGGACTCCTCCTCCAAGCCTGTGCCTGGTAACCTAGGTCTTTTAGCATCTGGGATCACTTACTCCTACCTGACCTGGGGACTCCCTGTAGCCCTGAGTGCTTATCTCAGCCCTAATTTTCAAAGAGGGAAACTGAGGCCAGCCCTACATGTCGGTCCCTTCCTGACTTCATTCTCACTTACTGGCATCTTACCTTTCAGCTCTTCACATCCCCAATTTTCCAAAGCAGAAAACCGAGGCCAGGTTACTATCCATTGAAGTGCAACCATGACTGGCCTATTCTTGGCAGTCTAGAGGGCGGCTATTGAGAAGTGGCCCTGACCCCAGACTCCTCTCCCTTCCTCATACTGTGGATAGAGCTGAGTCAGTGCTTGCATACAACAGGTACTCAATAATACAGAACTGCATACAGCAGAACAAAAAACACTCCACTGCACACAGCACGCAATGAGCTCTCAATAAACACTTGTCTGCTCAGGCTGATCTATACAGATCTCTGCGGATGTGTACCTGCTGGGCTTCCCAAAAGCAGTCAGGTCAGTGGAAACCACCTCGAGTTTTTCTCCAATAAAACTCCACGGGAGTCACACCTAAGACTTGCCAGGAACCAAGAGCAACCCAGCATGATTCAGGGGAAACCACCCTTCGCAGGTGACAAACCGCCCCTGGCCTCTGAGTGCAACCTAATTGGAATGAGGGGAGGAGTGTTC
>LZPO01034768.1:1174669-1205140 GCA_001675575.1 Neotoma lepida
GCCCAACTGTGTCCTTTCAATTCTTCCCACACTGGGCACACTTTCCTAACTGTGTCCTTTCAATTCTTCCCACACTGGGCACACTTTCCTAGGCCCAGGAGCAGATTCCTCAAGGTGCTACAAGCAAAGGCAGTATCCAAAGCAGCCTGTTGGGGAGCAAAGGAAGCCTTGAGTGTGTGAGGTCCTGAGTGAATNTGTGTTGTTGACATGGGCACAGCCATGTCAAGGACACTAGCCTCAGAACCTGAGGGAAATGGCAAAGCCTTCTCTTCTGGTCCCCATGGGGACGTTGATAGTGTGTGCAGAAAATAGCCACCATAGCTTTCTCCCCCTGAAGACCACTTCCTTACAGAGACTGCACTTACTGAGACTATCTAAACCTGCCNANTCCATCCAGCTGTACACCATAAACCCTGCCCCTTTGTTCAGCTGNATGCAGCAACCCTGCCTCTCTGTTCAACTCTATATAATAAGACACACTGTGCTTCCAGGGTGCTGAGGTTTCTCCATCAGAGAACCTAGGCCACCCAAACCCAGTTCTTTCTGTGTGTCTTTCTGGATCTGCCTTTTCTTCATTTCCTGACTTCCCCAGTCAGGTCCATCCCTGGAGCCATGCTGGACATGGTAGCAGACATTTCCATGAACCTTCATCCTCTGTTCCCCAGAGACAATGGGCTCAACCCATAGAAATNCCAAGTGTAGCTGTCTACACTGCCAGCGGCTCTCTTGAACCTCTTGTTGTTCAGCCCTCAGTTGAAACTCAAAGTTTCTACCTGTCACCTGTCCTCCATCTGATCCTGGGCATGGTCATCTCTCCTCCCTTCCTCCCTAGGCAGGCTGAAATAGATTTGGGGTCTTACAACAGATGCTGTGGAAAGCTATAGCCTGTATACCCCTCCCATTGAGNCAGCTCCTGAGGGTAAATGGTAACCAGANGGGGCCTCAGAGCCTCAGGGGTGAAGTGGCCCTGCCTAAGGACAAGGGAAAGTTTGTGTGATAGTGGCCCTGATGATTCCCAGGGCTGGGACTCTCTGCAGTCCCCCTTCTGGATAACTCACTGTTTCTTGGCTTTCATCTCAANGTATTCTTCAGGGAAGCCTACCCAGGGCTCCCCTAGAGGCAGGCCCCTGACTGCCAGATGCATTCCGAATCACATGTATCNGAGTATTTGCCGGGCAGGCAGTGGGCACCTGGATGTATCCTAGAGGCTGAGCAGGTGTGCTTTCAGAGAGTGCGTGTACACNTGTGAACACTCATGTGTGGGCTATGTGTGCAGTGTGTGCCCGCTGCTTCAGACAGAGTACCTGCCTGCCAGATGCATCTGTGTTTGGAACTCCCCAGCTTTGTCCGCAGCACTTTGAGGCCCCCTAGGTTCCTGAGGGCTGCCTTTGTGCTAGGGTGGCAAGTCAGGCTCCCTGGTTGGGTGGATGCTGCCACCTGGTGGTCAGGCTAGGGTTATGCCCTCTGTGTATTTATGGGTCACGGGATGGCATGCATGGACAGGCTTGCTCACGTCAAGTCTATATGTCTCCAAGAATCTGTCCTCAAAGTCAGGCCCTAAGGGTNTGTGAGAGGGCAGAGTTCCACCAGTCTGTGATATCTGACCAGTAACTCAACCTTGTTCTAGGTGATGGGGCTGCTGCTAACTAGGGTGCCACCTGAACCCTGCTGAGGTGAAGGATAGGGCAGAACAGTGGATTTTCTTGGTCCACTGGGTCTCCATCCTCGGGCCCTTTAGACCTTTTCTAAGACCCAGACCAGACAAGCCAATCCCCTGAGCATCGCCGGCCCAAACACTACTAGCAAGGGCCCTGTATGGTCAAATCCCTTCCCTGCCCCTCCCTGGTCCTGTTTATGCCCCATTATGCACTTCTCTGTCTTCCTAAATCCATCTTAGAAGATTCCTACCCCCCTTCAATCTCACTTGGGTCCTGCCTTAAGTGTTCCCATAACTTTGGCTTGGCCCATAGCACACAGTGGCCCTGGGAAATGACCATCAAAGTAATTGCTTCCCGAGCCACATATGGGCTCCANTGAGAAGCAGGAGCAAGGAAAGATGCCACAGACAAGCGGTTTCTGCGAAAATAGTGGGAATATATTTGAAAAGACGAGTTAGCTGTGACTTTTACAGTACGACCTCAGGGGCCCCCTGCCATGTCTTTATCCATTTGAAAGAGGCATTCTGAAAGACCCCAGCACCTTCTACGGGGGCAGTTTGGGCCTGGTTTGGTCTTGTTTAAAATGTCAAAATAAAACCTTTTGACACTCACATTGCACCCAAGCTAAAAACTACACAACAAAACAAGCCAGGAATCTCTAAGACTCCCTAGGAGAAATGGGAAGNGTCTCCTCCTGCCCATTCTGATACACAACGCTATATCGGCAGGTGTGTAGTTGGCAGGCTCATGCCAGTGCACAAACCACACCCACAGCCCAGCCTTGAGGGTCCCTTCACTGCTGGGACCCTGGGACTGGAGCTCAACTAGGGAGACCTGGGAGNCTCAAGACCTGGGCTATAGCCACCCTGGATAGGTCTCCCCACCCTAATTATCCCATGGTTCAAATAAGACCAGGGAGCCTGTATTCACATTACAGCATGGGAATAGCACCAGAACCTTTGGATCAGGCTTTCTGGGACCTAGAGACAGAGCCCCATGAGGGAGGAAGGCACTCAGAAGGGGCCATAGGGCTGAGGAATCCATTGGGCACTGGCCAAGGTGCTGCTTTCTCTGCATTCCCTATAGAACCCAGTCCCTGGGGGCAAGGTGCTGGAAATATCAGCAGTGCAGTTGGAGGCCAGCATGACTTTGTGGTTGGGAGGATGGTCCTGTCATGCTCTCAAGGACCAGGTGGCTCAGAAATGGCCCAAGTAGAGAACATGGTTCTCTCCCATGTGACTTCTAAGGTCACTTTGGAATCTTAACAACAGCAGCAAGACAAGGCAGTTGCCACTGTTTGGCTGACTGCCTTAATGTGCTTTCCTGCTAGGAGATGGGGGACCTTGTGCAAACCTTCAAATACGAGTTTTCTAGCATGAGGCACCTGGCCAACAGGTCATGGTGGCAGTGATGGGATGTGAGCTGCTTTCTTCAAATACTTGGTACCAAGAAAGCAGGTGAGTGATCTCAGGGGGTTGAGGCTGGTCCTTCCCTCAACCCTAGCCTTTCAGCATAAAGCGCTGTTTCCAGCAGCACACTCCGCTCTCTAATCTGTTGGAGAATCTGGGGAAGTCAGGTGCAGAGAAACAGACGAGTGGTCTCAAGCTGAGCTGCCTCTGACTCCGAAGGCCAGACAGGAGCCCATCAGCTGGGCTCCCAGGCACCCTCTCTTGTGGGTTACTGGGAATTGTCTTTCTTTAGAGGGATTTTGAAGCTGGTCAGTTTCTGCCCAAACAGCTGGCTGAGGAGGTCGCTCTGGGCCTCTGCAGTCCGGTGGTCTCGGGGCTCCATGTGTTCAACACCATAGACAGCTTTGACCCTTTTGTAGGGCCTGGACAGGGGTCTTGCCTGGGGGAATGGGTCCTTTTCAGAAGTGTGACCCAGGTCCCCTTTCTTCTGTGATGATGGCTGTGGCCTTGTCCTGCCGCTCTGGCTACTGGGTCTGGACTTGATAGGGGGAACTCGGCTGGGAGTTGCTTGCTTTCGAGGGGCCCTGGATGACTTGTCAGGGGCTGAGGGGGCTCTTCCCATGCTTCCGGGGCTTCCATGCCTGGCCAGTCCCAGGGCCTGGCCCTTCCTCTTTTTTTCATTTTCTCTTTTCTCTCTGGGACTTGAATGCACTTGGACCCCCTGATGATCAGCTTCTCTGGGCCCCCTGGCGCTGCCCTTAGTGTGGGCTTGAGGTGGGAGCTGATCAGGGGTGGAGCTTCCCCAGCTAGGACAGCTTGGTTCAGTGGGGGTTGAGGCCATCTCACTTTGAAGCTGCCCACTGGTTGGCTGGGGCTGGCTGCCACCCCCTGTTTGAGTACCAGACTGTAGACCTCCAGTGCCCTGATTGTTGGGTCTCAGTTTAGCTTTAGAAGTGCTGGGTTTTACCCTATCCTCAGGACTCTGGACCGGCTCTCCAGATGCTGGGGTCCCTATCCCTATAGGTTTTCTTGGTGATGCTGATAGCTTCGGTGCTTTGCTGGGGGGCGCTGTTGATCTGTGCTTGGAAGAATTTAAGCAGGTCCCTGGTTTGGTGGCATTTCCCTTCTGGGAGGGAACCTCTATTCTCCCCTCAGGTATCATATGGTGTGTGGTCATTAGCCTCTCCTTCTGGAGCTTGGAGGGGTCTCCTGGGGAACAGCCAGGGGCACACTTCCCTCGGGTGCCTGGGCTTCTGTGTTTTCCTGAGAGCAGGTGAAGGGCTCTCTTTTCTCTTGGGGGAGTTTGCCACTTACATGGCTCAAGGCTGCCTAAGGAAACCTCATTTTCTGGTTTCTCCAAGGCTCTGTCCAGCTTGCAGCCACCTGTACCTTCAGCTGAGGCAGCTGAAAAAGGAGACAGAGACGGAGGAGGAAGGTCCTGGCCATTCAATGGTGGGTTGTTCCCCTTGAGTGAGTGGTCTGCCTGGTCCACAGGCCTCTCTTGAGAACTGGGCTGGTCCAGGATGGGGCTAGGAGCTGTCTCTGAACAGATCAGGGGTGGTGCAGGGAGGCAGCCCTCACTTGGAGTAGGGCTGCTTATGGATGGGACTCTGTCAGTGCTGGGCTTAGCGGGGCTGGAGGGCACCACCACCCTGTGCTGCTTGCTGGGTAGCATGTCCTGGGGGGCCTGGGTCTTCCTCCCAGGAACCCCTGGCCGCCTAACACTTCGGAGTGCAAAGGGCTGCTGGCCGCTCCTCAGGTGCTTGTCCATGTGTCTGTCAAACTGCTCCTTCTTGGCAAAAGTGTAGTTGCAGGAGCTGCAGACAAAGGACCTCCTGATGACATGCATGACATTGGCACATAGCTCACAGGCATAGAGAGGCATGTGTGGTAGTTCCCTCTCCTCTTTCACCCCATGGGTCAGGCCCAGGTGCACCCTCAGCTCCCAGTGCTCAGGGTAGACCTGTGGGCACTGGGGACACAGGTAGACACGCTGTGGGCTGTGCACCGCCAGGTGGCGCTGCAGCTTGAAGGGCTTGGGGAACTGCTTTCCACAGTGGTGGCAGTCCCGGGAGGGGTCCTTGCAGTCCTCGTGCACTGGGACCCCTTGGAGCAGGGACTCACTGTGGGACCAAGGGTCTGGGGATGGAGTTGGAGGCATCTTGGCAGAGCCAGAGCAGATGACAGAGCTGCTGGTCAGAATGGATGGGCTGCCTCCTTCGGTTGACGGACTGAGTGATAGCAAGGCACCATCTTGGTTGGGAGTGGCCGAGGTGGGAACCTTGTGCTTCACCCTTCTCCTTGGGATTTTCTTCCCTGCTTCTCCTTCCTGCTCCGATGTCTCCCTGCTGGCCTTGCCAACTGAGTGCTTGGTCCTCTGGGGTTTAGATGCTTGTCCCACAATGCTGTTCAGGAAGTGTGTGAGAGTACCCTCCCCTTCCAGGCACCCTGGCAGGTCTCCCAGGGCTCGCCGTGCCTGTCCGTTTCGGGCAAAGCGGGCTGCATGCTCTCGCAGGTGCTGGTTGTACATCCAGACATCGGCTACCTCCTTCAGGCACATGCCGCAGGCCCATGGCCCGGCTTTGCCCTGCACATGCTTCTCCCACAGATGC
The DNA here is from genome assembly GCA_001675575.1 of Neotoma lepida. Taxonomy (NCBI): domain Eukaryota; kingdom Metazoa; phylum Chordata; class Mammalia; order Rodentia; family Cricetidae; genus Neotoma; species Neotoma lepida. Next base: position 1,180,349 of record LZPO01034768.1, read on the forward strand.
TCCCGAAGAAGGTCCCGGGAGCTGAACCTGCGCTCCACACACATGTAGCAAGTGGGGGGTGGTGAGGGGCTGTGTGCCAACTTGTGTAGATCCAGCTCACCCAGGCTGTGGAAGCGCTGGAAACANACCCTGCACTTGTGGGAGGCCCTCCTGCCCTTCACTGGCCGGCCTCGGCCTTTGTCTCCTCTGGCCCTGGTGGCTTCCTCCATTCTTTTGTTTGGAGGCCCCTGTGAATTTGCTGTGGCCTGGAAGTCTAAGATACCTGGGTTGGGGAGGTCAGCAAGGTCATCACAGGGTCCTAGAAAGCACAGATCTTGTATCTCTAGCTGGGTGCTGAGTACCTCAAAGTCTTTAACGTAAAGCGGGGACAGGTTGGCATTTCCGGAAAGCCTAACATCATGTTCTCTTTCCAGGTTAGGGGGCTCCGGGCTCATGTCTCCAAGGGAAGAGGGTGTTTCACAGGCAGGGCTACACAGCTCCAGGTCTCGCCAGGCTGCTGGGACCATGTGCAGCTGGGGGATGGCCTCGGACCACTCATCCTGGTTCCTGTTGAAGCAGGAAGGCTCCCCCTCCATATAGCTGGCCTCCCTGTTGGATTCCAGGGCCCACAGGCTGAAGCTGGGGGTCCAGGGGTCAAGGCTAGGTGCCTTACTGCTCAGGAGCCCATCTAGGAGGAGGGACTCAGGCAAACTCATGGCTTCATCATCCCACAGGTCCTCTTCCTCACGGGACAGGCATAGAGAGCCTGAGTCACTGAGATCTGTGGGCAGGCGTGTAGAGAAGAGTGAGGTGCTGTCTACCACCTCAGTGCTGGGCTCCTTTGGTGGTAGGTGCTTCGGCCTTTTGCAGCGCTTCCCGTAGACACGTAGGTTCTTCTTTTGAGTGAGGCGGCCATCCAGGGGGAAGAGCTGAGAGAAGGATACCTCATCATCAAACAAGTCTGGAGGTTCTCTTCGACCTGGGCTGGGGGCTTCAGGAGTGGTGCCCTTGGACCCCAGAACTCCACTCTGGGTTTCTGGGTCACTGATAGGACCCTGGGGGCAGCTGCTGGTGGCGCTGTCCACTTCAAGACTGTGTGTGCTGTCAGGCAAGTCCGATGTCCCCTTCCCAATGCCTCCATCTGACCTACCTTTGGTTCCTCTGCTGTCCTCTCCAGGCTGGCTCTCAACTGCCTGTGACNGTTCTCCACGAATATCCAGTGCCCTGGCCTCTCCTGGTCCCCAGAACCACTGTGCCCAGGCTGCCTTCTGTTCCTCTGGGTGTTCCCCCTCTATCATCCCCTGACAGACTCGCCACTCTTGGAGGGCCTTCTGTGTTGGCATCTCTTCTGTACACAGGGCCCCTGTGCCCATGTCTGCAGCATCCTCCAGAGCTCTGGGCCCTATTAGTGGGGATTCTCCCTCAGGGGAGAAGCTCAGAGGGATNAGATGATGGCCACATGTGGCTGATGGATCTGAGAGGTCCCTGTCCGAAGTCACCTGGGTAGTGTCTCCAGGACCACGCTTCTCCCTCCTCATTCTCAGCTTTCCCCCTTTCCTGTTTGATTTTCTCGCTNAATGGCTGGGGGAATCAGCAGGCTCTCCATCTTGTCTCTGGCCTCTCATTTCTGCCTGGTTGGGATGGAGCTGGTCTGCTTGCCACCCATCCAGTCTTCTTGGATTTGAGGCTGGAACCTTTGTACCCTTTCCTTGCTCAATCAGGCCTGGGGTGTGTGGTTGCTGGTTGAGAAGAGTGTCTGGTGTCCTGCATCCCTCAGATGTCTCACTAGTCACCTTCAACATCTCAGGACCCAGGGTGTCCTCAGGTCTTGTAGAGGCCTGGAGGGGAGGTGGCCCAGAAGAGTGGCCAGGGCCCANNGGTGAGTGACTTGGTCTCCCTTTCCCAAGCACCTTGCAACTTTTCTTCCCAGGATTCTGGCATGCTTGGGTCATGGAATCTGGGGGCTGGCAAGCTGGTGGGATCATGGGGCTCAGTTGGGAGCTAGCTTCCTTGTGTGGCCGGTGCTTCCTGGCTTTGTGCCGGCTTAGGCCTGCTCTGGAGAGGAAAGAAGCTGAACAGACTTCGCAGGTCATGGGTAGCCCGGCTGGGGTCTTTTCTGTAGGTGCCAGCTTTTTTTTCAAGCCTCGGGGCCTCCGTTTAGACTCTTGGGGACTGAAGGAGTCCTTCTGAGGAGAACGATGAGAGATACTGATGGGGTGTGGAGGAGATTCGGACCTAAAGTCAGTGGCTGTGCAGCTCAGAGAGGCTGCTAGGGCCAAGTGGAACCCTGTGGGCCTGCCTCGGGCACTGGCTCTGGGTACCTTTGTCACATCACAGTGTCTTGCCCCAGGTGTTCCTGGGTTGTCCTGTTCCTTGATACAGGCTGCTGCCTCATCTTCTTGGCAGATCTGAGAGTCTTGTTCTGTAGTCCCCAGGGTGGCAAGATCTGTGGGCACAGCTATAATGCTGTGGCTTTTGCTGTGGCCAGGGCAGGGTGTGCTGTTCTGGGGCCCTAAGGAAGGGTCCTTGAAGCATGTCCTTTCCGGGCTGCTGAGGGGTGGGATTCCCATGCAGTGGGGATCTGGCACCTCCAGTCTCTCATCTGAATCTAAGTCATCTTTGGTGGGAATGCTGGTCAGAGGGGCAGCTTTGATGNTTATTTTGGGGGAGCTGGGACCCTTTGGGGGAGGAGCAGTGGCATGGGCAGGAGATGTCCTTACCTCCTCTTTTCCAGAATCTTCTAATGTTCTTACTGTGATGCCTTTGAGGCTGTCCCTGTCAAATATTACAGGGTCTGGGAAACCGATGGGGCCAAGTGGGCCTGAGGGGGGATCTTTGGGACTGCTGGTCCCCAAGAGTGAGTGGTGGGATAAAGTCTCTTCAGAGCCACAGTGGCTTGTTATCAGTGATGTAGGGGTTGTTAGGGGCCCAGCATCTTTGGTGGCTTGGCCATGACTGGCTTTTCCCAGAGGTGCCAAGACAGCATAGGCTGGCTGATGGTAGGGGCTGGGTAGGTCTCTGTAGGAGGAAGGTGCTGGTGGCCCAATAGGCTTGACTTTGGCCCCAGGGTCTTCCTGGGGTAGGGGCTCAAGGTCATTGGGAGCAGGTGTGGCTGGGGAGATGGCTGAGGGGACACGAGTGGCCAGGTCCCTATTGGAAGGAGCTGGACTCTCCTGGCTAAACAGCAGCTGTGGGCTGGCTGCCTTCTCCGGGCTTCTCTCTGCAGGCCTCATCTGGAGAGGGCATGCCGTCAGGATGGAGGCTGCACCATCAGGGTGGGTGGGGCTTGTGGAGGGCAGGGCTTGTTTCCTAAGGCCCCGGGCTGCTCTGTTCCCCTGACGTGCCCCTCTGCTCCTGGCTGGCCTAACTTCCAAATGGGCCCTGACCTTGGTGAGTATGTCTGGGTTCCCCAGGCTCCTCCAGTTATTTGGTCGAAGTCTGTTAGCTTGACCTTGGCCCTTGGTCTTTTCAGATTGACCTTGACCTTGGCCCTTGGTCTTTTCAGATTGACCTTGACCTTGGCCCTTGGTCTTTTCAGATTGACCTGGTGAGCCCAGATGTCCATCTGCTTTGGACCTCCGCTGCTTTCGGATGTCTGTGGTTAGAGCTGACATCTTTACAGCCCCTGAGGAGCCCCCTTTCATACTGGCCTCCAAGGGGTCCCCAGGCTGAAGGCTCTGGGTATTGTCTTCACTCTTGGCTCTAGCATCCAGGATCTGGAGCAGAGGAAAGGAGCAGCAGGCTGGTTCCTGGGGCCTCTGTCCAAGGGGGGTACTGGTCACCCAGGAAGAATCTGGCATGGGATGGGACCAAGCCTTGTCACTCTGGAGAGTGGATAGTGGAGAGGTCCCTGCAGGTACAGACTCACCCTTAAAGCCAGGGTCCTTTGCAATGGGGTTGGTAAGCGTAGTTACTATGGGACTCCCTGCTTGGCCCTCAAGGTGTCCCTTAGAGTCGTGGGCGGAACTAGCACTTGGAAGGGAGGTGACACCTTCATCAGCCTTAAGCATCAAGTTGGACTCTAGGGCCAGATAGGCACTGGGGCTGTTGAATTCTTCTGGTGCAGAGGAACTTGGGCAGGGCTCTTGGGTCTCACAAGGGTCCAGAGAATGCCCTCTTGTATGTTTACTGGGAAGCAGCGGTGGGACATTCTCCCGTGTCCCAGAAGCTTCATTGTTTTTAGGGAACAAAAGCTCATGGTTTGGACTGTATTTGGCTAAACTCTCAGCATGTAGCAAGAGTGCCTGTTGCTTGTTGGAGTCAGGCAGATGGTCACTTAGGGGGACCTGACTGTCTGTGCTGGAGATGCTGGCCTCCGGCACTGTCTGAAAACCAAGGCTGAAACCTGCAGGACTGAGAGGAGCCCCAGAACCAGGGTCTTCTCGGGTACCTGTGTGGCAGGAGGCTAGGTAGGACCACTGTTTCTGGGGGTTCCCGAGGGTCCCTTCCTGCTGTGTACTTGATCCCTCAAGACCTGTAGGGTTGGCTGCTGAGAGGATGTCTCTGTGGGGTGAGGTGGCCTGAGGTGTGGGCAGCAGGGAGGCCTGCTTTGGGCTTGGGTCCATCCTGCCTTCACGTGCAGCTTTCTTAGGCTCTCCTAAGGTCTCCTGTGTGCTCCCTTTCCCTTGCAGCTGGCTTTCTAATTCAGTTACCAGTCTTTTGATCTCCAGTTCATCCTCGCATAGATTGCCCATAAGGGTAACACTACAGTCACTTCCCTTTTCAGGCACAGGAAGAGGGCTGGGAGGTACTGTTTGTTCAAAGGGACAGTTTTTGCTGAGTGCTTTTCCCTTGGAGAGGCCAGGAAAGGGGCCAGGCAGCACTGGAGAAACTTCCTCCAGCAGCAGGAATGAGGGGTACAGGGGGTCTGTCAGAGGTTTCTTAGGGAGAGGGTCAGCACACACCAGTGGTACATGGGTGACCTTGTTTGCAGACAAGCTGTCGTAGAGTGGTGGGTCAAATCCATCTTCAGGCAGCCCTGCAAACAGGGATGTGGACTCCAAGGTCAGTGGTGAATGCACCTTGCCTGGGTCTGTTTCAACTGGGTAGGGTGGATTCTTTGGTGGTGTTGACGCAAGAGTCTCCATACTGTCCNGGCCAAGGTAGCAGCTGGGGGCAGGCAGTGTGTCCATAGTTAAAGGCTTGGAGCACAAATCTTCAGGGAAGCAGTTAGCTAGGTCCTTGGATCCAAGGAACAATTCACAGGGGGTATCATTGTTAGGCAGGGGTCCTCTTTTGGCAGCTGGACACCCTACAGAGTCTCTGTCACAGTGGTCAGGGTCACAACCAGAACCAGAGTTCTTGAAAACCAGGATTCTGGATTCAGTGTAGAAAGCATCTGGCACCTTGTCAGTGGGTGCCAGGCACTCTCCAGGCTGGGAAGCAGAGGAGTCCTCTCTGGTATGCAAACTGGGGGACTTCATGCATCCACCCGGCAGACAGCCTACATCTGGTGCTGGCATGCTCTTTCCTGATAGTGTTTCAGGGTGGCTTCCCGATGGCCTGGGACTGCCAGCCTGTGGTGGCACTGAAGCAGTGGGTCTGGGGCTTTCCCCACCACAGCTAGCTGGAGAACTGGACCTCTCCTTGAGTTCCCTGGTGTCAGGGTGTAACTCGGCAGCAACATCAGGCTTCTTGACCTCCTGGGGGAAGCCCAGGACTGCATGATTTTCCTCTTGGGTCATGGTGGTGGTGAGGACCTGGGGAGGATGTTTTGAGGCTACTGTGGGGTGATCAGTCTGCTCAGGGCCTCTTTCCACAGGGACTTCTCTAGCATCCAAGCTCTGCAACAGGCTGTGTGTCCTCTTTGGAGTCAGTAAGTCCCTATTTTCACCAGCCTCCTGCCTCACGACCTTTCTTGGGTCCTGGGCCAAATCTTCTTTCTTTCTCTTCTTGCCTTGGCGCCACCGTTGGCGGCTGTGGCGGGAACAGTCTTGGACCGGACCCCCCGAATCCCGCTGCTGCACACCACCCTCCTCCTCAGATTCAGAGGCACAGCCTTGCCCCTTGAGCCTGCCCTTCTGGGTACTAGGTGGTCTCATAGGCAACAGAGAAACATGGGAGTCCTGGCCACGTGGTGCCTGCCGCCTGTGGCACCTGTTTTTCTGCTGTACTATCTTGTGAATGAGCTCCTTGCTCCAGGAGCCACCACGCCCCCTCCTTTTCCTGGGGTCCTTCCCAGAAGGCAGTTGCAGATGCTTGGAGCTCCTGGTCTCTTTAGAGGTGGCTCTAGGGATGCTGTGGTCTGCATGAGCATGGCTCTTACGAGCCTGACTTCTATGGTCCTGGAGCCGGGGCCGCTCAGCACTGTGGCCCTTCTTCCTTGGCCTTAGGCAGATGGCTCTGGCAGGGTTGTTAGTGCCCTTAGTCACACCTGGCTCTTTCCGAAACAACTTGAATTGCTTCCCTCTCCTCTGCTGCCTGACCAGGGTGGTTGCATCTGTTTCTGCAGATGCCAAGCCCAGGGAGCGGGTTTTGGGCCTGTTTCGGGCTGGGCAGCCCCTGTCTTCAGTGCAGGGAGCTTGGGGTTCCTGTACAACTCTGGATGGGAGCTGGGGCTGGGTTGCAATCTTGGGAGTTGCTCCTACCTGGGTGTTGAGGGAATGCCCAGCACTGGGCCCCCTGGAGCCTGAAGGCTCCTCATCAGCAAAGACATCAATGAAGCTGCTGTCTATCTCAGGGTTGTCTGACTGGTACTCCATGCCATTGAGTGCCTCAGTGATAAGCCTGTCCAGCTTGGCATCATCTTCTATGTCAAGGTCCGATGTGGGGAGTGGGAAGGGAGTGACAGCCAGGCTGGTGGACAGGAAGCCTGTTCTCAGGGAGTCATCTTTGCTTTCCCCCTGATCATCTCTGGTTAGTAGGAAGGGGGTAGCCTGGTTGTGTTCAAGCAAGCCTGAGTGTGCATCGGTGGGTGCCTTTGAGGTGGTGGTGGGTGTGGGGAGCCCTGGGGGCTGCAGGGAGCCATCCTTGGTCTTGGCTAGCAGCAGGCTGCAGAATGGCCTNTGTTCCAGGAAGGCTGCTAGGCTGCTATAGTTGCGATCACACTGTCTGCAGGTCAGCAGTACATCTAGCTGGTCTAGGCTGGCGCTGCTTAGGGAGAAGTGCTGGGCAGAGTATGGTGGTGGCTCTGGAGGAAATCCCTGCAACCTGTCTCTGCCCAATGAGGGGCTCTTGTGGGGAAATGGGGCTCCCTCTGGGCTCTTGAAGGCATCCTCAGCTCCTGGCCCCTCTGTGGGGAGAGGGAAGGCTTTGGCCGACTCTGATTGGTAGCATGTGTGGATGGTATGTGTGGGCTCTGGGGAAGAGAAAGGGCTGCTGGTCTCCTGGGAATGGGTGGGAGGCAGGAAGAAGGCTGAGGACCTGAGGGGTCCAGGTTGCTGGCTATCCTCAGAGCTGGGGTTGGCTGGGCTACTGGATGGTGGTGACAGGGACGAACAGGTACTGCTGCTGGCTGTATTGGTTGCAGGTGAGGGAAGAGGGGACTCGCTGGGAGAGGCTCCCATTACCCTGGGTGGGGGCAGGCTGAGGGCCCCTTGAGGTGACACCTGGGGTTGGGTTCCCCCAAAGAACAGGGTCTGGGTCCCAGGATCCTTTAGCCCACCATAGGCTAGCAGCCTTGGGGAACTGCTTGGCTGACCTGGACTGCTCCTGAGAGCTGACAGCGTCTCCCCAGGCCTGGGGATTGCATTCAAGGCACCCAGGGCTCCCTGGCTGTCCCCCTGCCACTCAGAAGACCCCCTGGGGAATGTCAGTCGGCTCAGCACCCCCATTTGGTGGGAATTTGACCCAGGGGTCGTAAGCACTGGGGACCAGGGCAGGGGGGGACTCTGGGGAAGGCAGAGCTGCTGGCCTTCGAAGAAGGCAGTCCTGGCAGCAACTGCAGGGCCCAGGGTGGATGTGGGGTAAGAAGCTGCTGAGGAATCCCACAGCTGGGGCAGATGGGTAGGTGGTGGCCCAGGGGTGGGCAGCTCTGTGTCCAGAGGCACTGGACTGGTACCCACCCCATTAGCTCCATACCCCTGCCCTGGAAAGTGCCTCTGAGGTGGAGGATTTGGGGGACCCCTGGGACTCCCCAGTCCATCACGAATTGGAGGGGGCCCTTCAGGAAGGCCTTTGGTCAGGCTCTTGTGCAAACTGTCATGGAAGGGGCTTGGGACCAAGTGAGCAGCACCAGGTGGGGAGAGGGCACCTCCAAGATCACTCGGAGTGTTGACTCCCCCTGACTGGCCTGGGTTGCAGGGCAGGGATGGGTAGGCAGGGTTTGTACCCAAGGCTTCCTCAGTCCATGCTACCAGGGGCTGGTGGAAGGTGTACAACACTGTCCCAGCTGCTTGCTCATGTTGGGCCGTTTCTACAGGGAAGGGGTAGGGGACAGAGACCCCCTGGGGGCTGCTAGGCCTGCTGCCTTCAGGGAAGGGCTTGGGCTCTGCAGAGGGGACCCCAAAATTAGCACCTGGGAAGCTGTTTTCAGCAGCAGGAGGCCAGGGGTTGGTCCCAATGGCCTGGACGTTAGGGCCAGAAGCAGGCCTATGGGGGCTGGTGCCACTGCTCTGGAGGGCCCTCTGGGGCAAGGGCCCAGGGGTGGCACTTGGTGAGGTACAGTTGGTGGAGGTAAAGCCGGAAGAGGCCTCCTGAAAGCACCTTTGGGAGCCATTCTCTTCTGGGGAGGGCAGGGCCTCGGCCCTTGGGATGCTGGGCCTGCGGCGGGCTCTGGTCTTTTGGACCCGAGGAGCCTTGGTCTCCGACACCTGGGGGCCTTCATGCTGTAGGTCCTTAGGTGGCTCATCCAGGATGCATCTGATCCTTGAAGTGCTTAGGTTGTGGAGCTGTGGGCGACTGCTCTCCATCCTGCTGGCCAGCCATGAGTAAGCTTGTAAACAGCTCTGTCCTACTGGGGCCTGCGTTCTCAGTAGCAGGTCCTCTGGCTTCACCTCTTTGGCCTGACTCAGCTGGGCTTCAGGGGAATCTTGGGCCTGGGCCTTGTTGCCTTCATCTCTCATGTCCTGGGTGGTCCTGCTGGCAGAGCTGTGGTCCTTGAGGGGGTGCTGAGAGGGGCACCCTAGGCCGCTGGCAACTTGGCAAGGCTGCAAGTCTCTGGGCAGAGTTGGGGGCCGCTCTCCTGGCATGGCCCCACCGTCCCGGGTGCTAGGAGGATGCAGTGTTTGGAGGAGGAGCCCAGGTAATGGGCTGGGTGGCCATCCTCACCCCCTGGTGGGGCTTAGGGAAGCCTATACTCATAGTCCTGTGTGGAGCCTGCAAGGAAAGGACACAAATGAGTTCATGGTGGCTGGATCTTGGGGGAGGGCAGGGAGCCCATGCTGGACTTTGAAGCCTCCTATGGAGACTGTATCTAGGCCAGAAGCAGCAATCACTTGTGTGGCTGTCACAGAAGCCCCTGTCTCAGAAAAGAGGGTGGCTGGCTCAGACAGCAAGGTCCCTGACAAAGGGAGCCAGGGATATTAGGGAGGTATGGTGTAAAGTAGAGAGAGAAAATGGGAAAAGAAGAGGGGTCTGAATATCAGAGACGACTACTTGCNTCTGCAGAGGAGTCCCAATAGCTACCTGCTGGGCATAAAAAGCCCCACTAAGTTAGGACATGGCCTGTCCCACATCTTCAAGGTAGATGGAGTTCCAGTGTCCACCAGCAGTGGGCAGCATACCGCTCATGCTGGGAAGCAATCACAGAAGACCAGAGAGCAGGGTAGACTTGATTGGGGTTGCGGGGACAGGATGGGACAACACAGGACTTCATTTGCCACATCCAGGCTCCTCTCTAGCCTACCCACCTGGAGGAGGGCCTCCTTGCCTTCTCTGGTCCTCACTGTGAGGAGTAACTGGGTCCTTGGGAAAGACTTGTTTGTTGACTGGCTATGCTATGGGGCTGATCGTGTTAATACCAGTACCTCACTGCTGAATGTGACTCCTTTGTCCTCACAGGGCCTCAGACAGTCAGAATTGCTTCTGTCACCTCTGGTTATGGGTGAGGAACCCAGGCAACTTTCCCAAGGCCTCACTGCTAGTGAAGGGAGTGGGCCCTCCAGAGGGGCACCTCCCAGCCTTTTCCAGAACTCAGCCCTATCACACTGGGTCCAGAAACTCCCAGGGACTAGGTGGCAGGGAACATAAGCAGCCATAAGCTTCAGGGTCCTCCATGCAGCCCCTACCTGCTGGGTGACACTACCACCTAAGAACAGGAGCCCTTTCTGAGGGCTGAGGAGGAGATAGGGCTCCTAGTGAACCTCTTGGCTTCAGGAAGGCATCCTAGGGCATAACTGAGTCCACTGGTGGGTGAGAGGTGCAGGCCAGTCTACCACAGCTGTGCCCTAGCCACTACATACTCCAGGAGCTGTCAGAGCTGGTCTGCTAGGTCCCAGGGGTCCCAGATGCTGCTGCCATCTACCTTCCTCAGAGCTATGGTTTCAAATTGCCTGTCAGATGGCCTGGCTCAGGAGAAGGCTAGCCAGGTGGCATCCCCACTTATTGTCTGATCAGGAGACAAGAGTGGTGTGCTGGGGTGGAGGGAGCCTTAGGGACAAGACACTTCCTCCAGTCAGAGATATGGCTCCCCATATGCACTGTAGCTGGACTCATCACATACCTGGGGATCTGGAGCCCCTCACTGGGTTTCTGAACAACTGCCCGAGGAACAGGACCTTCTTGGCTGCAAAGAGAGGGGACAGTGTGTTAGAATTTGGGGTGCTCTGTCTCCTCCAAAGGATCCTTGCTTGTTCCTACATGACAGGGGAGCCCTAAGAGAGCTTACTGCTTCTCTCCAATGTGTCTTGAAGCAGAGAGAGTAAATGACAGCCCCACCGGTGGGGTGGGTGGTACAAGGCACTCTGCCACAGCTGCATTCTAGCTTCTGTGCACCCCAGGAGTTGTCAGACCTGAGGCTTCTAGCCTGTTCAGTGCCATGGTTGCAAACCACCTATCAGCCCCGAAGAGCAGGTCTTGAAATTAGCATTCTCACTGGTGTGCTCTACTCCTGAGCATGCCTCTGCTTGGCATTTTGCCCCTTGCTCATTGTCACTGCCCGTGAGCCCTGGTGCTCACTTACTCCAGGGCACTCCACATAAAGATCTCATTAGTTTACCCTCACATGGCTNCCTCAAGGTCCAGACCCCTCAGAGACACTGGGCAGCCTCCGCACATGGTCAAGGTGACCTGAAGGGGCAGCTTGCGGGACTCCTAATTTGGAGAGATGCTGTCTGTGTAGTTTTAAATACAGACAGGAGCTGCCAAGATGGCTGATCAAGTAAGGGCACTTGCCTGATAACTCAAGTTTGATTCCTGTGACCCACATGGTGAAAGGAGAGAACTAACTCCTACAAAAGTTGTCCCCTGACCTTCACATGTGTACTGTGGCATGTGCTTCTCCCCAAATAAACAAACTAAACATATAAACAGGAAAAAAAAAGTAATAGTCCTTTGACCTCATCCCTGCAGCCTAAACATAGCAACTTGCTAAAGGACCGATCTTGGTGGCAGTGAGGGTACTGGACTCTCCTATGCAGGCCATACCCCAGCTCTCTGACTGCACACTTGGGGATGACATAGAGTGACCATCTGGAAGGAAAACATGACAAAGAGCTGAGGCCTGCCATATGAGGAACTACCTAGGTAGTTCGCCTGGCCTCAGCGGAGTCTCTAATGAGACTGTGACCACCAAGAACATTGGGTTGTGACCTTGTGGGACACCAGCAGCACATATATTCCTGATCCTAGAGATGCCCAGGCCCTAACAACCTGTCTCAGATGGCTGTTGCTGAAGTGCCAACTGATGGCTGCTTGGTGGTGCATGTCCAAGAGGGACACATGCCTCCTCATAGCTGCAGACTCTAGGGGCTTGGCTGAGGCCTTTTTCTAAGACGGGCAGCAGAGGCTGAAAGAGGTGGAGGCTGTCTGGGGGCCACACAGAACTCTATTCACTCACCCAACACCCATCATCTATCACCCATCCACCCACCATCGATCCACCCATCCACCCACCATCCAGCCTCCATCCATCGTCCATCCATCCATCCATCCATCCATCCATCCACCCACCCATCCATCCATTATCCATGCATCTACCATTTATCATCTATCATCCACTCACTCATCATCCATTCATCCATCCATCCACCTATCATCCATGCATCTACCACCCACCATCCATCATCCATCCATCATCCATCCATCCATCATCCATCCATCATCCATCCATCCATCCATCATCCATTTATCCATCTATCCATCAATCCATCATCTCTCTGTTCATCCTTCATCCACTAGTCTATACCTGCACCAAATGCTGTGCCAGGCAGGCATGAGGTGTGGTTGATTCATGGCTTCCAGGTTACTGCAAAGGTAGACAACAAACAGCTATAGATGACAGAAATAAGGGCTCATAGAGGTCTGTGACTTGCCCAGGATGACACAGTGGGAACACTGCCAAGCAGTGATATAAATGCAGGCAACATGAGTCCTTCCTTGCCTCTCTTACACCCAACAAATCCTGGAGTCCTTGTCTCAGCACCTAATTCTCATCCTTTCCATCCTGGCTGGTCCCAGGTTCTTGAACAGCTCTGTCTCCACTTGTTCAGCCTGGGGCAAAACTCAATCTACCCTGTCTGTGGTCTTTGTACCCATATTCTACCATCAGTACCCTAGGGCTAGAGTGCCAGGCCTTGGCTCCACGTCCAGGTGCAGGGACCACAGGTAGCATGAGCAGGGTTCTCCCCTGCCCGGGCTCCTGGCAAAGCCTCTTGATGCTGTTGCGTTGGTGTGGGTTTCAGCAGGCCAGGACCCCTTTGAACTAGAGGAGAGATCCAAGCTCCAGATCCCCAGCTGGCCCCAGCATCCCTGGAGGGGTGGGGCATTCCTTTTCTCTCAGCTGCCTGGGCTGCCCAGTGGCCCGGGGAGGGGCTGCAGTTGCAGTGCCTTGAAGTTTCTTTCAGCGATTCCCCTTTCCTGTTTCTTCAAACGCTGCCGCTTTCCTTACAAACTGTTACCCGAGCACTCAGATAAACCTCTGCAGGTAAAATTATATCTGAGATGTGGCCCAGAGGGTGTGCTTAAGAATACGGCGCACATTATCAGCTGCATTTATCTTAATTACTCTGGGGAAAGTAGAGGCCGGCATTGGGAAGGAGCTGGGAAGCAGGGCCTGCGCTGCCTTATCGGGGTGCATATTTGAGATCCTTTAGCAGGAGGGAGATAAGGGACTGTGTGGGGGGGACACACAATAATTTTGTCAAGATGACAAGGAGGTAGCAGTGGGGAAGGCAAGATTCCTGCCTGAAGGCAGGACCACACTGCTGCCCAAATAGCTGAGACATGGTATAGGGCAAGGCCATGTACCGGGCTACCCTCTCCTCACCCCTTTGTGCTATAGGGGCATGATGCTGGTCCCAACAGAGGACGCTTTGCTTGCCCAGACTCCACACATCAGCTGGGCACAAGCCTGCTGGAACCTTACTCAGTGACTCCGCACCCAGGCTCCNCAGCTAACCACACAGCTTCCCAGGACCAGTCTTCCATTCAGGCACCAACACCTCTATGAAGCTCTCCCTGACCAGAGTGAGTGCTGCAATAGCCTAAGGTCATGATTTGACTCACCAAGGTCCATGCCAGTCACTTACACTTCTTAGGCACCAAGGAGCAGAGGGTTAACCCCGTGTCTAGAGGTGTCCAATGGCAAGGGGGCATGTGCTTTGGCACACAGCTCACTTCTCACTGTCAATACCAAGCTTAGTTCCTATGCCATTTCCTGCTTCCATCTTGAACATCCTCAGCCATGCATAGGTGAGGTTGGGCTCAGTGGTCCCGGGAACTCCAAATGAGGAGTCCATTGTGGACTCTGCTCTAGGACAGCTACAGATGGGGTCTGGAGTGGACATCGGTTCACTGAGGAGGCTGCACCTGCCTTCCACAGCTCCAGCACCTGGGGTGACAGCCCAGGGTGCCTTCCATGACCATACTGGTTGTGCCTCCTGGCTCTCTCAGTGGTCTTATCTGTGGTGATGAGACTAGAGCCCTAGGCTGGGCCTGGGCATGCAGTAGGAAGCCTGCAGGATGCCACACACAGCCTCAGGATTTGGTGTGAGACTCGGTGAGAGAGTGGGCATGAGGCTGTCTTCCCACCTTCCTGAAGGCTTGTGGCTTTATCCAAGACAGGTCACCAATGAGGGGGTTGAGGATGCCTGTGGTAAATAACAAGGAACAGTATTTGCAGTCCCTAAGAGTCACCCGTCTGGAACAATGTGACCTGGTGTTCATCTATGCTTGTCTCCTTCCTGAGGTTCATACTGGCCATGTTTAGGCAAGGAAATGGGTCCCAAGGAATGAGGTTGACATGCTCCCTGGGGATTGCCCATGGTTCTCCTACTACATCTCATTTCTGATCCTACCTACCCTTTTCCCACTAAAAGCAATTCTAATTTTGTTGCCTGAGGATACAAGGGTCAGCAGGGGCTGGAGGAGGTTGAGNGGAAGCCAGGTGGGAGGGCTGGCACTGCTCAGGGCTACACACTTGCCCCAGCTCCAGGAAGGAAGCCCCCGAGTGCTGACTGTGTGAGGGCCAGGCCTCTCCAGGCAATAGGTGCAGGGAGATTCATGATGTCCCTGTTGCAGCCACACTCCTGGAAGCAGGCTCCCATTCCTCAAGTACAGATGAACTGAGGCTCAGTGAGTGTGGGTGCCAGGTCATAGGGCTGTCACATGGGCTGTACTCTGTCCAGCTATGTTTTCTCTCAGGCTCCGTCCACCCTTACTGCCTCTTGCTAGCTCCTGGACAAGCTGGTCTCAGTGGCTACCTGGACTGTGGCTGTAATCCCAGGGGCTGTCTACAGAGTGAGACTGAAGGGCTAGATTCCCTGCTAGTGGGTTGGGGAACATGAGGAAGGTCCTAATCTCCCATGGGAGGCACGTCTGCACCCCTCCCCACAGCAGTATCCCAGCTAGCTCTGTGGTGCAGGCCCAGCTTAGGGGTCTTGGCCTCAGTATGCTCAGTTCTAAATGGGTGTGGTTGCCTCCCATGGCACAGGGCCCTCTGGATGGGATGCTCCAAGCCACACCCAGCTGCTGTCCCTGGCTGAGGTTTGAGAGGCCAAAGGAGGGCAGTGGGTGGGCCTAGGCTTGGTGCCAACAGAAATGGTCCCTGTTCTTTGTCAAGGCTCCTGCCCAGCTATAGCTAGCAATGGACCCAAGGCCCAGGATATCTCTGGACAGCTACCACATCCATTTTCTCTAANATTCTGCTGTTCCTCACTACTGAGGAACAGGCTCAGGACAAGTGATTCTTCCTAGGCCATAGAACAGAGTGAAGGCATCTGGGGACATGAACTTCCTCGTGGCTCAGAGCAGTAGCCTTCTCAATGGTAGCCATCCTTCTCAAGGTTGGGTGGCATCACTCAATCACTGTGCAGCTGGAATCTAGATGCTCCTCTAGACTGGCTGACCAGTGACTAATGGGGACATCTAAGAGTGTCATTCTCAGCCGGGCATGGTGGCACATGCCTTTAATCCCAGTACTCAGGAGGCAGAGACAGGCAGATCTCTGTGAGTTCAAGGCCGGCCTGGTCTACATAGTGAGTTTTGGGATAACCAGAGCTACATAGTGAGACCCTGTCTCCAAACAAACAAACAAAACAAAAATGGTCTAGAAGGACCATTTGAGTGGATGGAGGACGGTCAGAGGTAGCCCAGGTTTGGTCCCTGCCCTTTGCCAAGGCTCCTGCTCAGCTGTAACCAGCACTGGTCTCAAGGCCGAGAATGTCACATGTGCCCTCTAGCTACAGTAGCCTGGGGACAGGTGGCCCAGCACACCCTGACTCTGAAACACCTGTTCAGAGCTGACTTACCAGACTGTCCTCCCCAGATGGCCCCCAACAGGGACAGGAAACCCCAGCCTGGGAGGGCAAAGGAAACTTTGCAGGCTCCCATAATGGCTTCCTATTGCAGGGCCTGCCCACTGTCCTCTCCCAGTGGCCTCCTTGGCTTCTGATCCTCCTGAGCCACATGGGTTTATCCCTCATACTCATAGGTGCTCCTGCCTACTGGCTACCAGACCCTCCTCTTCACTGTGTTCTTCCTGGTTCCCCTGGCTGCTCTGCTCTGTTGGATGGCTCACACTCAAGTGAAAAGGAACTATGTGCTTTTTCAGCTGTTCCTGCNGGGGGTTGAGGGCATAGGGGCTGCTAGGACTCTGAGGTAGCCCTGAGATAGTCAGGGCTTTCCTAACTGCACAACAAACNCAGGCTGCCCTCCATTCCCAGATACACTCCTCAGCTGGGTCGCTGACTCTGAACCCCTTTCCTTACCCCAAATCCCCTCCAGATCAAGTGCTTATTACCGTGACCACAACCCTGAGACTGACTGCTCCTAATGCCGTAGCCTGCTGGACTAACCAAATGCACAAATGCCTACAAATCTACCCCACTACTTCAGGATATTCCAAGACCTTGCCCCCAATACATGATTTTGCAGAGGCCTGGGCCTACAGGTGGATAGGGTGAGTTGTCACCATGTCATTTCTCCCAGGCTTCCTCTGCAAGCTCCTCTGGTCTACCACAGCCGTTCCCAATGCTGCTGCCCCACCCAGCCTGTAATTTGCTGTCTGCGTGGTTCGTTGGCAACCTGGGGCTTGGAACCCTGGGCAGGCTGGATATTTCAGCCACCAAGGCTTGTAATGCTGAGAGCCACTGAGGGGCTGCAGTGGGAAGGAACGAGGGGTGACACTGCAGGATGGGTCTGTGTGGCTGCAGGTGAACCCCACCTCTTCCCATCCTTTGGGTTCCTATGTGAAAGTCACCTACTGAGCCCACCCATCTCCAGGGATCCTCACCTCCCTGGCACTGACCTTTTCCAGGTGACTGACCTCTGCAGTCCCTTTCTTGCTAACATAGAACTGTTGGTGTTGCCACCTGCTCTTCCATTGTATTCTGAGGGCTGACATTTCTGTGCAGTATGCACAGCTGTATCTGCCATTGCCAGGGATCCTGCTTGGGACAAGAGACATGGCCTACATCTGCCATGGAAGGAGTGTGAGGGATGTCCTACCTATCACTGGGGCTGTGGAAATGCTCAGGGGAGGCTCTCTGCATCCCTGGGCCTCCCCCTTCCCAGGCCCCACTTGGTCAGTGGGTGCTGTGGCAGCCAGGCTGCTGGGAGTTGTCAGGAAACTAAGGACAAGGCAGGCATCCTGAGTTTTCAGGAAAAGTCTGAAATCCAAGTTTTAAAGTGAAATCTCCCCATTTTGAAACCTGGCAACAAATTCACCTAAAACAAAATAACTACTGTGTGGGCTGAAGCTGTCGGCTGGATTCAGCCTGTGGTTTGCTGACTGTGACCTTCCTTNGGGCACACAGGTCCAGCTGTCCTCACCAGAGCCAATTCATACACTTGTATCCTCACTCATTCATTCATTCACACACTCAACTACTCATTCACTTGTTCACATACTCACTCATTTAGTTATGCACTTATTCACTCACTCACTTGTCCACACTCACTTATCACTCATCATGCATTCACACACTCACATACTCACCCATTCACTCACATACTCACATATCCTTTCATTCACACACTCACATATTCACATACTCACCCTTTCATTCACACACTCACATACTCACTCATTCATTCACATATTCACTCATTCATTCATACACTCACATACTCGTTTGCTTTCTCACTTATTCCCTCACTCATGCACTCATTAATTCACTCATTCACTCATTCACCCACACAATACACCCTACCTCAGTAATGGGACATTGCTGTGGTGAGGTTGACTGGTCCCACTGGCCCAGCAGGGATATCCTCAGAGGTCTCCTGGATTTCAAAGGATGCCATATCCTGGAAAGTTCTAGTGACTTTCACAACAACTGTTTGGGCAGGAAGTTCTTTACTGGAGAATCACTTTGTAGGCTGCCCATGCAGCAGAGCTCAGAGGGGCTCAGCAATGTGCCTGAGTATACACAGAAGGCTGTGGAAAGGGCCCTGGGAGGGTGAGCTCTGAGGATGTGGCAGGGACTGGGGATAGAGACACCATGAAGACTTATAAGCCTGGGTCTGGCTAAGCTGCCAGCAGACAGCCAGTTAGCAGCAAAGTCCCCTGACTGCAGCCACACAACCTGCACGGTCCTCCTGTTTCAACCAGCTCTGTCTCCAGGGCACTGGCTTTCTCCCTGTACCCAGGGATCATATGCAGGACATGGGCATATGACAGGTGTGCAGAGAGCACACATGAAACCTACAGCACATCGTCTCCTACTCCTCCACACCGTGAGTCCCCCTCCATACTGTGGGGTTTCCCCATTCCTTCCGCAGGGTCTCCATCTCTCTTCCCACCATGGGGTCTTCCTATTTCTATCATAAGGCCACTCCATTGGGGTCTCCCCCTGCTCCAGTATGGATGGGTCTCCAGCCTGCATCCCTGCTGTGGGTCCCGCCAAAGTCACAGATTGTACAACTGAGTCCTGGTCTCATAAGGCCACTCTGGCTCTGTTACCACTCTACTTTTGCAGGTAAAGAAACTAAGGTGGAATGAGGCCAGGAACTGCCTCATCCAGCACACTGACCTGAGTCTGGGTCCCCAGCTCCAGGCCACATCTCTGTGGTCATGGGCCATGTGACCCACTCATGCAGAAGGGCCTAGCAGGGATGCCCCTCACTGGGCTCAGCCCCAGTTCCCAGCAGTCAGCTACAGAGGGGCCCATTTGAGGGAAATGGGGTGCTTCTGAATAAGGCTAACATTCATCTCACAGGCAGCTCCATGGCCTCCAGGCTTGGCTGGGACCAGCACAGCTCTTTCTCCCTCCTCCCTCCTCCCTTCTCCCTCCTCCCTTCTCCTTCCTCCCTTCTCCCTCCTCCCTTCTCCTTCCTCTCTCCTGTTCTGCCCCCTTTCTACTCTGTGGTATTTTCCTCTTCCAGTTTCCACCTTTCCAGTTGAGTGTTTGCTGGGCTAGGGTGCGCAGAGGCCTGGGAGTTGGGTGAAGAGGATGAGGCCCAGCTTGAGCCCTACATGGAAGGACTCAGGTAAGAGGACAGGGCAGTCTTAGAAGCCAACGAGAACAGGAGTAAGCAGGAAAGAGACAGTGGCTTCTGGAAGGAGTGAGTTTATTTTTTAGTTCTATGCACACCCCAGTGCTTTATAAGTAACTGCAGGGCGGATTTCTAGTCATCTGGCCATTTTGAGCCTTGTCTCCACAGTGGCCCACAGTGGCAGCATTCCCCCTACATTCCTTAATCCTCCCGCCCCAACTCCATTTCTTCAAAACATGCACTCTCTCTGCCCAAAAGGTACCACAGCAAGCTTAGTGAAGATGATCACAAGGTGCTCACAACACAAACCGGAAGAATAAGCNGTAAGTGAGGAGCTTCCTGACGACCAAGGCACAAAGGGAGTAAGTCATAGTGAGCTTGTCTCTCCCATTTTCTGTCCAAAAGGAAGTGAGTATAGGAGGGTGGCAGAGTGTCTTCTAACCAAGCTTCTCCTCACAGCATGTGGTGAACACCAGTGGATTCCCACATCACAGGTGCAGTAACAAACAGCCTGAGCCCCCTCGCCTTTCCATGGTGCCACTACATCTGACTAGATGCCTGTGCCCAGCTGCCCACGAGCCAAGGCATGACAAGTCCCTTATCATTCAGCTCAGACTCCTCCACAAACCAAGTGGGGTAATTGTAGGGCCGTAGGCATGGGCCTCCACACAGGAGGTCTCACCAGCTTAGATCCCTGGGGACATTGTACCCCAAGGCATGGCAGTCTAATGTAGGTAGTGGGGTAGCCACCTTGCGTAAAGGTGATGGGAGGGATCCCAGGGTGGTCTGTGCACCTACAGCCTGCAGGGCTTGCTGCTTTGGGGATCCAGAGCCTATCACGCTGGAGAGGAAGCCCCACTGGCCAAAATGGTAGCCCTAGTGGCACATGTTCACAGACCCAGTCTCCCTGGATGGTCTGGGATGTGATTTATGACACAGACAAGGGACCTGGTTGCAGTTGACAGTCCATGATGTATGACCTGATTCCTGGACTCAATCAGCCAGGGCGCTGAGTATAGGATAACCCAGAGATTAATGGCACAAGTGCCATTAATCCTTCTTGGTAGGTGTTGGTTAAAGAGCAGGCTCTGCACTTCCTTGCCGTGTGACCACAGACAACTGACTCAGCCTCTTTGAGCTTCATGTGCCACCTGCAAACAGGTCTGAAAACTGTCCTGCTTCTTAGAGTTTGTGGGAACATATTGTCCNGCAGGTGACAGTTCTCAGTGATACCAGCTGGTCTCACCATTGTATATTCATCTGTCCCAATATGCACTAGGGTGGCAGGGATGGACCATTTAAAAAGTGGATATGGCTACTTAAAAAGTGATTTGTGGGCCAGGGTGTAGCTAGAAAGTAAAGTGTCTGCCTTGCATGACTGAGGACCTGGGTTCCATGCCCAGCACTGGAGGAAAATAAAGGGGTAATTTAAAAACAGCTGAGGGCTGGAGCTATAGCTCNGTTGGTAGAGTGTTTGCCTTGCATGCAGGAAGCCCTGGGTTTGATTCTCAAAACCACATTTAAAAACAAAAACAAAAAACAAAAAAAGCAAACCCCATGTGTGGTGGTGCACCCCTGTGATCACAGCACTCAATGGGGGCAGCTGGATCTGAAGTTCGAGGTCATGAAATTCTCTGTCTCTGTCTCTGTCTCTCTCTCACACACATATACACACAAGAGTTCTCACTAAGTTCTGGAGCTGACCTGGAACCCCCTCTGCCTCAGCCTCCTGAGTGCGGGGATTGTGGGTGTGTACTTCCACATCCGGCTCAAATGAAAACAACAACGATGAAAACATCCTTTCAAGACTCCACTTTCCCATCAGGAAAAAATGAGTATGACACATTTCCCCGGCCCTGGCCAGCCTGGACCTGGCTGTGAAGATTGGCTTTCTTATACCCGGGCCTCTGGGGAGGCAGCCATAGTCTCCTCTTGGCTCGCTGAGGGATACTACATTGCACTAAGGAAAGGGGGAGACCCAGCTGGGTTGACACAGAGGGAAGCTGCTGTGGTTAGGATTTGAAANGCCACCATAGACTCATGCTTCGAGTGCTTGCTCCAGCTATTCTGGGAGGCTCTAGGAACCCCAAGAGGTGGGGCCTGGCTGGTGGAAGTGGATCACTGATGCAGGCCATGCAAGGCTGTATCTGTCACTGGTTCCTAGTGTGCTCTCTGCTTCCTGGTCCATGGTGATGTGAGCAGCCTCTGCCACACATTCCCACTGCCATGAGTGGAGCTGCCTGCCAGGCTCTCCCCACCATGATGGAAGGGAACCAACCGTTTGCAAGTATGAGTCAAAATAAGCCCTTCTTTCCTTCCTTCTTTTCTTCCTCCCTTCCTTCCTTCCTTCCTTCCTTCCTTCCTTCCTTCCTTCCTTCCTTCCTTCCTTCCTTTCTTCCTTCCTTCCTTCCTTCCTTCCTTCCTTTTTCCTGTCAGATTCTGTGGTCAGTGAAATGGAAAAGTAACCAACACAGACATCACTCTGATCCCACGAAAACCAATCAGAGCCCTCTGCTGCCCACATATGCACAGTTAGAGGCGACAGTGCCCATAGAGGTGGAGACTGGGGGTCTTCTTCCCTCATCACCCTCTCTGGACATCAGGCACAGAGCGAGGGATGCTTTAATAATGTAAAGACCAAGGGCCAAGTCTTCCAAAGAGTCCCNCGTCTTCTGCTGAACACCACACTGGCTGACCAAGCTGAATGGCTGGTCCTGACCCTGCAGGCAGCTCCTTAAGGGAAGGANGTCAGCATCCTACTGAGCAAATGCTGCAGAGCACCCTTGGATAGAGGGTAAACTGAGGCACCCACACAGGACCACTCTGAGAGTCACACATCCCAGGAGTACACTTATAAACAGTCACGTGAGTGCACACACACAAATGCACACATGGACCCTAAAACATACTACACTGCTGTCCTTTTCCTGTAGTCAGCCCCCTACCTCATAGCAGGGCAATCCCTGCCAGTTTCACCTCTAGCTAGGCTGAGGTGAACTGGGTGGGTCATCAGCCCAGCAAGGCTCCCTGGCCACAGCATAGAGGCAGTGGGCCACTACGAGGGCCTTTGTACCCCCCACATCCTGTGGAAAGCGCCCCTGGCTTCCCANCTCCCAGTTCCCACATCTCAGCTGGTTTTAATTAGTTTCCTTCAAAGTCCCCCAAAGCCATTCAGCCACGTTAGCGCTCTCCAGCTGCCAAGAGCTCTGGGGTGTGTCAGGGCGGGGGTCGGGGAACACAGGGCCACATGCAGCTGCAGGGCTTTTCTGCTTCTGGGGCCAATGGCAGAGGGCAGATCTGGCCTGGGCAGGGGCAGGGGTGGGGGAAGGTCCTGGAAGGAAGGGCCCGGGACAGGTCAGATGAGGCAGTCCCCCACCGTGGAGGTGCAGAGGGGCTGGCTTTGGGGTCTGGAGACCTCAAGATCTGTTGGCATTTCCTGGGATGGGGGTGGGGGCTCTAAATTCCCGTTGAGTCTGCAGGTCCAGCTGAGCCTTGATCATAGTCAATAGTCTCATGCAAACATGTGCTGGGTGGATGTGGCCCAGGCTGTCAGTCTGCAGTCGGGGGGTCTGGGCTGGGGTCTTCCTACTCTGCCTTCTTTCCTCCCTGGCCCTTTGTTGTGTCCATCTGTCCCTTGTCTCCTCTCCCATCTTCTTGCTGCTGGCAGCAACACTTCAAGTTTCCTCCTGGGAGTTGCCCCATCCCTCCTCTCAGTCCATGTCTGAACACCTGGATTTAGCTACACCCGAAGGACTCCTCCATAGTTGGCTGTTTGAGCCAACAGGATACTTTCTGCTAAGCCTACTTTGAGTTGGAGTTTTTTTCTCCTGTGTTTAACTAGCCTGAAGCCACGTGGGGGACTCACAGGTGGTCCTTCTGGGTACTCACTGCTATGTCATGGATCTGTCACACATCCATATAGCTGTCACGGGGATTAAGCCTCACAACCATACTAGACCTTATTTAACATCTGCTTGCCCCACCTTGGTTGTCTGGGCCTCCTTCCCATAGTGTCCCTCTGTGTCCATACCTCACATTCACAAGACCAGAAGGCTTAAGCCAGCTGGAGGGTGCATTCGGTTATATGGTGGCTCATGTGTGAGTGCTCAAGAACTCTTGTCTCAGAAGATTCCAGGTGGCCCCAGGGCCTGCCTTGTAGCTGGAGTAGGGTCTCCTTGTGGTCCTCCCTCTCTCCAAGAGGCTGAGGAAAGGACACCAGGACACAGTCACCATGACACTGCACTAGTTGAAATTGCACAGATGACCAAATCACACTAGTGGCTTATCAGCACACCATGTGGATGCCAGCCCTGTTTCTCATGCCTGTCACACCCTGAAGGTGTCTTGGCAGAAGTCTCTACAGTGATATGGCCTCCCTACAGTAGTATACCCTGGCATTTCTGGTGTTCTTTAACAATACAGAATGGGTGAGGAACACAAGCTGATGTAGCCAGATGTCCAGGGTTGCACCACCTCTTTGGTGGCTGGGTGTGGGGTATGTGATACCTCTATGGCTGCTTTTGTGAAAGTTTAAAAGATAATCTATAGTAAACACATGAGAACAGCCATCACTAGGAAAGCTCTGGCTGTTTCTGGAAGCATTCAGAATTGCCCCAATCAAATCCTACTGGTATGATTTGTGTTGTAGCACAGAAGGCAGCATCTCCCTGTCTCCCACTGCTCTTGAGACAGCAGCAGGTCTGCAGTGTGTGAGACAGTGGTCACCATGACCAGCCTGTCTGATTTTACCCCAGTTAAGACATTCTTGTACATCTCTAGGGACATGTCTAAGACATGCCCAGGGCCATGCACCAAAACAGAGGGTTTCAGAGGCCACTGAACTGAGTTAAAACAGGAAAGACTTGGCTAGCTAGGATGGGGCCTCAGGGACTGTTCTAGGGAAACCATGACACACGTTCACCCTGCTGGACATACAGAGGAAGGAGCATCTACTTCACATACAGGAGTGAATCCTTGACTAACCATAGTCCAGGGTGAATCTGTACCAGGCAGGACCTTGTACAGGGTCACCAGCTTGGCCCCTGGTTCCTCATTGGCCTCCTTTACCCTTGTTTTCCTGCTTTGTCCCTCTCCTCTGAGCTCTTACCCAGCTTTTGTGGACTCTCTTATATCCACAGCTTTGCGTTCTGATGTATGTGGCTGGTAGTTCCTGCTGCCATCTTCCTGGAGGACAGGGCTTCCTGTTCTCAGCCACAGATAGCCACTGGTCAGCAGAGCCCTGGGATTGCCTAACAGAATCAGTGTCCTTGGGCTGGCCCTCCAGCCTCAGTTTCCCCTCTGGTAAAATGAAGTGGTTAAGAGAGCCAGCCCATGGAGAGATAAGGCCAGCTTGGTACAGGCACAAATCCATCAACCACAAAGGAGTCAAAGCTGGGGTAAATATAAACTTATATAGGGTAAACTGAGGCAGGGACATATCTATATCTGTGGGGCTCTTCAGATGCAACATGGCCATGTAGCATCCTTTCCCCACAGGCACCCCAGGCCTCTCCTCATCTAAACTTCTCTCTTGTTGTACCTCTGTGAATTTGTGGTCTGGCTACAGTGTCTACTCAGAACGCAAAGACCTCAGCATGGATAGGAGCAAGTCCTTAGCCCAAGAGGACAGGGTGAATTTGCATTAGCAGGAAGCTCCAGGAAGCAGGGACAGGGTCACTGCTGTGTTTGGCACAGTACCTGGCCGATGGTACTCACCTACTCACACATTCTTTACTTACCTACCTACACACACACACCACACCACATATACACACACACCAC
>LZPO01034768.1:1205166-1233605 GCA_001675575.1 Neotoma lepida
GACTGCCTTCCTGATCTCAATGCTGTTTTCACAGCTGAGAGAAGAGACTCAGGCTCCAAGTGGGCCACCTGGCCTGGAGGTTCCATGACCCACAGCAGCCCAGATGGAGCTCCTTCCTGGCCTGGCTGGCAGGCAGGAGGATGATCTCAGGGAGGCAGAGGCTGAACCTGGGCCCTGGCCTGTCTGTGGGCCTGTCTATCTCACTCTTCCATCTGGAAGAGCAGCTGCTTTCCCTGCTGGCTAGTCCCTCAGCCAGGCCTAGGTGTGTGCAGCTTTTTTCTGACCTCCTGGTGGTGGGGCCATATGGATGCTAGGCCCCAGAGGCTATGTCTCAGGGCCACTCATCCATGATCCATCCATCCTATTAAGGGATGGAAACTCAGGGTCACCCCTTGGATTGGGGTAGAACCAGAGGCCAACTTAGGTCTACAATCCCAGAAGGCTTCCTATGGATTCTGGGCCTCTGCAATGGCTCTGGAACGAAGTGACAGAAGTGCTCCCCTAGATGCTACCTGACCCCACAGTAATGATGGCTCCTTGGTGCCACCTTGACCCCAAGACCTACTGCCAAGACTCTTGTATTAATCCCTGCCAGGGCAGNAGTGACATAATCCCTGGGTTCCTGGAAAAGAATCCAGGTCCAAAGGAGGTAGGAGTGGGTCACATGGTACACAGCTCCCTGCGGCAGGGCCACAATGCTTCTACCACCTGAAGTCAAAGCAGACATTGGAAGGTGTTTTTCCTACCACATCTTTGTGTCCCAGACTCCTGTTCATCTGCTGCGTCCAGCAGGGCAGAGCCCTGGGGAGGGGGCTGCTGCCCAGGGTCCTGGCTCCAGCTTACCTATCCTGAGACTTCAGTGAGGAGAGGGGTGAGAGTAGCCAAAGGCACTGACTGTTAAGATGCATAAATACAGAGNAGTGCATCATGGAAGATTTGGACACCAGGCTCCTGTGTCCATGGGGCTCACTGGAGGGCAACTATCTCTGTCATGCCACTGTCCCCTTACATATGCTCATGTATGCTGTACTCCCTGGCCATATGTGGCTCCCAGACCACCCACCATAGAGAGCCCCAATCTTGTTTCAACCTGTAGTGCTGCCATCTTTGAGCCAAGTGACACCACAGGGAACATCATGTGACCACCAAGAGTGTGTGGCACCTCACATTGGGACAGGGACTATGTCCCCTTCCTAGGGCCCAGGCTGGTCCTTGGCCTTTTTTGACCAACATAAACAGGGCATTGGAGCTTTGCTGGTTCTGCTCTCATCTAGAGGGTGGGGGAGTACAGGGCCCTGGCACTCCCCAAAGCGCCCCCCAGGGGTTGAACTCAGAATCCAATTGCCAACTGAAAGCAGCCCCATGAATAGCTAGGCAAGAGCAGAAGAACCCCAAACTGTAGAGAACGTGAAGCTGCAGACGGCTGTGCTGTTTCTCTCTGTGGCAGCTTCCTGCCTGACATCTCTGACGATGAAGGGCAGTTCCTGGAAGAGCCTGCAGCAGGGGCTCTGTACCCAAGTCTGCCCNACTCTGAGACTTCCTCTAAGGGTGTAAGAAGAGGGCTAGTCCTGAGGAGGACTCAGTGCTCATTGCTACTTTAAAGAACTGGAGGCTACAGAGCTAGGCCCTGAGTGCAGGATCACACACACGTGTCAGGGTCAAAGGCCAAGTTGAGCACAGTACCCTCTTCCTGTGTGTTCGCTTTATAGACAAAAAAAGCCTTCAGCTCCTGTTTCATCTTTTCTAACAGGCTTTGTGTAGCTGCCTAATGAAGGCCTCTGCCCACTGAGCTGCCGAGCACCCTGGTGGCCCCTGCGACAGCCTCTGGCAGGGTACAGTGGGGCAGGTACAGCATTTTGATCTCCAGGGACCTGTGCCCAGTGGGAGGTGGGCACGGGCACCTATACCACTGTTGAGTTTGGTGCCTATGCCCACACAGAGCTCCAACTGNTCTGTGGCACAGAGTCCCAGGCCTCTCCAGCGGAGACCCTCAACTCTCAGGCTGTGAACTCTTTGTTCAAATCTCCCAAGTGTCACAGAGGAGTATCCACCACTAAATGACTTTTTTTATCATCTCTCCTGTCATCTATGCGTCTATCACTCCTCTCTCCATTCATTCATTGATCATCTGTGTAATGTGTGCCCTCCTATGTCTCCCTATCACCTGTCTTCCTCATTGCTGACCTTCNATTTGTCTACCTCACATACTGAAGACACACATTCCCGTATGTATTAACACCAAATTAATGTCCACAGGATGGCCAATATTGCTAATTTAGCAGAGTNGTGCCCTTGCCCTCCAGCCCTGAGAGCTTGAAATCACCACTCAGCCTCTCTTCCCTACCATTGTGTCTTCCCTGGCAGCCATCTTAATCAACATAACAGCCTTAGAGATCTGAGGACAAAGGGATGCAGGGTGGGGAGGAAGGGCACTCCCACCCCAGAGCCCTGGGAGGGCCTGTTCATACTGCAGGTCTCAGGAACAGATGTGACCTGGAGCTGGCTGCAGAAGAGCTTGTCCATCATAGATCAGGGAAACTGCTGGAGGTGTGTGGTCTCTGAGATACCCTGAAGAGGGTCTCTGGAGACTGGAGCCAGAATGGGCCAAGGGATGTGGCTGATTCTGATGGCACTGCCAGAGAGCCTGGATATACCTCTGTCTGAAACCCACTCAATGCATGTATCTTGGCTCACAAGACAGTAACTTCCCTTCTCTGGTGTCTAAATCGTATTTCCATTGTTCATACTTGAATCTGGAGTACAAGGACAGCCACCTAAAAGGCAGGGTCATGGAGAGAAAGGAGACAGGGTCAAATGGGCAGCAGNACCTAGAAATGACACATGAGCTTGGCGCTTTCTGGGACCCTCTGCTTGCTGAATGTGGAACCTGAGTCCATGTAGCAGATGCCCTCACTCTTCTCTGCCATTTGGACACTAACTGTCAGTAGAAGGCCTCACTCTGCCCTGCCAAGGGCACCTGCACAGCCAGGGCCACAGAATTTGGGCACAGGTGCTGAAGAGAAAGCAAGAGCTCTCTGGATGTGGCACCTGTTTCTAGCTGATCCAGGCCAAAGATGCCAGCTAACACGCTTTTGATCTGCCCCAGGTGCCATGTGCCTGTAGCTTCCCTGGGTGGTAGACAACTTTAGAGTTTATGCATTGGTAGTCATCCTGCCTACCTGCAGGGTCATGCAACCTCACTTCAGCCTCTGATTCCCTAGTGGGAGGTGGCATAGTATTGTCACCTCCCACAGGGTGACTATGAGGGGAAAGGCACCAAAAATCAGGGCAAAGTCCCACACAATGTTTGATATAGTCAAGAATAGCACATTCAAACTCAATAACCAAGTAATACATAAAAATATATAGTACACACCCATGACAGTATATACATGTACATATATTTATATAATAACATGCATAACACATAGTGACATAAGTATGCATGCTTACATGGATTATGAAATGTATGTATCTGCCTGCCCATGGGGCTCCCCAATGGGCTCCCCATAGTCATAAGAGAAACTTTCTTTTGTTTGAAACTCTCTCCAGGTGAAAGGTTGCTAGAGATAACTCATTCCCGGGGGAACCATGGGAGGGATCCCAAAGCAGCAGGAGGCAAACTGGCAGTAAAGTCTGGATCCCAGAATAGAGAATCTGGTGCTGGTAAAGCTGCCAAAGGGGATGAGGCATAGTAAAGGCACCTGGAGACTGGGAGGGAGGAAAGGCTGCTGAGAGGGTCATGGGTGCAGTAGACGTGGGGTATCTGCAGTGACCACAGATCACAAGAGAAGACAACTGAACAGACTCTAGCATGCTCAGTGTTCTAGATGCCACAGTCACTCTCTGGGAGACTTAGAATCCTTCCACTCTGAACACCTGATGTCCCCTGGTCTTTAGAACCAAGTCAAAGACAATTCACAGCTAGTGTCTTGGGGAAACCATCCAGAGACGACTCTAGGAATGGCCCAAAGGGCCAGGGTTGGGACGTCTGTCCTGTGTCCCTCAGGTCTACCCCTCATTGCTCCCTGCCTTGTGTGGCTCCCAAGATGCAGCACACACAAACAGATCCTTGCCTTTGAATCAGAGGGTCCCAGAAAGTACCAAGCTCATCTGTCATTTCTAGGTCCTGCTGCCCATTTGACCCTGTCTCCTTTCTCTCCATGACCCTGCCTTTTAGTTGGCTGTCTTTGTACTCCAGATTCAAGTATGAACAATGGAAATACGATTTAGCCTGCTTAGCCTCGGCCAAACCCACCTTTCCCCTTTCCCCAAGAGGGTCCATGGCTCTGACAGCACTGGTGCCCAGACCCTGGCCACCCAGGGCAGGCAGGCCTCTTGGAGACTCTAATTACTCCCCAGGCTCCAAAGTATCAGAAAACATATCTCACATACTTAAAAATACAGATTTCATGTGGAATATAAGTGGTTTGTTATAAATCACACCCATTAAGGCCCTGCCACCCATTTCTTTTCCTCATGTGGCCGCTACAACTTCTGAAAGGACACTGGATGTCACACTCATCTTGTATAGCTGGTGCAGGTGAGGATGTGGCCCTTTCTGCCTGGGACCAGCATGCTCATGCTTTGAGAGACCTGGTGACCTTAGCTAGACACATGTACCTAAGATACCCCTGAGTGAGAGTCTGGTGACATAGTACCAACTCTACTTTTTGTGGGAACAATAACGTGGGGCACTAAGGCCAACCCACAGTGTGCAAAGGCTTTCAGATCAGCTGCCAGCCTCACCCTGTTCAAAAAAGGCTGAGCCTGTGATCTCTGGATAAATGTGGGGATCAGAGGCTCCAAGAGGTAACATACTTCAACAAAGCTCACAGCTTCAGGGCTGATCCCACTCCAAGTCCCTTCATGCTGAATGCTGGCTGCTTAGTCTCGGCCAAACCCACCTTTCCCCTTTCCCCAAGAGAGTCTCTGGCTCTGACAGCACTGGTGCCCAGACCCTGGCCACCCAGGGCAGGCAGGCCCCTTGGAGACTCTAATTACTCCCCAGGCTCCAGCCTGGCATAAACACAGCCTAGACATCCAAGAAAAGCAGGCTGCCGGCACGGGAGCCTTTCCCCAAGCTAAATGCAGACGCTGGTGCTGGGCAGGCTGTGGGTACTCAGATAACAATCGGATGCTGTGAGCCCTGAGCTGACCTCAGGGTGGACATATTCCCACTCACCAGGAGTGACTGCCTGGCCAGGCACAAGGCCTCTGGCGGCCTGTCTTCCGCTGGGAGGGCACTTGGGGTGCGGAGGCAGGAATGCAATTGGGCTGGTCCAGTTCAGAATATATTTATAGACCGGTCACAGCTGCCAACTGAGTGGTGCCCACAAGGTCAGGTTCCTGCCGGGCCATGTGGCCAGATGTTTACTGAGATTGTAGGGACCAACTTATCCACCCACATCCCGACTCATCCCACATCCACACCCAGAGGTCTCTCTGCATAGGGCTCTGTTGGGTTCCTAACTCTGAACAGGTACAGCCCTCAACTGGTGTCATGGTCCAGGAATGGGGGGGGGCAGTTTAAAATCAAAAGGATCAACAAAGACATCATGCTACTCCTGTCACATCCATGTTATCCACAGCTTCTGCCTTTGAGTCACCTCAGTATACTGTCCTGTGTTTTGAGCACCTCTGACCAGAGCCTGCACAATGTTTGGACATTCTCAGAATTCCCAGATCAGCTACCCATGCTCCAAAGTGAGAGATTTCTCAGGAAAGCCTCAGAGGTGGCTATGATGAGCCCCCCTTTGTAGGCAAGGAGTGGATGCAGACTCTTGGTTCTCTGCAGGCCCAGAAGCCTTCTCTCCAGTAAGAAGTATGGGTCAGTCTGAGCAGCAGATCCTGGCCTCCTTCATTTGTTAGGGTGACCCCGAGGCTGATCATGATGTCCCTAAGACAGCAATGGAGACAACACAATCTGGGAGGCTTCTCTTGGTCCACAGATGTCTGGGCATGCTGTCCCAAAGGCTTTACCCAGAGGCAGACCCAGACCAGGGATGCCAGAGCTAAGAGACATGGATGACCAAATTCATAGCATATAAATAAATCTAACACACCCTAAATTTCCCTGGAATGACTTGGTGACTTTGACCTACAACACTTCTGAGCCCCTTCCATTGGTGCCAGTGCTGTCCGCTTGGGACTCAGCATATACTCTGGACACCAGAGTTCTCCCAGAGTTGCTACATCCTGTCTCTCTATTGGGAAGTTGAGGAAATAGATTCTTAACAAGTATGGCTTTGCTGGGGCTTCATAGATGATGGGTAACATGGGGGTCCACAGCTCCATTCCATTTGCTAATTCATAACAGCAACATAGAGGCCAGCGGGTGTGGACTGAGTTCTCGGTGTGGGATACAGAAAAGAGCTGTGCACGAATAGCTGTGGACAAGAAACGCCGGAGGTTCAGGAAAAGCCAGAGGGATGTGTCTCTGGGCCTTTGCACATGCTACTTCCTTTGTTCAGATACCTGTGTCCTATTATGAATGCTTGACAAACTTTTGTCATCCTTCAGAATCCAGCTCAGAGACCATAGCTCCAGGGAGCCTTTCCTGGGTCCTCAGGCACTGAACTGTCTTCTTGGTCTCTGTTAGCTATCTGCTCCAAAGGGAGTGGCAGGGTTACACCTCACCCTGCAGCTGGCCAACCAGCAGTGCAGACAATTCCTGAGCAAAAGCACGAAGAGGCAGAACACTAAGGATGTTAGTCCGCAGGTGAAGGCATTGGAAACTCTCAGTGCAAAGCCATGAGCCAAGCGGGTATAAAGACAAGAGGAATCACAGATTTAGAAGGAGAATGAACCATCCAGCACCAACACACAGCAAAGCAAAACTCTTTATAATAATGTTCTATGTACAGCATCCAAAATGAATGGCCAGGGCTGGGAAGATGACTCAGTCAAAATGGCACTCACAGTGAGTGTGAGAGCCTGACTTCCATCCTCAGGACCCACAAGAAAAGTCAGGCATGACATGCTTATCATCCCAGCACTGGTGAGGCAGTGACAGGTGGAGCCCCTGCCAGCAAGCCTAGCTGAACTGGACAATTCTAGGCCAGTAAAGTAAAAGACCCTGTCTCACAAAAGCAAGGTGGATGGGAGTTGAGGAATAATATCTGAGGCTGACCCCTGACCTACACACACACACACACACACACACACACACACACACACACACACACACACACCCCAAAACAAAACACCAACCAAACCAAACAAAAACCAACCAAGGTAAGTAGACATTCATACTTTTTGGATGAACTATGTCCTGGTCACATGTGTTCTGTTCTCAGACTGAGGCAGTACAGGTACCATAGGCCTGGCCTGATATCCACAGAACAAGCCCTGGGTGACAAACCTCAACATGGNCCTGGTGGCCTCACACTGGACCAGTACCCGCTGGAGCAGCACTTTACAGAGAAACTTTTCGTCTGAGCATCTGAGAGCACCTGCGCCCTCCAGCTGCGCGCACACACGCACAGGTCCTGGGCTCCTGATGGCAGGCATCATAAATCTTTCCTGGCAAGTCCCTTCACTTTC
This sequence comes from Neotoma lepida, assembly GCA_001675575.1. NCBI lineage: Eukaryota > Metazoa > Chordata > Mammalia > Rodentia > Cricetidae > Neotoma > Neotoma lepida. The sequence goes on from LZPO01034768.1 coordinate 1,212,712, forward strand.
TCTTTCCCTGTTTCCTCACCTATAAAACAGGGTAATAGCAGCCTGCTCTTGGGGAGATGAACATCTCAGGTAGAGTCCCACTCCCCTGCAGATCCTGGCCTCAGCATCTCCCCTTGGCTACTCTCTGGGCCCTCAAGGTGTGGAAGTCCTGGGCTATTGCTTTGCGCTGGCTCAGGCTCCAAGGCCACGTTCTCCCTGAATTTCCTAGAACTACTTTGGAGTCTTTCTCCTCATCTTCCCCACTGAGGTGCTGGTTCCATGTCCCCTCCTTCCCCAGCCTGTGTTCCTGGCACAGTGAACTGTCACAGCACTTGTCCCCTCCCAGGCTCTCCCTGGATAGGTGCTTAGTGCCAACACTAGCCTTGTCATATAAGCCCCAGCCCTCTCCCTGTCAAGACCATATCCACCTGACATGGCTACCCTGGCTATATCAGCAGAAACACACGGTGTAGTGGCAACCTCCTGTCCAGGGCCCACAGCGGTTTAGGTAGCCTGTCCCTCTGACCATCATTACTTATCACTGGGTAGCTTGGGCCAAGTGCCTCACCAAGAGCTGTGTGTATCCTGCCCACTTGGTCTGTCTCTCCTGAGTGCATTCCAGGTCCAGGTCAAGATTTGCAAGATGGGATCAGGGACCCACCAGGATGGAGACAGGCTTGAATAGTCCACCTGACCTCTGAAAGCCTCTTTCTATATGCAGCGCAAGAAGATTTCCCACACTCAATGACAGTTTAGAGCCATTATCAAGTGGCTCGCCAAGGGTCTGATAGCCACTGTCTTTGACACACAGTGACCCTAGTCAGATGCCAGCTGCCTTGAAGGAGGCAGGATTGACAGGATGTGTTTTCTGATCATGTTCTAGGATCCCTCCTCAAGGCTCAGTCTCCTGCAGAAGTCTGGGTAGCTTGGGTATCATGAGGAAGACACAGCGTGCTTTGTGCACAGCCCAGTGGGAGGTGAGAAAGTGGAGGCACTAGAATCTTAGGAGGGACAGGATAGAGCCTTTTAGAGGACAGAACTGTCCCCTAGATATGGCTCAGAGTCCTGACCACTACTCTCTTTGCCTTGCTGAGTGGGAATCTGACTCTGAACAATGCATTATCCACTAGAGCCCATGGCCCTCATCCTCAGAAAGGAGTAAATGGATCCTACTCTTCACTAACTTGTGGGGATGTGACAAGGAGCAGGCATGGTGGGAAACAAAGTTTGGTGGCTCTTCATGAGCAACCATGGGCCCAGTACCTCCACTAGGGATTACCCAAGAGAGATGAAAACATACGCCTACACAAACACCTGAACACAAATGTCTGTAACAGCAGGATGCATAATGACCGCATATCTGCTGCAGTGGGTACGTGGTGCCCAAAGCAGGACACTGTCCAGCCAGACAAAGGCCGAAGCTCTGACGGAGGCAGACTCTCAAGTTCTGAACACATGACATCCAGTGAGAGAAGCCAGACACAGAAAGCCGCAGAGCATGAGTGTATGTACATGAAATGTCCAGAATAAGCAAATCCATAGAGGTAGAGAGGAGATTAGCNGTTGCTGGAGGCTGGGAGGAGTTGGAGGAGGGGATGGAATGTTCTAGAACTAGATGGTGACTGCACAGCTCTGAGCATACTAAAGCCCACAGAACTTTACACTTTGAAAGGGTGCTGTGTGGTAAGTGGGGGAAAAAAAGCCCCTGTCTTATAGGCTGCCGTGGACAGTGATGGTACCCACCACAGCTTGCACCCCAGCCTCTGCCAAAAGAGCTGTTTCTTCCAGGACCAGACCAGCAGCCTGGCTCCTGGCCTGGACAGCCATGGTCTTAACACTCGATGCTCCTGCTCCCGCGGTGCCCAGTGGCCACATCCAGGTCCTGCAGAGAGGCCTGTTTACACACGGCCAAGGCCANATCGGCCGGGTGGCCCCCGAGGAATGTGGAAAATGCCGCTCAGGGGCGCTCCTAACGGTCACATTCTGCAGGCGATACAGTGCCCCAGCCGGTTGGGGCTCATGAATGTTGACTCTGTTAGGTGGCTGGCTCAGATGCCAGCCCTGGAGCAGCCAAAGACAGGACAGACACTGTAAGAGGCAGCCAGGGGACGGAATGTCCCCCATTCTGCCACTGGCACCGGCACCAGCAGGAGGAGCCGGGATGGGAGGGGAAGCTTCCTCAGTTTGTCTCCTGGGCATCATCTCCAGTGACTCACATGGGAGGCCATTTACCATAGCTCTCACCTGTCTTTGGTCTCTCACAGTCAGTTAAATAGTTTGTTCAATAACTTAGGGTCCTAGGTCAGGGAGGGGTTAGGCAGAGTGGCCTCCCATTCCTGGCCACTTTTTGCAGACCAGGGCTCCAAGCCTGTCCTGGTCTTGGATACTGCAAGGGCCGGGAGAAAGAAACTAGGTCTGGAGCTCAGAAGCTCACATTCTTCTCACCCATGGGGCTCACCCCTCTGATCTGGAAGAAGCAGGACTGAGCGGAAGTGGGGGGGGTGAGAGTCACCTAGAGGAAAGGAGGAGGACTTGGTTCCCAGCTCTCAGCAGATGATAGACCCCTCTTCCTTTAAGCGCTGGGTATGGGAAGGACTGGATAGGAGAGGTCTAGAATGGCTGGGTGTTGGGTGCATGGCCAGTGTCCTTAGACAAGCCTCCCTCTAGCCTCTCCATGCTCATAAGCAGAGCTTAGCTTGGGCGTTGCCTCCCTAGAGAAGGCTCCATTTAAACAACAGTGTAATTCCCAGAGACCACTTCAATCCTGCTAGGCTGGACATGGAAGCATATGGTTTAAAGACAGGTCACGGCCCCCAGCTCCACTCTGCCAGGCACACTTGCTCCAGTTTGGACTCAGTACAAGCTTCTGCAGCAGCAGCAGCAGCAGAGAGGGGCAGAGATCAGTTCTGAAAAACATCTGGAGGCAGGAACTCATTGCTGACCACAGGCAAGCCAGCCTGCAGCGCCTCCAGGTGGGTCCTGGTAGCCTCATCACCTGCTTCTCACCCTTTCCCACGGGAGAGAGAAGTACACTAGAAGACAACACCTGAGGAGAGGATCCCAAGTCGGAAATGATGGCTGCCTTGGCTCTCTGGGTCTCTGGGGGAGGGAGGTCAGTTTCCAATATGCACAACTGACTAGGTTGAGTGCAGTCCTTGGAAGCAAAAACAGCCCCTCACATACAGCACAGACATCATGGGGCCAATGTGGGGACTTTGATACATAAGATGAAGTGAGGAAACAGCCCTGGGGTGTGTGCAGTCTTGGTGAGCAAAGCACCCTAGTGCAGTGAACACCTACCCACCTGTACTGACCTACTTTTCTGCCATTGGAAATGGTGGACTGTTGGCAGACTTCATGACAGGATTGGAAGATAACACTAGACAGCTTCCATTGCCCTGGCCCCAGCCCCCAGGGTGAATGGCAAGCATAAACAGAAACGGGGAGGCCAAAGAAACCTTTCCAGGTAATGGTCAGGCCATCTCACCTCAACACAAAGCCTAGAGCCCACTTGGTATTGCCCTCTTGCCATGCTCAGGTCAGAGTATGCTGGGTCAGCTCCACAGAGAATGGGGCTGAGGGTGTCGGTCAGAGTCAGAGGGAGCAGAACGCTATTTGGAAATGGGCTGGACCATTTTAGGAGTGTTGTTCCTTTGGGGGAGGGACACCACTTCATTTGCTCTGGTGATGGCCACTGAGGACAGGGACAGAATGGGAGGTGCCCCAGGTGGGAAGGGAAATGAGTGTCCTGGGCTTGGACCCCAGGACAGGAGTGGGAAATAGGGGCTGCACTGAGGGCGATCTCACTCTTCATCACTCTCTTTCACCCAGGAGTCCCAGGAGGAAATGAGGAGAAGGGGAGCAGATGGAAGGATGCTAAGGAAAAGAAGATGATGTCGTGTGTCCCCGCTACCTGCCCCATGTTGACCATCAGCCGGAACCTCACACCCTCACAGGTCTTTCCCATCTTTCTGCTACCCGGGCCCTGAGAGCTTTGGTGACTTGCCCAAGGCTACACAACCTGCCCTAAATGTTCCCATCCTGGGTACTTTTCTGAAGATACGCTCCACCCCCACACTCGGTTACAGTTCTAGAGAAGGAAGCAGACACAGAAATGGAATTCTTCTCTTCTTCTCAAGAGGGGTGGGAGGGCTGGCCCAGAAGCCCAAGCTGCAGATGAGTGTCAGCAAGTGTGTGGCTTGGCCTGTGCTTCCAGGCCACCCTGGTATTTAGCAAGGGTGAGTGGCACGCAGAGACCCAGGGCATTTCTCCCAAGGGTAGGTGGCAGGATGCTTCCTGGCCTGCAGTGCTAAGTCAGAAAAGTTACACACTCCAAAGACTTGGTAGGAAGTGGCATACTATTAACTTCACCAAGGGCAGCTGTGTGAGTTAGCTTAATGTGCTGCCTGTCACTCCAGATGATTGACAGCTAGGAGCTCTGGGCCAAACTTAAACAGATTCCCTACTAATGGCAGGGCAGCAGGCTCAGGCTGCCATGAAGGGTGAGATCCCATCACCGGAGGCATGCAGGCAGCCAATGTCCTGGAGGGTGGGGTCTTGTGGAGACTAGAACACTGATGAGGGCTGTAAGTTCACGACCTTAGAGCCCTCTGGCTCTGAAATCCTGGAACTTGCTGACCTTCACAATGCCCTGGGATACTGCCAGCCCAGAGTCCACTCGCAAGCTCTCACCTGTATCTCCCAGGCTGCACCTCACGGCGACTCTGGGCTTTCCTTCTCCCATTCACAATTAGGAAGACACACTCTGTTAGCTCTGCCCAGCTGTCTGGGACCTGTCAGACCAAGCTCATGGCAGAAGACGGTTGCCATCTTAAAGGGACCCCTGCCCAGCTCCTGCTCTCAATATGCCCAGGCATTTTACTTGCTTGTCTTGTTATTTTCCAGACTTGGGTGTTGGGTGAGTCAAGATAGTTGGGACAGTGCAGGACATAGAGGCCTCAACACACCTTTGTCCCTCTAACAGGCAGAACTGGACCAGAATCAACGGGCACTGTCAGCACCTCTGCTGCTTTCCAGCTGTGCAACACAGGCCACTCTGACCCTCACTTTCTTCATCTAGAGCATGGGGTCCCACCCATCTCACGACTGAAGATTAAATGCAGTAGTAACACGTGGCATAGTCCCCACACAGTCCGGTCAGCCCAGCCGGCAGAGAAGCAGTCAATTGCCTCAGCTGGAGTCTGAGCCCCACTCCGCAGCCCAGCTGCCCCGTTTCCACCGTCCCCTGTGTGCATCGCAGTCTCCACCCTGAGGTCCGGGGTGCAGGACAGGGTCTGGGCGGCCACTGAAGTCGGGATGAATCCCCATACCCTCCCCTTCCCGCCATCGCCACGAGGGGCGCAGTGTCCCCGCGGTCTGCTTAGCTTAACTCTGTGGACTTCTCCAGCAGAGCTGCCCCAAAGCAAAGGGTGGGTGGGGGCGCGATGGGCCTCCAGGCGGAAGCAACTGCGTGGCGACCCTCCAGTCCCCTAGCAGAACCCCATCCCTCCCGCGGCATCGGACCTTGGGATGTCTCGAGAGGGCGGCGGTGGGGTCCCAGACGAACGGCTCCAGGGCGCAATGAATGAGCCACCACACCACCTCCCGCAGCCCCGCGGCTCCGACTCCCCAGGGCGCTGGCGACGCTAGCTCTGCGCTTCGCAACGCGCGGGCGACATCGCCAACCGCTCTTCCAGGGCCCCCGCCAGGCCGCCCCGTGTTCGGTGCTCGGCGCACGCAGCTCGTCTCACTGCGAGTAGGGACCCGAGGCCGGCCGTGCGCCTTGAGCGCAGCGCAGTGACCGCACCCGTCCCCGCACACTCCAGCACCGCGCACTCACCTCCGCCCTGGCCACGCGCAGTTCCAGCTCCCGGGACGCGCGGGGCGCCCGCGCCCGGCCCGCGCAGCCCCTGCGCTCATCCCCGCCCGCAGCGCCCCGGCCACCCGCCCGCCGGGCACCGAGCCGCCGCGCTGCGCCTGGGGCGGGGTGCGAGCAGAGGGCCGCCTCCCGGGCCGGTCCGCGGGCAGCGCTCGCGCGGAGGCCGGACGCGCAGCCCGACAGCAGCGCCCGGGCTTGGGTTACACGCTTGCCCCCCGCCCCGCCCCGGCTATTTTTAGCGCGGCTTTTCCTAGGTGTTGGTTTCATGGGATCCACCTAGCCACGCCGGCCTGGTGGGAAACTCTCTCCCCGGCCACCAACCCCCCTCCACTCTCCTTGGCCAGTTCTACAGCTGGCACGCCGCTGGGCGGAAAGCCTGGCTTCGGCGCAACTTTGGAAACAGCTGCCACCATTCCACCGTGTGGCTTCCAGTCGCAGTTCTATCCGTCCCTCTGTCCTCCCAGTCCCAAGCAACTAAACTTCTTCTTCCTCTGGCTTCTGGCCCGGAAGGTCAGGAGGCCAGATCACAACTGGCACCTGTTTAAGGGAAACTTCAGCTTGAGCAATCCCCCCCTCCCCCAAGTCTGGCACTCCAAGGCGCTATGGTAGTAGATGTCCACGGGGCTCTTGTCATGAAAGTGGAGTTTGCAGTCCCCAACCCTGGTGACTTCCTGCTGGGCCCTCATCCAGCCTGGAGGCTGGGCACATTGAAACACAGTGGGGAGAAAAGGAGTCTCATTTAGGTCCCTAGAGAGGGAGGGGCCCTTTTACGATCATCTGACCAAGTGCTACATCCAACACATGAATCTAAGCTTCACAGATCAGGGACCTGACAGAGGCCACAAAGGTGGAAGAGGTTATGTTAAGATGTTGAGCTCAGCATGAGGATGTAAGTTCGATGTCCAGCACTCTGGTAAAAAGCAAGGTGTGATACATATTTGTAATCCCAGTGCAGAGGAAGAAGAGCCAGGCAGACCGCTGAGACTTGCTGGCCAGGCAGCCTGGTTTAATTGGTGAGCTCCAGGGCAANGAGAGACCCTATCTTCCAAAACAAAGTGGACAACATTTGATAAATGACACCTGAGGCCGACCTCTGGTTTCCATGCGCATGCACACACACAAGACGTGAGCTCACAAACCAGGTGCAGAGAGATAGGACCACTGACGTCACTTCCCCCTTTAGATGAACCAGGTCACTGATCATGGATTTGTGGGCTTCTCAATGGTAAATGACCAGGTGAAGGCTCTTCACAGAAAGAGACCCTGTTAGAGTGAGTCCCTTCAACAGCGCCCCCCCCACCCCTGCCCCAGTGGGTCTAGCTGCCACTCAGAAGTTCCGGTTTCACTCCTCCTGGGAACACCTTTATTATGCAAAGCACGGGCTTCTAGGCTGCTTCCTGGGAAACTCCTGGCCTTGGGCAGGTCCCAAGGCCTATACTGAACAACTCTGTGATTTGCTATGAGCTCTAGTGAACTGCAGAGCAAAGTTGATCTTCCTGGGACTTCTCAGCATCTGAGCCAGAAATGGTGGCAAATGTGAATGGAACCTGGGCGGGGGATGAGAGGCCCCCACCTGCCCTGCACCCCAGGACTGGGACTCCGATCACATTTCTGCAGCATCATTCTGGGCCTGTGGACCCAGGATCTCCTGCTCCTCAGAAAACACGCAGGAAAGATCCGAGCAACTCTGAGTACAGGTGTGCCTCAGCAACAGGGCTTCCTAGTCCCTATTGCTGGAGTCCCCACTTCAGGGACCTTGGAAGACATTACCTTCTTTTCTTCTTGGCATCTGTTTTGACTTTAAGAAAGGNCAGGATTTCAAAATACACCAGTGGGTTGGTGTGTGCATGTCTATTCATGCATACATATGCATGTATATGTGTAAACACATACATGTGTGAACATATGTGCACATGTATTCATGCATGTATATGTATATGTGTGCATGCATTTAGTGTAATGTACACATTTCTCTAGCTCTGTGTCCCTGGACACTGCCCAGGGTACAGACACAATAGACATGGTCACTGGTGCCTAAACTTGTTGCCACAGCCTTAACAGTGNATGGACCCTGTGCTTCCTGGGGCCAGACAGGCCTGAAGCCTACAACCCTGCTCTACTGCCCAGGAGGCCATCAGCATGGCAGGCCTCCTCTGCTCTGGGAGCTGCTGGCCCTTTCCAGGCTCCTGTGCTATTTTCTGTCCTCTGGAGGAAGCCTGTACTCTTCCACACCTACCTATAACTGACCAGTGATGTTCAGGATGGCACACGTGGGGCCACTGTGATACCATGAAGCCTCAGTGTGCATGGAATGGTNGGGGCCNGGTCTCCTTCCACTCTAGACATCAGTCATGTGAGCATGAGAATACTGTCATGTGGCCTTTCTGGGTGACAGGGTCCTCATGGATGCCTTGGGCTTATCTCCAGTAGCCTTACCTCCTCCTCTTAGTCTTGAACATGGCCAGAGCTCCTGACAGTGGGACCTGTTGACCCTGGGAGGAGCCGCTGGGGGATGGGGGGGGGCGAGTCATGGTGGTGTTGGGAGGAGAAGGGGTTCCTGGGGAGCATGGGCCTGTCAGCTCCTGCCTTTCACCCCAGCATGAACTGTTTGGGAAGAACTCATAGTTCTGAACTTCCATTCTCCAGGGGAATCGTGGCCCAGCCAGAGTGGCTAACTTGATTTATCCAGGCACTTTGGTAGAGTCCAGGTCTCTAGACCTGACCAAAGCCCTTTCAACCTAGCACCCAAGGCCGGCACTGGCCACCCTCTGGCAGAGGCTTCCTGGCTCTGGAGTGTCCAGGGAGCCAGCAGTGCTCCTGAGTCATCGCCATAACTTCTGCCTGAAGCAGAAACAAACCACATCACCGGCACCAGAGCAGGCTGGGAGGAGCAGAAGCCGCCGGCAGATTCCAGGACCACATTGTCACACTCCAGCAAGCTTGACCCCAGCTACCTTAGCCTGTGGTCACATCATACATACGCAGACACACACACACACACACACACACATACACACACATATACTTTGAAGGTCAAGTCTCACCCTGCCCCAGGTGCCTGCACCAGAAACATTTGGGGCATCAGGACATTCACCCCAATAAGTGATGAGAGGTGATGCTCCACCCCATAGACCAGCCTCAATTAGAGGCCTGAGCAACTGTATGCTGCTAGGATTCCTCTGGGCATTTTCAAAGCCAGTTGCAAGAGTAGAGAAATGGAGGTTGGAAGACCAAAGAAGCCCACCCAGACAGAGGCATGGGAGGCTGGTGGAGCACACCGAGCACAACCATCACACTATTTTGCCTGTCATGCCTCCTCACTGAGGCTAGGGTAGAGTGGGAACAGCCTGGGCTCCAGACTTAGGGTCAAGATCCCCTTCCCTGGCCAGCTCAGCACCTCATGTAAAAGCAACTAACTAATGAGAAGCCAAAGGGACAGTGGTGCTCCCACATCATGGGATGTGTGCTTAGGTAGATCCCTCCTCTCTGTCCTGGGGCCTGGGGCCTGTGGAGGCAAGTGGATTTGGAGGGTCCTATGCCTGGTCTTTATCAGGATGCTCTGACAGCTCTAGAGACCTCTCTAGGAACCGCCACCAGGCCAGTGCAGAGTGGAGCGTCTGTGGGGGTGGTGGGAAGTGCAGCCGTGTGCTCCACTAGGAGCACGGCCAGTGTCTGTGGATCCCACTGGTCAGTTCAGAAGTTCAGGTCTGTAACCATCCAAAGAGTTCACTAGACGCCCTGGCTCCACCCACTCCCATGCTTCCTGCCAGCTCTGCATCCTTGGGTAAGTGAGCAACCTCTCTGAGTTTCCACTTGCTCCTTGGCAGCCATCTCGACATCCCCTGGTCAGGAGGGCAGAGCTGCCAGAGGCCTTGGTGCCTCTGTCCTCACATGCCCTGCCATAGGGTGGTCAAGATCAGTTGTACCTAGCAACTGCTGTCCAAGGCAGGAGGAACATGTGGGCCTCCTGAAGATGTAGGGGTGCAGGCCCTGGGAACAGCTTTCTGAGATCCCCAGGTTACCTTGCTCCCGAGTGTCTGGTCAGAACTGGGGCCAAGTTTTTCCCCTGGCATCAGAAAACAAAATACAGGCTCTGGGGTAGAGGAAGGAAAGCAANAGAAATGAATAAAGCTCAGTGCTGCTCCAAGCTCATCTCTTAACTCCGCACCTCATAAGGAGCCTGTTGTACCTCGAGCAGGAGCAGGGAGAGGGAAGGGAGGAGAAAAGGAGGATGGAGAGAGGGAGGGGAGGAGAGGGAAGGATGGGAAGGAAGGAAGGAGAGGACAGATAGTGGTAGAAAGGTCGGAGGGAAGGGAAGAAGGAGGGGGTGAGGGATGGAGAGAGAAGACAGAAAGGAGGGGTCTGTGGTCAAACCACCCTGACCTCATCTGATTTGGGAAGCTTGACTGGTTAGGCCCAGTTAGGGCGGGCTGAGTGTTGAGTGAATAGCTGCAGGGCCAGGAGACATTCCAGACAGACGGTGGCGCATGACTCAGAGCCCTGAGCAAGACTTCTTTCTGCTTTTTTTTAAGAGGGGTCAGGCAAAGATGTCCTTCCAGAGAGCTTCACACATCAACGATGCTCACTCACCCACATTCACTTAGCACATGTCTGGTCAAGGCCACTGACCTTCGTTGGCAGANGGTCTTCTGTGTGAGATCCTTTTTACCCCGACTAGGCTGACACTGCCTCCTTCATGAAGCCCTCCTTCTTAGGTCCCAGAGAGCTTCTCATGGGCACTGCCTGAGGTCCTAGCTCTGCCTCCACCAAGGGAACTCGGGAAGACCTGAGAGAAGTAGAGGTGTGAAGGTCCTGAACATCTGTCTGAGCCCCTGGAAAGTCCATCTTAGGAGTGGCTGAGGTTATATTGCTGGGAGCATGCCTGTGCCAAACCCTCCATTCTCCCAGCCCTGGTAAACACCACTCTTCCTGTGTGTAGGATAGGAAGCTGGATCCCTAGAGGCTCTGGGTATATCTGAAAGCAGCCCTGTTGGATGTAAGCATTCATCTCATCAGGGCTCCCTGCCTTCTGGTTGCCTCTGAGCCCCTTTGAGTATCTGAGGGGCTGGTGGCTTACGCCCAAACCACCCCTACATTCTGAGCCTTGTGGCCTCAGTTTCCCCATCTGCCATCCAGTGAATGTGCTGGGGCCTGTGAGTGGCTCTGTCAAGACATCCTCTCTGGAGCATCCCTGACTCAGCCAAGCACGGACCTTCAGGACTGGAGTTCTAATGAAAAGAAAACAGAGGCAGTGGGGAGCAGCGGCTGCAGTAACCCAAGCCAGCAGNCAGGGCATGAATGGGCCCTTTCATGAGTCACAACCAGAGTGAGGCCAGGCTGAGGCACCAGGCTGGGTCCAAGGAGTGGCAGTTCCTTGGGCATAGAGGAGAGGGACAGCAGCCTGGGGCCAGCCTCCATCCTTTCTCTGCATCCCAACCTGGCTCGAGAAGGAATTTGGATGTCCTCCATCCAAATCTTGAAGCCTTTATTTTTCTATAATTCTGTGGACCTGCATGTCCTGGTCCATCACTCACTCGGGGTGCCAGGGAAGGTTTGCAAGAAAGGTTTGTGTAAAAGGCACTTTGAGGAGTGTTTTTGTTCATCTGCAGGGTGCCCACTGAGTGTGCAGACAACTGGCCCTTTGAGGGTCTGTGGTGAACAGCAGCGTCCTTCTCTCTGCCACCTGGGTCTGCGTCAGCACCCTGAATGGCCTCAGTGTGCCCAAGCTGTCTTTTCCATACCTGGCCACTGAGACTTCCAACATTCTTTTAGAAAAAAATGTGGCAAGGCTCCTGGGATCTTTCTCCAGATAACTAACTTATCCAGCTCAGGCCAGCTAGACTCAAGCCAGCACCTCTTCCCTTTGGCGACACTAAAGAAAAACCATGCTTCCGTTTTGCCACCTGCTGCTATGGCCTGAACAATGGTCCCCTCTGACTTTACACAGGCAAGCTAGCAGTCAGCAGACTTCCTTCTGTGCGACAGTGAAGGTTGATGGCCCCAGTCCAGCCAGTGGCAGTGACTCTAGGGCCCTGAGCATGCCTGGCATGTAGAATNGTTTGTTTGTTGAGTGAATACAGGAACAGAAACACAAAAACAGGCAGAAGGAGACCTGTGAGGAACAAGCTGAGTCCTTGGGTAGGAAGTACGGACTCCGCTGTGGTAACAGTGTAATATGGCCCCTGGTGGGCTTTCAAAGACCTGGACTTGGGAACTTGTCCACCTCACTGCCAAAGGGTCATGAGCCTGAGGGAGACTCCAGGTTCAAGTTTCAACACTACCATGCCGCCCCTTGCCTCAGTTTCCCCAACCCTATCTCTGCAGGGACTGAAAGCAATCTGCTTTGAGCATTCAGAGACGCCCATGATGGGTTCTCACGGATGATAACTCTTACTAGTCTTGGTGGCTTTCTGTGTATGTTATATGTGTGCATGTATACATGGGTTTGAATGGGTGTGGGTGTGGAGGCCAGAGTTGACATTGTATGTCCTCTACCACTTTCAATCTTATTTTTAGGCAAAGCTTTTCACTGAACCTGGGACTTGCCAGTTGAGCTAGACAGTCTGGCTGGTGAGGTGCAGGGCTGCTTCTGCCTCTGAAGCCCCAAGACTGAGAGGACCTGCACTGTGCCAGCATTTTTACATGGGTGCTGGGGATCTAAACTCAAGTCCTCAGCTTACTCAGTAAGCATTTCACTGACTGAGACATCTCCCTAACTCCTTTGGTGACTTTTATAGGTGACTTATTTTCTCATCCACTGGCCCACATTTCTACACTGGCCACAAATTCTACTTTACTACCAATAAGAAGTCTAATAATGTCAATCACCCACCACACTTCAAAGCCCGTTACAACACCAAGTCTGTCCTCATCATACTGGCTGTCTGTGCACATAGCTGTTACTGTGGTAGACACAAGGCTCAATGCATGAGGCCATTCCTGCATCCGTGCTGTGTGTGTGACTACAGGTGTCACTCGAGTGGTGTGAGCCTCATGCTGGAGCAGCCAGGAACCCAGCAGCTCTTGGCCCCCACAAGTGCACAGCAGTCATGCCATCAACACTCTAGTCATGCTTTCATTGCTAACGGGGGTCACCGTCGACCAGACATCTGCATAAAAGTTCATGGACTCTGTGGGCAAGCCTTCTAAACCACAGACTGAGGTGCCATGTCCCCTCTCAGATGTACCATGTGGCTTCCTGGCCCCCATAGGAAGGATTCATACTCAGCCACAGCCTCGTGCCTTTAAAGCAGTCTCAGGATCACGTTCCCTCACCCCAACTCAAGCTGTATGAGCTATTGTGTATCATCCCAGCACTCCTTAGTCCCTTACTCCTTGACGACTCTGTATCAGATGTTCCTCTTTCTTGGAAAATTCCTTCATCCTGCAACCTCTGCTAGCTGGAGAAACTCTGACTTACTCTTCAAGACCCACACAGGTCCTCCTTCTGAGGCCTGTAGCCATCTATGTACCCTCCTCCTCTGCTGGACCCCAGGTGCTGGGCCCTGCTGTCTATTCCACTGCAGAGCCTTGAGCCTGAGCACTGCTTTATTCACCCATGACAGACAGGACCCAGCCCTCCATTCCATCACACCACACTCACTCCCCAACATGGAATGCTCTCATCTTCGACACTAGAAGCTCTTTCTGTCCTTAAAAACCTTCTCAGAAAACCCTCACCTCCAGAAAGCCCTCTGTGCTTAACCTAGTGTAGACACATCATGGGTGTAGTCATGAGGAGACCAGGCCCAGCAGCCTTGGGCACACAGCTTCATATCATAGACACAGAAACTGAGGCCTAGGGAAGAAGAGATGTCATGGGGGCATAGGCAGGGTTCAGTCCCTGAAGAGGGCTTTAAGTGCTCTTTAGGCCAGAAGTCCAACACTGCTCTCTGCATGTCACCCTGTCTGCCCCATAGAGGTAGTTCAGCATCCTGTCTTGATGGCAAATTCAGCACTCTGTTCCTCTTTGTTGGCTTTCCTGTGCCCTCGCTTACTTTACTACCCACAGCCTGCTTCCATAGTCTCACTGCAAGAGGAAACACCCCTGAAGGGGGTCTGTGCAAGGGTGGCCAGGGGAGGAGGGCGACCCTGCCTGCTGCAGCTGTGGAACTTGGACAAGTTGCATTTTTCCCCCTAGGAATTCCAGCCTTTTCATTTGAAAAGTAGAATCAACATACAGAAACCATCTTAAAGGGTAGTCATAAGATTCAGTGAAATAACAGAATGTGCTTAAGAGGTGCCTGGCACAGATCCATCAGACAGTGTTTTCATAGCAATATGATGAGGGTGGTAAGGGGTGGAGAAGGTAATGGTGAAGATGATGATGGTGGTGGTGGGGATGATAATGGTGATGATAATAACAATGATGGTGATGCTAATGATGATAGTGATTGACAGGATGATGGTGATAGTGATTTATTACAGTGGTGATGTGGTGATGATGATGGCAACAATGATGATGATGATGGTGGTGATGACAGTCCTGATGGGGATGGGGATGGTAGTGACTATGAGGACTGGGATCACAGTGATGATGGTGATTGATTATGGTAATGATAATAGTAATGATGAGATGGGATGATGGTGATGATGCTGTTACTGCTGGTAATGATGAGGATGATGGTGAGAAGGATCATAGTGATGCTGCAGTGATTGATAGTGAGGGTATGATGGTAATGATGGTAGTAGTAATGACAGTGGTGTTGATGATAGTGGTTAGGGTGAAGATAATGGTGGTGATGATGACATTGATGATGATAGTGATGATGTAATGATGCTGGTGATGATAGTGGTAGTGATGGTGATGCTACTGGTGGTGGGTGGTGATGATGTTGCTGAAGGTGGTGATGTAAGGATGATGGGTTTGAGGATGGTGTGAGGAGGACAAAAGTGAAGGAGATAGTAATGATGAAAATGTCACAGAGCAATGCACCGAGACTTCCAGGATCCCAAATTGAGCATTGCAAGTAGAGAACAAGCAACAAGCAGTGTTCAGTCACTAGTGATGTCACTGAGAAAGAACTGGACCAGGAAGGACAAGCCACATGTGCTCTGAGAATTAGTGTCAACATGTTTTGTTGGCAGCACNATGCTTTAACTTACTTGCGGGAGACCTAGGCTTGAGTTCTGCCTCTGCAGAGCATAGTGTGGGACCCAGAAGATCACCTCTCCTTGCAGGGCTCATCACACTGATGAGCAGACCTGAAGGGTTTCTGTCAGAGGCCTATGGATGTGCACCAAGCTCATTGTCAACTGTCATGTTCTACATAGGTAAGAGGGATGTGCACTTGGCTGTGTGAGGATCCTAGGGTGAGTCTGTGTCTCTGGGATGGCCTTCCCTTCCCTGAAGAATGGCACCTGTTAAGCCCTGTCTTGTATTCCTGCCTCAGGAGAAGACCGAGCAGCTCAGTCTTAAAACAGAGAAGAAGCAATATCTGAATCTGATGCTGTAGCGGTTAGTCCTTGNTGCATAACAACTAATCCCACAACAAATGGCTAAAATATTGGCACAGAAGATCCACGGGGCACTGACAGTTCTCTGGTGTGGGTTGGCTTGGCTGACTGGCCATCTTGGTGGGCCGGGGTTGTCCATGGCTGTCTTCCATCAGTTGGGTACAGACGTTGTTGGGCTCCATGCTTCATCATCCAGCAGTTAGCTGGCTTGCTCAGCTGGTAGGGATTACAGGCTCTCAGCATAGAGGGCAAACATCCACTAGCCAAGTTTCTGGAGTTTTGCTGTTTGTGTCCCATTTACTGATGTCTCATTGTGGGAGTGAATTCAAGGAATGGAGAGTCGGGCTCTGCTGGGAGGGAAGACACCAGTCATCTGCGAGGAAGCACAAGTATCACAATGGCTCTGGAGTCAAGAATGGTCACAGCTATTGCTGCTGTGACTTACTGAGGGTCTTGGGCCAGTTCCCTTGTCTTCTTGAAGTCTTGATATGATGAGCTGTTAAGTGGGGACACAGAACATTTCTCTCAGGGCTGCACAGGGCCACTGAGCGAGAAATACCTTGTATGGTGCAAGCATAGCACACACCTTGTTGGCTGCTGACCTACAGAGAATGAAGAACATACTGTGTTTGGGCACAGAGGGTCAGTGATGTCTTCAGAGCATGTAACTGAAGGGCAGATATTATAGTCCATGCCAGGGATACCTTCAGGCTGTGTGCCAGGGGATCAGTGCGGTATGGTGGTGCCTATCTTCAGGGGACATATCTGCTCCTGGCTTGACTCTCTGGGGCTAACAGAGGAGCAAATAGTTTGAATATTGAGTTGGCTGGTCTCACTAAAGCGCTAGTGAAGCCATGAGGAGTGTCCAGGTGCCCCACAAAGTACAGGGTACTCCTCTGTCATAAGGGCCTCTTGGGGCTGGACTTAAGGGGTGTTAAGCTGAGCTGACTCCAGCCCCAGGCAATGGTTTTAGGATTTTGTTTATTTTAAACAGGAGACCGAATACTTCACTGTGCAGACATGGATGATAGGAGCTGCGGGGGCCACATGCAGGAAGGAGGCTGTTTAGGGAAGGCACCATTGGCTGTGCCCAGGGATGGCTTCTGTAGCTTTGGGCAGTGGGTCCTGTGGAACCAGGGCATCAGAAAGACTGACTTACAGAATAGGTGGCTCCTTCTGTGGGGTGTAGGTCTCTGGGTCTGAAGGCACAAAANTTGGCAGGAGGCCTGAGTTCATGGGTAGGCCTGAGTTATGATACCTTGCTTGGGGNTACAGCTTTATAAGGTGTGACCCTGAGCAAGCTACCGGCTCTCCATGACCGAAGGAGTCCACCAGGAGGTCAGCAGTATCTTCGGTATGTCCTGTGGAGCTGTCCACTTTGATTTGGGTGAGACTTGGACTTGGTCTTCTTCAGGTGACCATGAAACAAAGTAGAGAAACTGAGCCAAGGTTGCTCTTGACCCCAGCCCTCTCTCGAGACCAAGGGAGGATCCATGACTGTTGCTGTCACTAATCTAGTATGCGGGGGTCTGTCACAGCAGTTCCAGGGGCCACACACACCTCAGTCCTGAAGAAAGCTGGTCAGTACAGACAGGGGACATGAGTGAGGAATGCCAGAGCCCACAGAACCATGGACATCCACTCCCTTTCAGGAGTTGAGTGACAATACATTATTTTCTTTAGTAAACTACTAAAGACTTACCACCTGTAGGTCCATGAGGCTGGTTAGGGCTAGAGAGTGAACACTCACACCTCACATGTTCCAGAACACTCAGAGCCAGTGGCTCCATTTCCTGAACTGACTTTGAGGATGATAGAGCTTTGTGATGAGGGGGACTCAGCTCCTCATGACACCACATCAGAGTTGGAGGCTGCGGACAGGGACTATCCATAGAAGAGTGGCTTGAACAAACAGGCTGTGGCCAGAAAATAGCACGGAGGCCATGCTTCCCCCTCGCCCCCCAGCAAACAGCAAGTAAAAAGCTATTACAAGAGGTGTCTACATTTTGTTTTCCTATACTGGGAATGGAACCCAGGAGTCCTACTCACTAGGTAAGTGTCCTACCACCGCACTGTGCCCCAATCCTGCACTAATTTTATTGAAAGGTAATATAAAGACTAAAATTTACTCCTAGGAGGGGTGGGAACANGGTAGCAGGCCAGCTGAGGGCAAGAGCTTCTGGGTTGCAGAATGGATGACTGTGAATTTCTCCTGCCTGGGCTCTGCTGTAGTTTCTAACCTTTGTGGAAAGCACAATGCTTCTGAAACAGGAAAATGATGCCAATTAAGTAACAGGCTTGTCTTAGGGCCCACATGGGCAAAGCCATACTGCCCAGGGCCCACATGGGCAAAGCCATACTGCCCAGGCTGGCTAGTGCCAGGACCCTGGATGGCAGGGGCAGACAGATGTGGCTTTGACACACGATGGAACAGTGTGATGGCTAATCTTGACAGGAGCTAGAGTTGCCTAGGAGACAAACCTCTGGGCATGTCTGTGAGGGGGTTCTAAACTGGGTTAACTGGGAAGGGAAGACCTAAATGTGGCAGAGCCTGGGCTGAGGTCCTGGGCTGAAAAAAAAGGAGAATGGGGGTTGAGCACCAGCGTTCATCTCGCTCTGTTTCTTGACTGCAGATGCAATGTGACCAGCTACCTCAGGGTCCTGTCATCAAGTCTTTCCCACCATGACTGATGATCCCTCAAACTGTGAGGCCAAAGAGACCCTTTCTCCCTTAAGTTGCTTTGTCCAAGTATTTTTCCACAGCAATGAGAAAAGGAATGAATACAAGCAGCTTGTCCTTACTTTGCCATGGCTCTGGGACCCTGTGACCAAGCTTCCTCACCTCCTGGCTCATGTCTACCCAGTGCAGCAAGAGTGAGCCTGCTCCATCACTTGAGAATTAGGGTGGTGGGAATAGCACCACCCCGGAAAGGCTGTGACGATTATCCTGTGGATTTGCTTTTGTTTGTTTGTTTTTAGAGACAGGGTCTCTCTCTGTAGCCCTGGCTGCCCTGGAACTTGCTCTGTAGACCAGGCTGGCCTCAGACTCAGAGATCTTTCTCCCGAGTACTGACTGGGATTAGAGGCGTGTGCTACCACCGATAGCCTAGCTGTTCTGTGTACTTGACTTGATATTATACTAGCGTCGCCTCCAGAGGAGGTTTCTGAGCTCAGGAAGGCAAAGTGAATTGCCCAGGGTCACCCAGCAGAGGGCTGTGGGATGACTTCAATTCCATGTTATCCCCACATGGCTTAGCTGCCTCCTGCTAAGCAGAAATGGTGGCAGGTGACCCTGTCCTCCTGTGCTGTCCCCATTCTACAAACCAAAGCATGCCAAGGAGCTCCAGGAAGAAGCAAGGTGAACTTGAATGTCATCTGCACTTATGTGCACACCAGGCTGGCACACAGTGATGTAGGCAGGGCAGAGGGATGCCTGTGTTGAATGCCTTGCCTACCTGGAAGGAAGAGTTGATTTTTAGTTGGGGCCAGGGGAAATCTCTAGTTTGAGGGTCCAGGAGGATTCACAGTGTCACACTCTGCCCAGAAGACAGCCACTCCACCTGCAGAGACTACTGCTCAGACCCCCTTCTTAGAACAAGGCAGAGCCACAGTAGAGGCCACGACCCTACCACCTCCCCTTCCAAGACCACGCCCACAGTCATGCCCTCCCTCTACCACCAAGTCCTCTAGATCTACACCTGTAACCACACCTCCTTCCAGGTTGCTTGTAGCAAAGACTTAGCTAGGTGCTCAAGGAAAAGAGGGCTGCACAGACCAGCTCTGCCTTCCTCAGAGAGGGCAAATACTGTACTCACAGTCAGGGCCATGTCCAAGTCTAGGAGGATCCCTAACATTGTCCAGCATGTGTTGGGTTTTTTTTTGTCTATTTCTTGTTTCTCCTACCATGCATTCACATGGCTGTGACCTCTTCTTGATCTATCCAGAAAGGTACAGCTACTCGATGCCCAGCTCCCTTCCTGGGCAGAATTGGGGCTGTCAGCCGAGGGAATGGCTTGTTTGTGTTTGACATAAGCCCTGGATTGTTCTCTGCTCTCTGCGGCTATTATGCAAAGGCGAGTCCTAAAATAATATTGAATTTCCTCTCATAATTTGGAGGGAGGACACTCATCCGGAATTAAGACGGGATGGGGACGCTTTCCTCTGTGGGCACAGGGGACTTCTGCACGGACGCTGGCTAGGCGGAAGAATGCAGGGCTGTTTGCGCCAGCCCAGGTCCACTGAGTTCACCGGAGTGGAGCTGCTTGGGAGAGCTGTGTTCTTGTATTTTCATAACTATGTGTCTTGGAAAGCTAGACTCTTCATCGCATTGTTCTAAATTCCAGATGAGGACATGAGCCCCGGACCCCAGAGACCAGACCAGAGCCCAGCTGGTGGCCAGCTAGCTGTGTGTCAGGCCCAGGAAGGTGCCCCTGGGACCAGCAATGCCTGATGCATAGTGGGTGGTCGGTGCGCTTCTATCACTCCAGCACAAAGAATGCTCACACAGCCTACCATTGGTGGCTGGGGCCACTTGCCCTGCTTTAGAAATGCCTGCTTGAGTTNACCATGCACGTTCCCTTCTGAAGCCCTCCCAGATTTCCTGTTCCTCAGCACACAGACGTTCCAGAGCAGAGGGCCTTCTCCCTAGACTTCGTCAGGAGACAAGGCCAGGCTTCAGAGACAGCCAGAGCGTGCTCAAATCCCAGCACCATTACTAAGTTTGGGTCTTGAGCTTAAGCTCTCCAGTGCCTTGATTTTTTTCTCTCATCGTTGAAGTGAACTTGAAGACTCACTTTGAGAGTTCAGTATCTAACTCATTTCTTCATATTATTAAAATGCAGAACGTGGACATTTATTCCATTTACTTTAAAAAAAAAACCCTTAGCTAAGCACTCACATGCCAGTTTCTATGACAAATTCTGAGGGAACACAAGGGGAGATGACATAGGTCTGGGCTTTGAACAAAACAGGATGGCAATGATGGTGATGGTGGTGGTGGTGGTGGTGGTGGTGATGGTATGGTGATGGTAATAGTATATTGATGGTGATGATGATGATGATGGGGGTAGATGGTAATAATGGTGGTGATGATGGTATTGATGGTAATGATGAAGGTGACAACAGTTATGATGATGGTGATGTGTGGTGATGATGGTGATGGCTGTGACGGTGCTGATGGTGACGGTGACACATACAATTTGTATAATCTCATAGGATCTTTTGGTAGGCATGAATAAACTAATTTAAAATTGAGGGATGAATATAAAGAACCAAGAATATCTAAAGTAATATTGAAAGACAAGAACAGAGTTGGGGGCTTGCCTTAGTGAGTTCAAGGCTTCATCTGAAGCTACAGGAAGCAGATGACATGTTTTAGCTGTTCAGGAGCATATTGGACAATCAACTCATTCTTTAAAAATTATTTTATTTTGAGGCCAGGCATAGTGGCAATCACCTTTAATCCCAGCACTGAGGAGGCAGAGGTAGATGGATCTCCGTGAATTCAAGGCCAGCCTGGTCTACAGGGTAAGTTCCAGGACAGCTAGAACTACATAGAAAAGAGAGCCTATTTCAAAAGAAA
>LZPO01034768.1:1235448-1254506 GCA_001675575.1 Neotoma lepida
AGGGTCTCTCTCATTGGGCTGAAGCTCGCTGCTTGTGGTTGGCTGGCCGGCAGGTGAGCTCCAGTGACTCTCCTGTCCTCATGCGCCCCCCTACACACACACACCAGTATAGCATGTACCACAATGCCCAGCTTTTTCATATGGGTTTTGGGGCTCAGGCTTGAGTGGGGCACTCAAGTCCTCATGCTTGAACAAGTAGAATTTTACTGATGAGCTTTCTCTGCAGCATCCCCATCTTTCTTTTGAGAAATGGTCTCACTCTGTATCCCGGGCTGGCCACAATCTCTTGACAGTCCTCTTAGGCTCTCAAGTGTTGAGAACATGAGTGAGCCACTACGCAGTATTTAGTGAGATCTGTGCATTTCACTGCATTGGAGAAAACCAAGAACCAATGACAACATCAACCTAGTGATATATCAAAGCTTTGATCAATGTGTGCTGATATATACATATACATATATACATACATATACATATACACATACATATACACATACATATACATACACATATACACATACATATACATACATATACACATACATATACACATACACATACATATACACATACATATACATATACACATACATATACATATACACATACATATACATATACACATACACATACATATACATATACACATACATATACATATATACATACACATACATATACACATACATATACATATACACATACATATACACATACATATACATATAGATAGAGAGAGAGGGAGTGTCTTATGTAGCCCAGGCTGGCCTGAAACTTGCTATTGTACNAAGGATAATCTTGAACTTCTGGTCCTCCCATATCCATCTCCTCAGTTCTGAGATTACAGGTGTGGGCCACCATGCTTGGACTCACACAGAGCTGGGGATGGAATCCAGGGTATTTTGTGTGTACTAGGCAAGCACTCTACCAACTGAGTTTCATCTCCAGCCCCTGCTACTTGTTTTTAAATGCATCCAAGGATTGTTGGATGTACTGAAGGATCCAGTGGCCACAAAACAAGTACACTTATGGTCAGTTATGGAATCCAGGTGTTAGGCATGTAGGAGGTTGGTGTCAAATTCTTTCAAGCATTTTATAGCCTTGAACATTTCATAATCAAATATTGGGAGCACACATGAGCTAGAGTTAAAGAAAATATTGCAACACTTTTTCTCCCAACAAAAGATAGTATCTAGATTTTTTTAGATACTTCCAAAATTAACAAGAAAAAGGAGACATCATCTTAGTTAAGTGAGCAAACACTTGGGCTAGGTAGTGTGGCACACATTTGTAATTCCATCACTCAGGGACCTGAAGCAGGAGGTTCACAAATTTGATGTTAGCCTGAGCTACATAGCAGGACCCTAATTCAACACACACACACACACACACGCACACATGCATGCACACACTCGTGCACCCTACCTAAAAAAAAACCTAACTAAAAATACTTGATATTCCAATAGCCAATAATATTGAACAGAGTGAGGTTCCCTTCCATACAGATTAGATTGACCATCCTAAAAACATCGAAAACAGGAGACAGATGAAGACAATACTGAGAGTCTGTGCTGGGCTCTGGATATTCCTGTGCTGGTGGTCAGACCTGGGTAGGTTAGAGTTGTGGAGCTTTCTGTAGATAAAGGATCTCATAGTCTTGGAGAATCTTGGCCCACAGGGATGCCCCAGGGCTAGGTGGGAAGGCCCTGTAGCCCTTCCAGCTGGGGAACCCCAGGACGCAAGGTCAGAGCCCTTGGCACAGGGGAATCCCAGCTTCCAGGCCATCTGCTTGCCTAGCTGGCCCTCACAATGCCGCCTCTGTGCTTCCAGGGTCTGAGGTCACAGGCTGTGACGCACTGGGAGAGCTATAGATGCAGAGGGGTGGCCCTGGGGGCAGCCCAGCATGATGGAATGTGTGTTTCAAAGACCCTGGGTTGCCAGTGGAGGCTCTTTGACTCCTTGTGTACACAAATGACCTTGGTCACTCCACCTACTCCATGCCTCAGTTTCCCCTCTGTAGCCCTAGTGGGATGACAAGTGGACTTGCAGGGAAAAGGCTATTTGCATCTGCTTCATTCACTCCAGTAGGCTCTGTTCTCACTGCCTACTGCCCTCTGCTCCCTGCCCACGTGTCATGTCCGGGTTGTTCCTTAATAGCAACACTTGTGGCACACTACAGAGTTCTTCCTTTATGGGCTACTGAAGGATGGACTGAATCATGATCTCCCATAAGTTAAAAGTAAAATAACTCCACACAGCTTGGGAGCAACCTGATGTGTTGGATGCTGACTGTCTGCAGACTTGAACCATAGCCACATCCTGTCTCACACTATCCCAATGATCACCACATGCCCAGCTCTGCCCTGCTGGGTGGTCCTCATACCATGAGCACCAGGTGGGAAAGGGCCATTGGATTGGTCCACTTCCCAATTGACCCCCATCTACCCACCCAAGCTAGGGACAAGTAGGCGCCTGGGTTCAAGACCCAGCCTGTACCTGTAGCTCANTTTCTCTGGGTCACTGGAGGCCTTCTGCAAGCTTTGGGTAATATCCACCTGCAGGTGATGTCACCCTGGTGACAGTTGGCTCTCTGCCTCTGGTGGCTTCCAAGGCTCTTTATGACATCTCTGTGGAGTTTTTATTATTCCCATTGTACAGGGTGATGAGAGAGAGAGAGAGAGAGAGACAGAGACAGAGACAGAGACAGAGACAGACAGACAGAGAGAAACAGAGAGACAGAGAGATAGACAGACAGAGACAGAGAGAACACGAGAGAGCACAAAAGTACCTGCAGGGACAGAAGCTGTGTCTTGGGGCCTGAAGATGCAGAGGGACAGGCCTGTCCCCAGTGTTCCTTCAGTGCTACCCTCCCAGGCCCAGCCCTGAACTATACAGTACACTGCTGAGACCCACAGCTCCATTCTCACTTTGCAGCAGAACACACCCAGTGTCTAGAAGCTTCTCCAAGGTTTCACAGCTATCAGCATGAGATCCAGGCTTCCATGCAGTCCCATTGACCCTAGTCCATGCATCTTGCATAGCTTGTGGTTCCTATCCAAGGAGCTTCCTAAGAGCTGCAAGCACGTGGCTGAGCTAGAACCCTCACATGCCATGATCCCAGGAGATGCTTCCTCTCCTGCAGGGATGCTTCCTCTCCCTGCAGATGCAGGGAGACTTGGGTGACAATGTCCCTAGTTAACTATGGGCATGGTTTTGGTGATATTTCTGTCAATGCTAGGCAGTGATGTCATAGCTGCTAGTTTATGTGAGTACACGGTCACATCACGACCTCAAAATCATGTAATAATGTGCTCTTAGATGTCCAGTCATCAGGTGATAACAGACTATATGTGCCCAGTCACATACTACAGGTAAACCGCCAACACAGACACATTGACACAGGCACACTCTAACACAGGCATACACCAAAAGTCACATACCCTCTCAGCTACAAAGAGTGTGTGTGCAACCCATGCATGCACACACACAATAATCACTAGCAGAAGCAGCCCCTCCCAGTGTCAGGGGCTCAGACTTGGGTTGTGTACTGTACTGTTGGGTGGGCAGGGCTGCTTCCTGCGGAGGCCTGTGAGTATACTGACAGCAGAAGGTGCAATTGGTCAGACCGAGGAGAAAGCAGGGCTGGAATTTGACCCCAAAGATTTGGACCCACCCACTCCTTCATGACTTCTCACTTTAGCCCTCAGGAGGGTCCCAGCCTTGTTTAGAGAAGAGAAGGAAAGGCAAGGGTGCGGATGGGGGAGCAGTCAGCAGTTCAGCATGTGGCCCAGCCTCCAGATATGATGATCTGTCCACACTCACCAGGAGCCTTATCCCTCTCACAACCATGGGCAAAGCACTGTGGTCCCTGCCCAGTGTAGACAGAAGCCCAGAGGGGATAAGCCAAGCTGGNTGCAGCTCTCTGATGGCCTCTACGTGGGCTTCTGGACTCAGCCAATCCAGTTTTCCCAGTGACTCCTCACTTTCACTGTGATGCCCACTGAATGCCAGATCAGCCCCTTTAAGCCAAGGTTGTCCAAGGAGGTTGGAAGCAAGCCTGCCCAGTGGAAGGAGGAAGTTCAGGGTCATGCTTTCCACAGAAACTGGCCTGAACAGGAGATNAATGGGAGGGTGGGCAGACAAGACTTGTGCATAGTAACAACAGGCGCTCTGTATCTGTGTCTGTGCCAGGTCTGGGGCAAAAGGCTTCCACACTCGTCTCTGAGTCCTGGACGCATTGCTCTCAGCCCTGTTGGACAGGCAGGGAAACCAGAGTTGTCAGCTTAGGCTGCCTGACTGAGGTTGCATGGCTGGTGAGGGATCTTTAGAATCTGAGGTTGGCACACCATGTACAGACACACCATGGTGGCACAGCCTCTATTACTGACCCATACTCCAGTTTCAGAGAGCATCCAGAGAACCAAGCACCGGCTATCCTACAAGGAAGCCCAGGGTCATAGCCCTACAAACAGCTGGGTTCCGTGCTGGCAGTAGGCAGCTAACCAGGATGTGAGGCTTCATTCCTGGGTTGCTATTGAACACAGGAGCTATCACGTGGTTTGAATGCTGACTTCTGGCGTTGAGTCTCTACTGAGAGGAGAAACTGGGTGGACAGCAAGCACCACAGGGAGTCAGCCACTTTCACTGAACTCTTTCAAGTGACTCTGACTGAGTGCCTCGTGTGTGCTGAATGGCATTCCTCCTGCCAAGACTGCTGCCCTGCCCTGCTGCCTGCCAACCTGCATCTGCCTCAGTGCCCACTGGAGTTGAGCTAGCCCTTGGCCCCATCTCCCTTCCCTTCAGACAGAGCCTGCCATGGGCAAAAGCTGAAAGGAGTGGCTCTCTGTGGGAGGTGCCCAGGGGCTGGGCATACAGTGGGGCAGGGCACAGGCTGAGCTTGTGTCCTGCCCCACTGTATGGCAGCTCCCTGTGGTGTATGAAGCTGCCCCAGAGGAAGAAGAAGGGGAGAGAAGATGCTCACAGATTGTTACCGTCCCCTGGGACTGCCACCAGCTGGGGAGCAGCTGGGCCCTTTTCAATGGGAATTATCTATGTCCAACCATCCATGGCAGAGTCTTAGAGACACACCATAGCCCTNGTCTCTCTCCACAACACCACAAATGAAGTCAGCCAGATGCTTGCCATGGCTGGACACTCAAAGAAACTGAGGCTGGGTGGCTTCAGGAAGTCATCCCTATAGCCTAGCTGCCTTATGATGGCACTCAGCCACAGTGCCTGGGCTGTGGGCATGCATGTGGGTATACAGGTTCATGAGTGGGAGATCCTGAGCATATGGCTACCCCTCACTGCTTCCATTGGGCCCTCCACAGGAGTTTTCACTAATTTATTTATTTATTTACTTACTTTTTAAACAGGGTCTCATGTAGCCCAGTTGGCTTGGAACTTGCTATGTAGCTGAGGATGGCCTTGAACTCCTGATCCTCCTGTCTGTACCTCCTGAGTTCTGGGATTACAGGTANGGGCCACCATGCCCAATTTATATAGTGCTGGAATCAAACCTGTTTTTTTGTTTTGTTTCGTTTTCTGCATGCTGGGCAAACATTCTGCCAACTGAGCTACATCCACAGCCGATTAAATTACTTTTAAAAAATGTGGTACACACCTATCNTTCTAGCACTCAGAGGCCAAACCAGGAAAATCACAATTTGAAGTCAGCTTGGGCTATACAGTGAGACCAAAAATTTTTGTTTGTACAGTGACTGCTAAAGGTACATGATAAAGGAGAGTCCCAAGTCCAGGGATAGGTTTGTGTGAGCTTTTAAATTACAAAGTATCTATATCTGAGATTTACCTATGTTAAAGATGTCTATGTTAAAGATCTGGATATATGAGGGACACAGACAGTGATGGACATCTGTCACCTCTACCAGCTCTGGAGATTTTTAGTTCCCTTCAGCAGTCACCTATCCCATACACAGCCCCAGAAACAGTGGTCTGTTCTCTCTCTGTGGAGTTGTTCCCCTAACAGATATGTAACTGTGTGTCTGTGATGGCCTGTCACTCGGCACCATGATCCAGGATCCAACCATGCTGTGGCATGTCAGCACCTCTGTCCTCCACATGGTGCTAACAGTGACATTACACACAGGACATGTGTTTATTCATGCCTCAATTGGATGGTCCAATTTTGAAATGCACTGAGCACACCCAAATGAGACAGCAAGTGAAAGCTACATCACTCTGTCACTGTGCCTCTGGGACAGCAGGGGAGAAGGGTGGGTGGAGGCAGAGTGGGTTAGACCTGAGCCAGGAATCTACTGGGACCTTTGGGATATCCACAGTTACTCCAAGCATCCACAGAATGTCCTGGAAGCTCCTGATAGCTTCTGGTGGGGGAGTACTGGGTGGGGTTGTATACAGAGCCAACAGAGGACTGCCTGGATCCCAACCCTATAGCCCTGTGAAGCCACCAGAATTCACTGGGCTCTACAAACAGAAGCATGGGCCAGCAGCTCCGGGGACTTTTCTGGGAGCAGTGGGGATGTCATAGGCACTTCTACCATTTGAGTACCCATGGGACTCCATCTTCTGGAAGTCAGAGCCCTTTACGACAGTCCCAAAGCCAGNAGGAGCTGAATGGGAGAAGATCTTGGAAGAGTTACATCCTTCTTTTAGGGGTGGGTGACTATGGCCCAGGGTAGTCTGGGAACTCACTAACAGGCGTCCTGCGTCACAGCAGGTGGATACCATCCAAGTCTTTGACTGTCCCCCATGATGTCCCATTAGGGACAAGCCGCATATCACATGACATCACTATGGCCCCAGTTCTTAGAGTGAGTGCTGAGCAGAATCTTCAGTCATCTGTTAATGACAAGGACACATCCTGGCAAGGTCATGACACTTGTATAAGGTCACACAGCCTCCTCTGGGGGTGTTCAGGCACCTGTGGCTGATGTAGCAAACTGCCACACTCAGTGGCTTAAACCNCATGTTTAAGGCTGGGCCATGTCTCAGTGATAAGGGCTTGCCTAGCACACATGAGGCCTTGGGTCTCTCTCCAGTACTCCCACAAAAGAGGGAAAACAAAACAAGCCCTACTGACTCACTCTATGCCCACTCTGGAAGCTTACATTCAAGGTCATTCACTGACCTTTTACCTTCCAGGAATAGTAGAGCCACTTCCTCTTGGATGCTCCAGAAGGTATCATGGTCATTTGTGGGATGACTCATCCCCGAGAGGCTTGAGGGCCAGCGGGCCCAAACAAGTAAAAAAGATACATTCTGAGAGCCAGCCTGGGTCTGCCTAGGGGCCTTAGCAACAGCAGCTGAAACACGACCTGGAGATGACCTGGACCAATGAGAGGCAGCCATGTCACACCAGCAGATGCATATTCATCAGACCTTCCCCCAGGGTGGGGTGGAGGGTATATAAGGCTTGCCTCTTCCAGAGTAAACTGAGCTTGTTGTTTCGACATTCTCCTGGAGTCCGTGTGTCTTGACTTCCGCGCCTACTTGGTCCCCTCCCCCATAAAGGGAACAACAACACAGGACCCCTGCTACAGTCATTGCTTCCTGGCTTNTAGTGGCCACCCTATCCCTGGACCTGGGATTCTCCCTCCACCTTCAGAGCTATCGGTGTAGCCTCTGGGACCCCACGATCATCCAAGGAACCAAAAGTCATTGCAGGGTCCTTTGAACCATAAGGGTCCTTTAAGGTGAGAATGCTGCTCCTCTATCAGCAAAGTCCCTTTCACCATGGTGGGGATGGTGGGGACAGTAATAGTTCCTTTATGTCACAATAGGGATCGTCACAGTGACTTTTTTTATTTTGAGCATGCCCCCCCTCCCCAGGCTGCCCTGCTTGGCAGCCTGGGAATCTGAGTTGATTTGCTGGCAGCAGGGAACATGGCTGCTCCCTGCTTCTCCACACTGCTGGAACCCTCTGCCTCCTGGCCAGAGCTGTGCTGGCCTGCAGATCTTTCCGAGTGAAGCGATGGAAACTGGAGTTAGAGAACTGTATATACCCGCCCCATATGACAGATAGGGCTACAGACTTACACGTGTTCTGCATGGGTCTATGCAGAGCCCTGACCTGAGCTCTCAGAGTTGTATACATACACACTCACACACACACACACGCACACGCACACGCACACGCACACGCACATGCACATCCTAGGCTAGAAACAGGGTCTGTGAAGGTGTGACCAGGTAAGAGTCATGATGGAGAGGGTGGCCCAAGTCATGTGCCTGGGATGCACCCAAGGAGAAAAGAGACTTGGAGAAAAACAGGGCAGAGCCATATGAAGACAGAACAGAGACAGAGTGACATGGTCTAGTTAAGGGCCTCCAAGCCCTGCTGGGCACCAGGAGCTGGACAGAGGCCTGAGATGACTCCTTTCAGGGTCCCTAGGAGCCAGCCAGCCACCAGCTTGGCCTATAACATGACAGAAAGCCCATCTGCTGTGCTGAGGCAGAGCTCTGTTGGCAGAGTACAGCTTAGCATGCACAAATCCCTGGGTTATATCCTTAGAGCCACATAAAACAGGATGTAGTGGTGTCCTGGCACTCTAGAGGTAGAGGAAGGAGAATCAGGAGTTCAAACACATCCTCAGCTACATAGTGAGTTTGATGTTAGCCTGGGACAAAAGAGACCCTGTCTCAAAACAGAGCAAACACAAGGAACCTCTGTTGTCTGAGCCCTCAGATTGGGGTCCTTTGTCAGGGCCACTTAGGAACTTCATAAAAGATGTCTTGAAAATGAACTTCTAGCCCTGATTCTGGGACCAGAGATCCCTCTGGGGCTTCCCAAGCCATGCCCAGTCCAGGCCAAAGGACAGAGGGGGCAGGGCTGAGGACAAGGTAGGGGCAGAGTCAGCTCCTCTGAGACTGGAGGGAGCATTGTGTCTCAAGCCTTCCTCTTGTCCTGATTCCCTCTATATGGGCCTGTGTCCCAGTCCAATTTTCCCCTTTAAAAGGACACCAGGCACTGGCCTTGGGCCCACCCTCCTGACCTCATCCTAACTGGCTCTTCCCCAAGGCCCTATTTCCAAGAGTTGCCCTCACAGGTATATGAGAGGGATTTCGATGCTGCCAACATCACTGTGGGGTCTCATCCAGAGGATCAGAGGCCCCCTGGACACTGCTTTGGAACATGGGGTGGGGCCCAGGCCCCTGGTAGTCAGGAGACAGGGTGGGAGCAGGGCTTGCTCCACAAAATATGAGCCAGACCCAATGAGAACACCCCAAATCTGGACAGAGCTTGGCCACACTGCCTGTTCACATGTGGACACGTTTGCATTTTCCCATGAATATATTTTACTTTTTTTTTTTCAGAACCAGGAAGAATCAGAATGTTTCTCCCAGTTTGTGAGCTCACCCCTCAGAGAACCAAGGAGCAGTCTGGCAGCCACAGTGGTGGGAACTCCATGCCACCCTCACAGTGGGATGCCCTCTCCGGCTGTGCCCCACCCTGTGGTCCAATGGACAGTCGGACAGCAGCTGGGGCAGCTTGAACACAACAGGGACAGGAGAGCTAGAAGATGGGTTCTGGCTTGGGGCCAGATGTCTGTCAGGTGGCCATGGGGCCTTGGACATGTAGTTGTCCATCCTGTTACTTCTTAAAAGTGGACACAAAGGTCTCTGCTTGGAAGGTGAGTTCTGTGGCTTCAAGTGACCCCGTGTGAAGGTTCAAGCCAGAGTCCATAGGGAGGGGCCCTGAGGGAGCTGGCACTATGTCCCGGAGAGGTCTGCCAGAGCTCAGCATCTCTGACCTGGAGATCAGTGGGCAAGCACAATGGGGTCTCCCCCTCCATGGCCACAGCCTTTCTGGAGGCACCCTGTAAATGATGAAACCAGAGCCTATGTACCGCCCTTTGCCCAGCTCCTGAAGCTGGCCTGTCCCTGCATTTACAAGGCCAACTGGACGAAGCCAAGAATTCTGGTCCCTGGAGATGTCAGCCTGGGCACCAACAAAGAAAGTAGAAATGGAATAAAAATTCTTTTTTAATGGTCTCGGCTGCTAAGTTCAGCACTTCAGCCAGAAATCTGAGTGGAGAGCCCACTGCATAGCCTTCCAAAACTCCACCTCACACACCGCACTTCATCCAAGAATAATGGGAGCAGATGGAGTCGTTTTCCTGTGCTCCATCCAGGGTGATGTGGTGCCAATCATCAGAGTGATGCTGACTGGGGGCAGAACAAGGGCAAGGTCAGGAGGAGCAGAGCCAGGGAACCTCTATGATGTAAAGATGCAGAGCCTAGTGAAATAGACGTCAGTCCTGCTGGGCGATGAGCCCCACTGAGATGACTTGTCATCCTGTGCAACCCACTGTCCTTCCAGAGCTCAGTGTCATCAGTGTGAAAGGCCACCTGGTCAGTGTTCAGCAGCTGGAGAAAGGTATGAGAAGAGGACTCTCATCATCCGTGAGGTTCCCTGTGGAATGCACATGACACTAGAGCGTCCCCATGTGGCTGAAGAAGGCAGCCTGCCCAGACCTAAGACACTGCATGGTCAGTGCTGAGACCTCATCTTGCTCTGAAATGGGTCCTGAAGCCAATNGGGACATGATGTGCCTAAGGCCCATGTGAGTGGATGCCCAGTCCTCCACACAGCTCTCCTCACCCCTAAGCCTTCTGCTCCTATAGCTACAGCCCTTGTCCTCCACCAACACAGGCCTGCAAGGAAGATACAAGCTTCCAGCAAGAAATCGCCTTTTTCTCATTGACCTCTACAGAGTGACAGCAGGTCCTTGCCTATGGAGGAGGGTGGCCTTAGTGAGAAGAACGTAGATGGATGGACAATGGAGTCTGAGCCAGGACCTGGGCAGTGGCTGTGTTTCCAACTTCCCTTGAGGCTCCTAAGCCTGCCAGGAGAGAAGCAAGCAAGTCCTGGGATCTCTTCAGACTGAGAAGAATGAGAGTTGTGTGGGGTGAAGCTGAAGAAGGCCATGCTTGCAGCCTGCTCAGCTGAGTGCAGATGCGTCTAGCAGTACTACCCAACCCAAAGGTGAGTGAGTGAGAAACACATGCCTATCACTGTGCGCCGCTGTGATTTCTGTGGCTATTTGTTACATAGCAGTAGTTGACTGATACACCTTGAAATCTGGGTGAGAACAAAAGTTGGTGGAGGGAGGAGAGGGTAGGTAGTGAAATGAACGTAAACTGTCTTCTGACGGATGGCTCATGTATTTGAACATTCAGTCCCCAGATGGTGGTACTGTTTCTTGAGACTGTAGAACCTTAGGAGGTTCTATATCTGAGGAAGTGGGTCACTGCGGGTCGTGGTTTTATTGTGTGGCCACACTTCTGTCTACCGTCTGCTTCCTGTGTAAGATGTATGGAGAAGTGAGGGGTCCCAGCCATACCTCTCATCATGAACTCCACTATGACAGCCTCCTAGACTCTCCTTGTTACAGGGCACCCAGAGTCATTTTTAGGAGTGTGGCTCAGGGGCTCTGCAGTGNCTGGATGCTTTCCTCAAGGTTTACTTGGGTAAGGGGTCATCTGGAGGAGGATCCAGAGCGAGTGCCTTCTTATCATATCATGGTAGCGCCCATACCAGCAGTGTGCCCTTCCATGACATTGATCCAACTGTCACTGTCTGCCTGAAGTTACTTTTCTGTCTCTGATCCTNTACTATCCAGCATGGCTCCTACTTGGCACAGGATCTTCCTTCCCTTCTGGTGGGATGAGTTTTCTTATGGTGTCTGGGAACCATTTACAGTCCTGTGATTATTATTTATNCATTCAGGAGTTTGTTTAGACCATTATGGACTTGTGGGTATTTATTTTATGCTTTGGGTTATAACCTTACACTGCTATTTATTTTCTTGCTCTAGTGGCTCCAGCCTCGGGTACTGGAAGTCATTCAGTTGGCACCTGCACCCCTCTGACACCATAGCATCCGTATGTTTGTGTATGTGTGTGTGTGTGTGTGTGTGTGTGTGTGTGCTCACACACTTGAACCACTTCCTTGCTTTTGACACTAAGAGATGGTCTATGATCCTGTGGCTTGTCCCTTGGGAGTTCCCCAACTAGGCAGTTCCCCAAGTGTGTGCTGGGCATTGCTTGGAGACACGTGAGAACTCCAGGCCTGAGCTTGGAGTATGCCCATGGCTGCGAGGGAGTTGGGGCCTTGAGGTGTCCTGACCAAGCCACGGGGAGCAAACCTCCAAGCAGCATCCCTCCATGACATCGACTTCAGTTCCTTCCCTGACTTTCCTCAGTGACAGGGTGTGACCTGGGAGTTTTAAGTTGAAATAAAACCTTTCCTCCCCAAGTTGCTTTAGGTCATGGTTTTGTTTTTTGTTTTTTAAAGAAAGAAAAGAAACCATAACTAAGACACCATGCCTCCTCTGTCCACTATCCTCTATGTGGAGCCTGAGGCCCCTGCCAGGCCTGTGAGCCTGGCTATGTGCTCAGCACAGAGCTTACCCAGCCACTGCAGCAGAACTCATGCAGGTGATGGTGGGTTGTCCTATGCCCATCCTGAAGCTGTGGGTGGAGGCCTGAGAGAGTCTATATTCAGTGCTACCAAGAACCCAGGACTGTGCGGGCCATAAGACAGAAAACCATCTCGCTGAGCCCTGCAGCCATGCTAGTCCCTGTGAGTACACCAGAGACAGGACACACGCAGGGTAGTGGGGTGTGCAAGGACACAGAAGCTGCCTGCTGAGCCCAGCCTTGATGAAATCATCACTCTCACACCCCCTGGCCCCCCGACTCAGGGGGACTGAGAGACAGTTTGCCTCAGGCTTGCTACCTACCCATGCATCCGTCAGCTGCACAGACAAGGGTTTGGAGGCTGCTGGCAACACACACAGCCCAGGCTGTTCAGTGTCACCATCCGGCCAACACTCTCTTCTTATACAACTCTGCATTCCCCTCATCCAATACAGATACCAACGTAGAGAGAGGCAGGCAGCATCCTGCTTGCCACTCCATCCCATCTAGGTCTGTCCCTTAGCATGTGTAAGGATTCCTCTCCTCCTTCCTCACAGATCTCCAGAGGCTGCAGGAGTGGAGGACAAAAACATCATCCTAAGCAGAGGAGTGTCAGGTGTGGGGACCAGAGACAGTGGAGTCAACATAGGCCTCACTTCAGCTCTGGGCAGTGAGCGGAAGGCAGCACTTCAGGGCTGTAAGAAACTACTGCCTCACACTTGCCTCAGGAGGAAGGCTAGCACTAGAAGATCCCAAGGCTCTACCCAGCTTCAGTGGAGTATGCTCGTGATTGATTAGTAATGCCTGCACAGAGTATAAGGTTGGTAGAACACTAGCTCTCCCCACTAAC
Source organism: Neotoma lepida (assembly GCA_001675575.1). NCBI lineage: Eukaryota > Metazoa > Chordata > Mammalia > Rodentia > Cricetidae > Neotoma > Neotoma lepida. Next base: position 1,248,704 of record LZPO01034768.1, read on the forward strand.
AGAGGTTGGGGGATGGGATGTGGGGGCTGAGGCAAGAGTGCTGTAAGAATCTGTGAAATACAAATAAGAGGAGACCTCAAACCTTCCCACCCCTTCCTGTCCTCCCCGTACAGCCAGCACCCCCTGAACTGTCCTTGCCCATGCTGTATCATGACCTTGACCACTGCCAAGTGTTGTCTGAGTCACCTGCCCAATCAGTTTTCACCCGGCTACAGCCCCCAACAGCCTTCCCACTCATATACCCTCCTCACCCCTTCCTTGGTCATTGTGTACCCACAAGTGGCTGCTCATGTCCCTCCACATGGCATGGGCAGCTGCCCTGCTTCACAAAGATAAGCCTAAAACAGAGTCCTTCCCCAGATGGACCAAGCTGATCCCACCTCACTGACCTCTCATCTACTGGTCCAATGAGGCAGTAGGGATGCCTTGGGACAAAGGCATCTGCCTTCAGGGTGAGGAATGCAAGCGGATGTGAAAGGAAGTAGGGATGGAGATGACGTCAGGGACCAGAGTGGAGCGACCTGGAGTGCAGCCCNGAATAAGTCTCCGTGGAGAGGAGATCAGAGAAGCAGTGTCCCCTCCCACAGCCCATCTCTGCCTCCTCCAAAGTCTGTGAGGAAGAAATGGCATTTCTCTCCTTAAACACATTAACCTCCTAAGCCACAGGAGTCTTCCAACTCCTCCACTGAGCAGGGCCNCAAAACCAGAGGCAGAATCCTGCCCCAGCACAATCCTGGCTCACTTGATGCTAGGAGCTCCTAGGTCTCAGCTATTTGAATGAGCTGCACTTGGCTCTCAAAGCAGTGCACTGTGGTGGTTGGAGGCTCTAAGTAGCCCATTCCCTCTTGGGCAGGGATAGGGTGACCTCTGGGGCTTCCAGAGCCAACTCAAGGTCAGCTGAGAGAGCTCAGAGGCTGCTGGGCCAGAGCAGCCTCCACCTTCTGTGCTCAGGAAGCTCACACTCCCTGGCTGTGGTTGACCTGGTTTGAGGGAGACTGTTCCCTCTGACCTTCAGCTCATCCCCAGGGAAGGGACATCTTAGGTGCCATGACACTGCCTATGGTTAATCCTGGGACAGGAAGGGCTCATTGTAGTTCAGTGACTTAGCTCCCTAACATGTGGCCCTTGATTGTGGTGGACTCCTGGTGGTTCCTTCCCCAGAGTCTTGGATTTGGAACCCAGGGGATTTGGCATGTCTCTAGACAGAGTGCATAGATTGGGGTGTTCTAGCTCCGGAGTGCTCCCAGCCCAGAGTGTTCAGCACGAGGGGAGCAGGGTCCTCATCAGTACAAACAAAGCCTCCCCTGGGGAGGCTCCCCTCCCAGCTTCACGCCCGCCCACAAGGCAAGGAGCTGTTGGCAGTAGGGTGGGGAGAGTTAACAGGCTCAGCCAGGCCCATTCTATATAGCTCAGCACGGCTTTCACGTTTTTTTTTTTTTTTAAAGATTATAAAAAAATAATAAAATGGACCACGTAACAGAGACCATATGCGGCCAGCCAAGCTGCAAGATTTGCTATCTGGGCTTTACACGCAAAGCTGAGTCTTGGGCACTAAAGGACAGGCACCAAGCAGCAGGCAAGGACAATGGGACTCTGCAGCTGGGTTCTCAGCCTGACCCACTGATGCCTGTTCCCTCCCTGGAAGCCCTTGCCCTCTCATGGCCCCTCAATGCTCTGCCCCCAGCAGATTCTGTTCCCAGTGAGACCCCACTTGCACATCCACCTCCTCTGAGATCTGTGGCACAGAGCCCATTGCCCTGCCACCAGCCTCAGTTTCCTTAATATGCTCAGAAAGCAGTCCAGACTCAACTCCCTGGGGCCTTCAGATCTCAGCACTGCCCACCCCCACAAAGCTTGTGGACCACCCAGAGGTTGCTGATGGCAGATGGACACTTATGGGACCCTCTTGATGTGGCCTGTGACACCTGGCTTATTATACTTGGCTCATTCCTACTACTATTGTTCTGTGCCCCTCCTATATACTGTTGCCCTGCTAACATGCAGGTCTGGATTGCATGCTGGGAAGGGGCCTCCTGGTGGGTGAGCAGGGGCGAGGGTGGAGAATATGCTGACCCCCCCAGGCCCAGTGTCCTGGGCTCGGATCCCAGTATCTTGCTTAACACCACACAGACTGCTGTACCCTCAGAAGAGAATCCAAGTTCTTGTCTTGGGGCCCAGGACCCCTGCTCCCTCTGCACTGCCTGCCCCACCCACCTGGCCACACATCTGGGGCCCGCCTCACCCAGGCTCATGCCTTCCCTCCTACTCTTGTTCCTACTAGCCTGCTCTGTCCTAGGGGGTGGACAGATGCCTTGTGACCCAAGGTATAGCCTGATCCCCCTTTCATGGTGGCCTTGGCCAGTACTGTTTCTGTTCTGCTGATAACACCAGTTGAGGGGAGTGGGGCCCAGCAGAGTGGTATATTGGGGTACCTTGCTGCACTCTGAGGCTCCCTGGTGGTTGCCATTTCAAGGACAGGATCCGCTCATTTCTTAGCTTGCCTGACTCCTCTACAGAGACAGAGGCCAGGGCCAAGTTCTAAGCTCCACTTGCTGGGTTTCCAGGGGAGTCCCTAGGGTGGTTGGTGATAGGAGGTGATCTGAATGCAGGGTTGCATCCTGGGTCTGACTGAGTAACCTCAGACAGATGGCCATTCTTAGCCTCGATTTCTTTGTCTGTTAAATGTCCCATAAAAAGAGGAGCCTCTGCTTGCAGAGAACAGCGGAGTGACACATGGAGACGTTGAAGCACTCATGTGCTGTGTGCCCCCCATTGTGTCCTCGCCCCACAAGGCACACTGTATAAAACTGTGAGAACATTCCCTTTGATTCAGAGAGTAGAAATGATGTGCCAACNCCCATAACAAAGAGAGGCTGTGGAGACAGTCTACACAGGGGAATCTCAGTCACAGAATCAGGCTGGAGGCTGCCCAGAGCCAAGCTAGATGACACCCTGGGGTGGAGGCCCATGACTCTGGGTGATAGTGCCAACCCTCTGTTCTGTGGTATCTCCTGAGTGGGAGTTTTCTCACTTCACACCTCTGTTCTAACTGAATAATGAAAATGTCGAAGCAGCTGGGAGGGTTGGGAGGACCCACAAACACAGCCTGAAACCCAGGTGTGGCTGCCATGTTGCAGGCCAGGACCCTCCATGCTCATTGCTGATGCCACTGGCTTATGATAACACTGTCCCAGGCTCTGCCTTTCCCTGTTTCTGATAGGGATATTGCCACCAGCTCATTGTAACTGGTCACATCTGCAAAAACCATTGTTTCTAAATCAAAGTGCACACAGGTTCCAGGTGAACACAGTCTCACTCAGTTCAGAGGTCAGTCTACATTTGACTTAGTTCTCCTTGGGCCTTTGTGGTCCTTCTATGACAGCTAAATTGTACTTGGGCACTCTGCAGCTCATTTAAAATTACAAAGTCTTATGGAGGATAGAAAGTATCCCAGATGCAGGTTGAGACATAGCTATTAGCAAGACAGCCTTTCCTGGTCCACCCAGCTGGAGCAGAGTGATAGCCTGTCTGGCAGGAGAATCAAGAGAAAGTTAAGGCTCTAGGTAGCTGGAGCAAATATCACCAGTCAATGACAGAGCTCCTTCCCCTAGATTGGACCCAATACAGGGCCTTGTAGCAGCACATCTTTGTGGGTAAAGCATCGCCACCGGACCCCAGAACCCCTGCCTGCCTGCCTGGAAGCGGGGGTCTCTCTCTGACTACTCTCTCTGACCCAATGGGCCACTTGCAGTACTGAAAGGGAGTCTGGCCATGGCCCAGGGGATATCTTGGGGGCTCAGAGAGGATGTATATTCACAGCAGCATGACATCCAGAAGCAGAATGCTCACCACGTCTCATCTAGACACTCCATGCCCCACCACAAAGTGGAATATACCTCAGTCACAGCAAAGAACCAAGTTCTGACACCAGCAAATATATATGGAGTGACAGACACCAGATACAAACAACAGCCAATTCCACTTACTAGAAAGGAAAATCCTAAAAAATTATTGGAGACAGGGGGTGGGGTGAAGGATGCTGGGGGTACAGGGACTGCCTTAGAGATAATAAGGTGCTCCAGAGTTACNGGATGGTGGTGGTGACATGACCATGTGACTGCACAAATACTAGCATCTTGGAATTCTGAACCAAGTCTGCCCACTGAACACCACCAAGGGACTTCACTGACCCCATGTGGCGCTGCAGGTGGAGGCCAGCTTGCCTTTTTCCTGACATTAGTAGCATCAGGTGCTAGAGTGGCACAGGTATTTTGAAGCACAAAGTGGTGGCAGGAGAGAATGTGGCCTGCATCTGACCTGCAACCCTCTTCCTCCCCTGCACATGGAGGCACAGTTGACAACAGCTCTGTGCTCTCAGCACTCTGGCACTGACCTCACACAGGCGTCTCCAAATTCAAATGGTGTATTATGCAATATCTGAAATCTTGTTAGCGCCACAAACATTTCCCAGGACACCAGAGGACAGGACCAAAGACATCTAGCTGCATTACCCCAAGGGCCCAGAGTAACTCATCTGCAACCAATGCCAAGGCTAGTGCCAGCCAGCCATGCCAAGGCAAAGGGCACTGCCTAAAACTGAGTGGAGCTGTGTTGCAGTTTAATCCAGCCTTGGTTCCTCACACTTCCCTTTCTTTGGGGGTTTTCATGAGGATGAGGGTGTCTGCTCCATCTAACCCAGAGGGGCACAGTCTGGAGGGTTATCAACTTCCATGGCCAGTGGCTGAAGGCAACGCCCAAGGTACAGAGGCNACAGCANGGCTGCCTTTGCCTGGGGGAGGAAGAAATGGGATAGGACCTGGCCAACTGGTCCAGGTGTGGGACCCCCTGCATCTGGACCAGGGAAGGAGCCAGAAGCCTGGGAGGAAGTTCTCATGATAGGGGTCTTCTCCTCCCCAGTAGGGGCCCTGGAGCTGTCTGTTGCTGAGCAGGGTGCACACAGGCCAGCGCTGGGAAATCACTTTGGGAAGGACCTCGCCCACAGCAGGCATCATCATTAGCAGAGGCGGCAGAGCCCAATTGACAACTTTACCAGGGCTGTCCTGATTGCTGCTCCAGATGAGCCTCACTGGAGAGGCTTGGGTGGTGGAAGATACAGGGAGCAACTAAGCAACAGGCTGTGATCCCAGCAGGACATGCTGCACCATAAAAACGAATCATCTACCACTCCCTGTGCCTTGCTGAAGCCCACCTATGTCTCTGGTGCCTGGGCCACTGGCCAACATGGAGGAGACAAAGAATGAATCAGAAGGTCTAAGCCTGGGCTTGTTGCTAGAGTTGAGCTTGGCCCTGATTTGTAGAAGAACCCAGGACTTGGCTGTGTGTCACTGCCTTCTATTTGCCTCCAAACCTGTAGAATTTGTCCCTCAAACTCAAGGCCCCTGGAGCCTGCAAAGAAGGTCTTTGCTGACGTGATCAGTTTAAATTGAGATCATGTTACATTAGGGCTGGCCCAAGTCTGGCGTCCTTGTTAGAGGAGTAGAGGCCTCTTAGAGGGATGGATGGGGTCATGGGACCATGAAGGCAGATGGAANGACACTACCAACTGGGGCAACCAGCAGCCAGAAAGCAACAGAGGTAGGAAGGGNCCTTGCTAGAGCTGCTGGAGGGAACACAGGCCTGTGCCCACCTGATTCCAGCGTGGTCTCCACAGCAGGAATGAAACAGATGAAATACCTACGCCACAGACAGGGAGAAGGAAAGGAGAGGGAAGGCTCAGAGCACCAGGACTGAGCCACAGAGTCAGGCTGGACCCGCACCACTCAAACAACCTGAGCCCAAATCC
>LZPO01034768.1:1254996-1283993 GCA_001675575.1 Neotoma lepida
ATTTGAAGTTCTGTTGTCTCCAGGAGCAAGGGAAGCAGGAGACAGGCTCCCCTTGGAGCCTCCCTAAGCAACCAGCCTCACCAATGGTATGAGGTGACTCAGTACCAGACTGACCAGTAAGTAGCTTTCAGCCATTAGACTGTGGTCACTGGCTACCTAGCAGAGGACCCTCCAATACTTGGCTTCAGATGAGCAAAGCAGAAAGTGGGTCTCAAGTACGGATACACAAGTGTTCCTTGGGTCTGGATGGTGCTAATGGCATCCCCAGCCAAAAGCATGTCTCAGTGATTCCTAACTGGTACTGCTCTTACAAAAGGAAAAGATCCTGACTGGGAGACCACAGGCAGAGGGGAGAAGATTGATTACAATCTCCTTTTCTTTTCTCTATGAGGACATTTAGCATTGGATAGCAGGTCCACCAGAATCCAGGATGACCTCATCTTGAGAGCTTTTTTAATTGCATCTGCAAAGACTGTTATTCCATGAGGTTCCATCCNCTGGCTCGTGGGAGATGATGCTTGTGGGATGACAATTCACCCAACACCCTCCAGGCCATTGCTCCGGGTTGTGTGAGACACATACATGCCCACCCTGATACTGGACTCAATGCTCTGTCACCCTCCTTCGTGACTTTATTTACCACTGTAGTCCTAAATCTTTTTCTGAGGGGTCAAAGGTGAGGAGTGATCTACTGGTTGGTTTCGTCAACGCCTCTTCCCNGGACACAGGCTTTATTATGAGCGACCTTTTCAAAGTAGCCCATGGTCCACATTCCCATGATTCTAGACTTCGATCTTTTCTTCTTCCAGTGTCAAAAGATGCTGGCCAGGGTGGGGCAGCAGGCATGTCAGCAGCCCAAAATCAAGTCACAGCTGGCACAGCCCATTGGCACCTTGCTCTGTGCTTACAGGTATCAGATGCTTCAACACAGGTCCTACANGTAGAGAAATCCTACACAGGAGTGTGAAGAGCAGCACATTCAGGTAGCCTGTTGTGATGAGGATTCACAACATCACTATAAGACCAAATGGTGGGAAGTGTCCAGACCGCCAGCACCCAGCCATGCTGAGTAGGTTACAGTTCACCCTCAGTATGCATCAGGCAGCTGGCTGGGGTGATCTGGACTCTTCAGTGACAGATATGTAGTGCAAATATGCTCAAATCCCAGATCATAGCTATGGAGTGCATGGGTCTCTGACATGAAGCTGGGACCACAGGCATTGAAGGAAGCTCTGTTCATGTGTTGAAAAGCTGGGGGACAGCCTTAAAGCTTCACTGTCTTTAGAAAAGGGGTGACATCTATAACAGAGGGCCAAACTTCTTAAGATTTTTACCNGCCTCCCTTTACACACACACAAGCCCACACACACATCCACATTGTGCCACGGAGTCTCCATGGTCACCTGGGTCCTTCAATATCATACTCGAGCTCATGCTTAGTGTAGGAGGTGCTTAGCTTCCTTGCCCGTCTTTCTCTTCCTCTGAGATCCTCAGTACCAAGCCAGACTTATTACTGAGGTCATCCAGTCCCACCCACCTCAGATAGATGCTCCTCCCTCAGAGGTGGGACACAGCCTGGGTAAAGTGGCAAGGCTTCTTTCTCTCTGCATCCATCAAATGGAAGGAATGCCTCATGTTTTGAACTGTGACTCAGCTGGGGACCTGCTTCTGCCATGACCCAGCAAATCTAGAGAGTTCTGTCATCTGTGCTAGGCTCAGAGAGGGATCTCATGTCTGCTTGTGTTCTGGGAGGGTGAGGAGCTCCAGGGTGAGTGCTAACAGTGGGTTCCTTGGGTAGGGGTTGGGTACAGTGGATACAGGATAGTTGTTTTACCCACAAAGATAGCACTGTGGCTGGTGAAGACAGGGGCTCAGCTGAGATCTTGCTGTCNGGTTCACCCAAATGCTAAGCAGCAGCCTTNGGCCTGATGGAGTNTATCCAATGCCAGGGACATGAATTCCAGGTACCACAGAAGGCTGTGGCCAGGGAATTATTGGCTGGAATGCAACTCAGTATCTCTGAGTACAGACAGGAAGGGTGATAGGCAGGGGCTGGACCTCAGGTTCGGGGCACCCCAGAGCCTTCATCTTCTTTCTCTGAAATTAGTGCTAAGACCTACTTCCTGGCTTCCAAAGGCCTTCCTTGATGGCTGTGCTTTGCAGCTCAGGGAGGTTGGGTGGTTCTAAGCTGGCACCTGAGGTGATCCAGCTATGCTCCCAGCATGCTTGCCTCAAGCCAGCCCTTTCTCAGCCTGGGGCCCTGTGCATCAGGACTTCTTTTATTTACCCCTTCAGACAGTGCCATCACATCCTATTAACTGTGGTACCTGAACATCAGAGGTACACAGAAAGGCCTGTCTCACTGAGATGGTCCCAAACCTGCAGTTCAGATTCAGAACCAAACTAGGACCCAATTCCCAGCAGCCCCTGCAAGGATCTTGCTCATGGCCAGTGCCAGTTGCCAGGCTGTGCCCATGTGCAGAGGTGCCCAGCACAGCTGTGGGTGCTGTGGGGTGGGGCTTGGCACAGGACACATGCTGAGGGAGGGTCAGAGTTCCCACGGAGTGCTTCCAGGCCTCTGGCCCCCACGCCAGCTTCCCCATAGATGGCGTCATCTCCTTGTACCAAGCCACAGCATTCTTGGCCACGCTGCCGAAACCTGACTCGCTTCATACCTAACAGGACAGTGTACTTGGAGTGCTTATTTCCTGTGAGTCAGTTTCCATCCTCTGTCAGAAATGCAACTTGTTTATTTCTGAGATTCTCTCAGTGGTTTTGCTGATGGTAACTGAACACAGAGTGTATGTCTCCTCATCCCAAGCCTGTCCCAGCCTGTGAGAACATCTCTCTACTGGAGGACACTGGAGGTTCAGAGACCTATGCAAGGGGCCAGGGTAGGCTACCTCTGCTCACAGCTCGGTGGCCTTGGGTCANCTGCTAATGCTCTGGGCCTCATTCTCCCTGTATAGAAAGAGGAAGCTGGCCTTGAAGGTAGCATTGAGCTTCTAGGATTCATAGTGTCTCCATAGGGGAAAATGAGCAATGGGAGTGAGGGAGATGATAGTGATGATTACGATGATGAGGAAGATGACAGTGATGGAGATAATGATAGTAATCGTGANGATGATAACGATGGTGATGTTGGTAATGGTGATAATGGTGATGATGGTGATGNTGGTGGTGATGGTGGTGATTAACTGATGATGGTTATAATGGTGGTGATGGTGGTAATGGTGGTGGTGGTGATGATGGTGATGGTGGTGATGATAGCTGCTGCCTAACATTTAATAAGCATCTACTGTATACCAGGTACTTTTTCAGGCATGATCTGAGTATTTGTAAGCCCTTTGCAACATAGAGAATGCTGTCCCCTTTCTGTGGATGANGCCCATGTGAATGAAATGATGACCACAAAGTCACAGAGCAGGTGGCATAATGATGTAGCAAACCTATTAGTCACTTATTGTGCAACCTCAGCTCAAGAGATAAAGGTAGATACATGAATGGAAGCTTCCCTTTGCTTCTCCATTCTGAGGGATGGTATGTGAGGTACAGCTCTGTCCCTAGAAGTGGCAAGACAAATGGAAAGGGTTTTCTTTGCCCTACTGCTCACTAAGTGGAGGCCATAGTTCAGGCCAACTCAGGCCTCGACCATCAATACCACTTTTATCACTGTCATCATTATTATCACTGTCATCACCAAAGGAACATAGAGCAAAACTGGGAATAATTCTCCCTGGGGCTTCTACATCTACATCTGCATCTCTACATCTCTGGTTCTCCAACAAGACAGCTTGTTTAGACAGGAGCTCTCTTACTGTGCCTCTTGGTCCTGAGCCTGAGCCTGAGCCTGGCAGAAACTGCAGCCGAAGTGGGGTGGCGTGGACTAAAGAACCCTGAGAAAGGAGAGCACCACAGGCTTCCACCCGTCCCGGCCCTGTGGCTTGCCACAGCCTCAGTTTCCCCTCTAGAAAGCCTTGCCTCTGCCTCTGAGGACCTCGGAGAGAGGTGGAGTCAGTCACCAGGGAGTGCTGAGCTTGATCACTGCTGTGACTTCTGCTTCCTCCTTGGTTTGGCCAACTCTGCTTGGGGACTGGGGTGAAGGCAGAAATTATGGTTGGAGACAAGATGGAGAATGGCCACAAATCAAGGGGCAGGCTGAGGGCTCCCCACAGGCTGGGCCTCATCCCAGTGTCCCCTCCCTGAGGCCAGTGGTGNATTCCTAAGTGGGTACATCAGTCCCCGGCCACCTCCAGCAATGGGCTGGCCAACGTCACATGGAGAAACACATGGGTANGGAGGGTAGCAGCTGGGGAGTCCTGCGTTCCCAGGGAGACAGGGCACATGACATTCTTGATTCTCTGAGGGTGTGGTGGTGGTCCTGTGGCTAGGAGCTCTTGAGTGAGAGAGACGTCTACCCACTGAAAGCACTGGGTGGCTGAGGGAGCCAGGCTCAGATGGGGTCTAGTATAAGGGTCCAGGATCCAGTTCCTGAATCCTAGCTTAGGGCTTCTTGGGATGCTGCTCTCTTGTGAGCTCCAGTTACCTTTAACCTCTTGCGGTCAGCTATTGGCTGAGAGAAGGATCCTATTACTATGACCTCTGGGTTCTATTCTAGCACCATGAGGCTGACCTGGGGTACACAGCAAGAAGACATTCCAGACCTCCAACTGTAGCTCGGGGACCCAGAGATCACCAAGAAGTGAAATCAGGGGAAGAGAGTGGTCACCCCAGTAGATAAGCTCTTCATGGGACATTCCGAGGGGCAGACAATCTCAAAAAAGACAGGGCTAGTTTCTGAAAGGCTGCCTCTGCCAGGGCCTGGGGTACCATGGGAGCTTCAGGGCAGATTTGGGGCTGAGGTCCAGGAGGGGCACCAAGGACCACACCATGCCCTGCCACCCACATTGCCAACATCTGCATTTACAGCACCTGGAGTTCCCTCTGTCCTCTGAGAGGCAGAGAGGCCAGTCTGGGTCTCTGTAAAGCTCCTGCAAGAACAGGACAGTGGAGAGATTCCAGGGGACCCCAGTAGCAGAACTAGGAAAGGAGGCCCAAAGAGGGAATGGATACATGTCTGCAGAATGTGTGGGCACGGAGGGACACCTCTTTATTACAATGCTGAAGCCAAAGTTGATCTGGCCTAGGAGTGNCTTGTGGGTGCTAGCCTGCCTCAAGTGTGGATGTGACATGGGTTCAAGGAGGAGGCCAGGCCCCAAGGTGGAATATCTGAGAGATGCAGCTATAGACTTTAGAGGTGGCACTTGGGACAGTGTCTGAAGAGCTGAGGGAAAGGATGACCTTTGTCCAGGGCTNCTAAATTCAGTGTGAACTCTGTGCCCCACAGAGCTCCCCTAGAATAGGTGGGCTGACTCTCTACATACACTTGGGTTTACCAGTCCATCCTGGTTCTTCCTTGGGCCCTGGGGAGACAGAGGCAACTCTTGAGGATGTAGCCATGTGGGAGGGGACTGGCAGGCAGCTCTGGCACTCCTCAGAGGGCAGAGAGAAGCATGAGGCTGGTCATGGGAGATTTAAGACCTGGCCTTGGGATTTGAACTCACTGTTGGTAGAAGTTTCTAGGTCCCTAAGAACTCCTAAAACATCAAGTGGTCCGAGGATGTATCCCTGATTTGACATAATCCCTGTCACAATGCTAGCTGGCTTTCTTGCCCAAATTACTGGGCTGGTCTTGAATTCTATAAAAAGCCAAGGAGCCCCAAGTAGCCAAAACAATATGCACAAAGAAGTACACAGTTGGAGACTCATANACTCCAACCTCAAAGCTAACTTTAAATCTACAAGAGAAAGGTGTTGGTCCAGGAGAGGGAATGGAAGAGACAGAGGTTTCAGAAATCAACCCTCATATGCGATATGCCAGCTTCAACAAGACAAAGGGCAGGCCCCTAGCAGAAGGTTCTGGGTGAACTGGCTCTCCCCATGTCATAGAATGAAGTGGGACTCCTACCTCATACCATTTACAAAAGGTAACTTAAAATAGACTGAAGGCCTGAACACAAGGGCTAAATCATAACAGACGTAGAAAAAAGCAGGAGTGAATCTTGTAACCTTGATTTAGCAATGGTCTCTTGTATAAGGGCTCAAAAACACACATGGCAACAGGGAAAGCAGGGCTTCCTCAAAGCAAAACCCTTTGTATCAAATGATAATGCTAAGAAAGTGCATGAGAAGTGCACAGGATGGGAGGGAAGGTTTGCAAATTATGACAAGGGTTGAGCCTAGACTGCACAACTCCCCCACCCCACCACCGCCTCTCTCTCCCTCTCTTTTTTTTTTAGACAGGGTTTCACTACATAGCTCTAACTGGCTGGAACTGACTGTGTAGACCAGGCTAGCCTCAACTTTACAGAGACTTGCCTGCCTCTGCCTCCCAAGTACAGGATTAGAGAAATGCATTCCACACCCTGCTAGAATACATAACTCTTAAGACAATAATGAGAGGCAAAAATCCAACTAGAAAATTGGCAAAGGATCTCATTGTGGTCTGAACGTGANATGTCTCCAGTAGGCTCATGTGTGTAAATACTTGGTCCACAGCTGGTAGTGCAGTTTTGGAAGGTCATAAAACCTTTAGGTGGCAGAGCCTTCCTGGAGGAAGTAGGTCACTAGGGGCGGCCTTGGAGGTTTTGTTTTAGATTTATTTATTTATGAAAATGTTTTGCCTGTCTGTGTACCAAGTGTATGCCTAGTGTCCTTGGAGATAAAAAGAGGGTATCCAATCCCCTGGGACTAGAGCTGTAGACAGTTGTGAGCTACTGTGTAGGTGCTGGGAATTGAACCTGGGCTCTCTGCAAGAAAAAGTGCTCTTAACCACTCAGCCAATTCTCCAGCCACNCCCACCCCNACCCCAGGCCTTGAAGTTTTATACTTGGGCTTAATCCCTGTCTGCTCCAGCTTCCTGACTGCAGATACCATGTGGCCAGCTGCCACACACCCCTCCCACCATGACCTCCTTACNGCCATTGGCTATATCCCCCCTTAAACCATGAGCCAGTGGGATAACCCTTTCCTTCTGTAAGAGGCTTCTACCAGGTGTTCTGTCAGAGCAACCTGAAAAGCAACCAATACAGATCTGCATGGGCATTTCTCCAGAGAAGGTGGCTGGTAAGCGCATGAAAAGTGGACAGTGCCATTAGGCATCAAGAAATGCAAACTGAAACCACTTCACACCACAAGGGCNGCAAACATGAAGATAGACAATCAGAGGGAATGGTGATGATGTGGGAAAACTGGAGTCCTTCATGCTGCCATCAGGAATGGAAAATTNGGTCACCTGGTATACTGCTCTGGCCATTCCTCAGAATGTTCAACCTAGAGTAGCCATGTGACCCAGTGACTGCACCCATAGATTTACACCCAAGAAAAACTTCCATCCACATAGAAACTCCTACACAAATGTCCACTACTCACAACAGCAGCAGTTGGAACTGTTAGAACTTCCAACAGTGGAAGAGAACAGCCAGCACAGTGTGGTCTCTCACGCAACGCCATCACTCAGCCATAAGAACAAATGCAGAGCTGACTCATGCCCCAGCACTTTGAAGCTTGCTGAGTGAAAGAAGCCAGGCCCACAAGACCACATGCCGCATGGTTCCGTTACATAAGATGTCAAAAAAGACAAATGTATGGAGACAGAGAGAAAATTAGCAGCTGCAGGGTGGGGGTGGGGGGACCTATGGGTGTGATGAGGCTATGGAGGTTCTTCCCCAGCGAGGAAGGGACACTCTGGAAGGAGAAGGCAGGATGGCTGTACGGCTCTGTGAATATGTCCCCTGAGCTGGATGCTTTGGGAGGGTGAGTTTTACAGTGTAGGAGTTACAGCTAAGTACAGATGTTCTAAAGAACTGCCTCACTGTATCCTTGCACCCTGGTTGAGGTGAAGATGGAGCGGAATGTATGTTCAAGCAGAACCTGCTCAAACTTACTAAGAGCCAAATCCTGGGTCACTGTCTCCATGGCATGGAGGTGTCAGTGCTCACAGCCAGTTGAGGAACATTGGGTATCACCTCCTATGCACCTTGGCCAAGTGGGATGTTAGGGCTACCCAATGTCTATAGATCCTGTGAATGGGGGACACATGGTGGTTGACCCCACAGAGGGCATTTACCTGGTGTAGGCAGGAGTATGGGCAGATTCCTCAGTCCCTTAGGTGCCTGGTCAGCAAAGGACACTCAAACAGTGCCTACTGAACACTGAATACAGAGTACATGGGTCACAGCACCTGGTAATGCTGGCGGCTGGGCAGGAGGCTCAGTTTGGATGTCTCAAAGACTCCTCTTTAATCCCATGACAGAATCTTAGTTCTACTATTGGGGTACTGCAGGGAAGCTGGCAACAGGAGTCTTATCTTCATATTTCCCTGTAAGTACACACGTGTGTATGGCAGGCATGTGTGGGGAGAAGTGTGAGGAATGTATGTGCATGTGTGAGCACAGGCATTGTGTACATGTGTGAGAATGGGCATGGTGTGCAAGCCTGTGCACATAACTTCATACCCTCACATTTCCTAGATGTGCAGAACTCCCCCAGTGTGGGCTGCCCTGATGCCAGGCATGCACTCATGGAAGAACCAGGAGGTACTGGTGCCCAGGAGCGTTCACTCAGCATGGCTGTCACAGGCAGCTCTGTATTCAACATGGCTCACACTATCTTACATTGTGAGGAGTGCAGGGGGCTTCTAAACCATCCAGCTCCTTGGTGGACCTTGAATGTGGTTTTGAGGGCCCAGAACTCAGAACTGGAGGCAGAGGAATAGAGTTATTACTCAGCTCCAAGCAGGAGTCCTAGTCAGTCCACTTGGTGGGACTGGCAGCACCCTGGTCCTCAGCAACTTGTGATTTCTATCTTAGCAAAGGAGCAGAGTCCAGGAACTGGTTTGCAGCCCCTCGCTACAGATGCTCCTGGAGAGGGGCAGGATGCCAANAGGATGGTGAGGATGCTTTGGGCTGGCACCTCCCCTAGCAGTTGCTTGGCTTCTACATTCTATGTGTGTGCCTTTGTGTGCACATGTGTGCAGGCGCTCACTGTATGTGAAGAACAGAGGTTGACATCAGATGTCCTGCTCTAGCGACCTCTGCTTTCTGTTTGCTGTTTGGGTGGACATTTTGAGACAAGCTCTCTCACTGAACCTGGAGTTTGCTGTTTTTGGTAGGCTAGCTGGCCAGGGACCCCCCTGGGATCTTCCTGCCTCTACCGACCACTCCCACAGATGTACACCGCTGAACCACCTGACTTTTACATAAGTCTGGGAACCAAACTCAGAGCTTCATGTTTGCACAGCAAGCGCTTTACTTGCCTGGCCATCTCCCCAGCCTGGCTTCTATACTCCTGAAGCTGAAGATGCCGCAGAGACCAGAAACAATGTCTGAGCCTTGCTTTGCACATTCCAGAGCAGAATGGAGGAGTGTGGGAACATGCTGGTCCTGCTCATGGCTCCCTGGGGTGATGGGTGACTCAGGCACCGTGAGTCAAAATGGTCCCTAGCACATCCTTGCTGGCCCCTCCATCCTGGCCTCTTGTCATTTCCCATCTCCAGATGTTTGGGGCTGCTGGCACTGGCCCTGTAAACTCAGCCATGGTGTGGGAGGGACTGCAGTGCATAGAGACAATATGGATTCCTTCAGGTTTATTGT
Source organism: Neotoma lepida (assembly GCA_001675575.1). NCBI lineage: Eukaryota > Metazoa > Chordata > Mammalia > Rodentia > Cricetidae > Neotoma > Neotoma lepida. Next base: position 1,264,650 of record LZPO01034768.1, read on the forward strand.
CATAGCCAGTCCCAGATAAGATAAGTGGCTGTAAATCGATGGCCTCACTCCCTTCCCAGGCCTCTGCTTACAGCCTGGGATGACTTTCTGGAAGAATTCTTCAGGAAAATCTCAAACTGCTCACAGAGTCATTAGAAAGAGAGTCTGAGCAGGCACTAAGCATTGGCTCAGCAGCCCCAGAGCGGCCCGGTTCCTTAGAGAGCTCCTGCTTTGAGCTAGCAGCTCTGTGTGTCCCCGCTAAGCATCTCTGCAGAGGAAGCAGGGCAATGCCAGGCAGCAGCAACAGCTTTTCCTGAGAGCAATGTTCGAGGTGAGTGGGACTGCTTGGGACCTGGAGTATGTGTGTCCAATCCATCTCCCACTGGGCTCCAAGCTAATGAGTCTGGACACTTAGGAGACCCACAGAAGGCATACCTTACCCCCCACCCCCATCAGAGGACTGAAACAAGTTGGGCTGTGGATCCTGCCCAAAGGTACCCATGCCCAACATCACCAAGCATCTGATAGGACTATGTGCCACCCTGCAGGAGGTGAAGCCATATGTGAGCGGAATACAACTCAGTGGAAGTTGTGTAACTTCAGGCAAACGTCTCATGGCAGCTGAGCTTCTGAAAGAGAGAGAGAGAGAGAGAGAGAGAGAGAGAGAGAGAGAGAGAGAGAGAGGTGGCATCTCTGACCATCTAGACCACATGGTGGGACAGAAGGCTGGCATGACCAGCTTGTAGGCAAAGCCTAAACTTGGTTCTTCCAACTACAAGTCCATGGTCCATCCAGTGGTGGAGCGCTCCAGAGGCCAGAGGCTCCTAGAGCGGAACTGGCTTTGGTAAACAAGAAGTGGCCTCCATTAAGGCAAGATGCCAATGCAGGAGGGAGGGGGTTGATGTTGGGGGACTCTAATTTCTTTCCCCCAGGTCAGGCAATTCAAGTTAATTGGGTCAGGCAGACAGGTTGGGTGGGACTTGTCCTCTGAAAATCCAGACCTGGCTCCTTCATCAGCTGNTGCTGCTAAGAACCAACCTGGCCCTGGGGGCCCTTCCTCTGCTACACTGTGGGCTTGCTCCATAGGACAGTCTAACAGCAAGGGGAAAGTTGAGAGTGGTAGGACCCTCGAGGCTTGAGCAAAGGCCCCCTTACCCTGAAGAGCTCTCAGCAGGGCAAGATTGCAGGGTTGGTACCCAGTTTGGAAGGGTTCACAAGATCTTGTCCTTCAAGGGCTGCCCAAGAACACAGAGGTCTCTATCATGTAAACATCACAGTCCCCATGGGGTTCAGCCTCTGGCTATGATGGTCACAACCTCAAGATAGGCCTCCAGTGGCCCCTAAGCCATTTCTTCCAGACTTCCATGGCCTCCACCCATTGCTACCCAGTTCCCTAGTAACAATCTGAGCTGATGGGCCTTGACCTCCGTCCTTGGCCTGTTTCAAGCCCTTCACTTGGGAAGCCCTCCTGCCCTCTTGACTCCTAGCCTGCCTCTCCCATCCTCTTACAATTTCCTGTGCACTAGAAAGCTGGCCTGGTCTCCGCACCCAGGGAGACAGTGAAAATGTCCATGAGACTCTAGCCATAGGCTTATCCCCACCAGGCTAAGAGTGTTCACCAAGGGCTGCTGTGATATGGCAGGGGGATTGCCCACAGGAGAAGGCAAGGCTAGTGGGATGGAGTGTTGGCTTTGAGGATAGAGAGCACCTGATACTTTCGTTCACATAAGCTGATGCCGGTCTGCTGTCATGCTATGCTCAGTCAGGTTGTGGGCACACTTTCTGTGGGCTGGAGCCAACCGAGGAGGGTGGGGTAGGCTCTGTGACCTTCCAGCACAGGACCAGCATCCTGGGAACAGGTCCATCTGAATTGGTGAGGCTGTAGTACGTCCACACCCTGTCTACGCCTTATTAAATTTTCCTAATGTGGAAAGCTGAAAACAAACAAGGGTGTCCCAGTTTTGCTTTCCTCTACTGAGCCTGGCTCAAGGGATCTGTAGCTCCTAGGCTTGCCCCTGTAGGGACAACACAAAGAAGTCCTCCAGGACATGGAGGTCAGGTGATGACTCCTAGCATGTTATATCCTAAGCCTGCCTAGCTCTCCAAGGTTCTTCCACGGTAGCTTCAAAAAAAATGGGACAAATGGATAACTGTGGTGTCTTTTAGCATACCAAAGTGTCTCCTTAACCCCAGGTTCATTCGGTACCTATGGCTCCTCTCAGCACTTCTACCTACCTCTATCTTAAACCTCTCCAGCCCAGGGGCTTCCTTTTCCTTCACCCAGCTCTCTCTTTCCTAAAAACCCTGCCATTTAGGCTCTATGCTCTCCTGGTTCTCTTGGCTCCTCTCTGGGCTCCTCTCTTGGTCTCTGTGCCCCCTTGCTCGCTCTCTCCTTCCTCTGTTGCCTTCCTCCACCACTCCTCTCATGGCCCATTCAGTCTCCTGGCCATGCTCANTCTACTACTTTCTCTCCCTGCTCTGGACTCTTCCAGATGCCTCTGGCTGTTCTCTCCCTAGTATCTATAATAAAATCNTTCTCCTCAACCATACCTTGGAGTGGTCATGTCCTNAATTTCATTCATACCCCAAGGCAGAGCACCCAGAAGAAGCCATGCTTTGGGCATTATCTCATCATGGACACAACTGTGTCACCTACTCCTCTAGAGAACAGGACCTTTGAGGCAGCTGCTCTCTTAGGAGCCCAGAGGCCCTTTCTTCAAAGCCTCACTGGTGACAGTGAACAGTGAGGGGACCCAGGAGTTTAGAGCTTAGCACTTCCCCACATGGAGCCCAGGTGTGTTCAGAGGTGATGATCACTGACCAGGACCCTCAAAATTATAGCAGGCACCTGCCCACTGCCAGACCCTCTTCTGGCTCTGCTGGCTCCCCTGTACCCATTCCCCAACTTCCTACCCTTTATCTGTACCCTCCTACCCAACATGTTCACTCCCTAGCCCATCAGTATTTTAGTTCTCAACACAGGCTTCCTGGAACTCCTCTTCTTGGAGGTCTTTGGAGACCCCACCTATGGAGGCCCCCTCCCTGTGACCTGTCATCTATCTCAGCCTCTTTTAGCCTTTCTCTGCCTTACTTCCATCCATCTCCAAGTGTGTGCTAGGGAGTGTGCACAGACTGCTGGGTTCTCAGTGTTGGGGACACGGTGCCTGCCAGGAGCTTCTCTTGGAAACCAGCAATGTGCTAGGAATTAATGAATGAGTGAGTAAACAAATGGATGAATGAACATGGGAACAAGTAGAGAGGATGTGACTCAGACTGCCATTGTGTCCCCCTAAGCTCACATGACTCCTGATCCCAAGGGGGTGGCATGAGAAAATGGGTCACTGGAAAGTGACAGATTCATGGAACAAAGCCTCATGAAGATGACTGTGATGATATATGAAAGGGACCCACAGGATAGCACCCTCTTCCACATCTGCAGACATGGAGCAAAGGTGACATTAGCATCCTGAAGAGACCCCAAGAATGACTGCACCTGCCCTCAGGCATCTGGACTCCAGCACAGGTGTTCAAGGTGCCTGGTCTCTGATGTCTGTCACAGCAGCCAGGATGGCTGGGCCGGGTACTAGGGAAATCAGCCTTCCTCTGATCCACTCCATCGTCCCTATGTTGACACATTCAATTTCTCTAGTTCCCACCAACTTTATGGACTCAGGATTTTTCAAAGCTGCCTGTTCATGGTTCAAAGTTGTCAGTGCTGTGTAAGGGATTCCTGTCAGTCATGGAGGCCAGAAGCATTTAGCAGTAGNTCCATTCAGGGCTGCAACAGTCACAGGAAAAGACCGGAGTCACACAGTCAGGTTTCCATCTACTTGTGACTGATGCTGACAAAACTTCCCATCATGCATGCACATCTCAACCGGACCTGAGCTTGTCCTTGGCCATCCCATGACAGGTCACATACACATTTGTAAACTCTACAAGAAACTTCTGGAATGGGTCCACAGCAGTATTCTGAGATCTCCCAAACCAAGGCTTCTAACTGAGCAGGCTCTTGGTGTCTAAGAGAATGGCTTCCCCTTATTTTTAAGGTTGGTTACTGAGAGAAACCAATGTAAGAAAGATTTATTTCAGCTCACACTCTCAGAGGGATCATTTCATGATCTCTTTGCCCCTCCTCTGTTGGCATGGATGAGACAGAGCATCATGGCCAGAGGGCATATTGGAGTAGGGCTGCTTACCTCTTGGTAGGAAGAAAGGAGAGGGAGAGAGGACAGACAAGACACCCCCTTCAGACCCCCAGTGACCTATTTCTTCTAATAGGCCCCACCTTCCACTTGTTGGTCAGCAATGAAATCATCAGTGGATCATATGAGTGCCCTCATGATCTACTCACATGTCACCACCAGCTAGGGACTGAGCCTTCAACACACTGGGGACAGCTCACACCCAAACCATGATATACGCTAAATCCTCTCCAGAGATCTGACATGGCAAGTGGCTGAGGTCCAGACTGTCCTGGGAAGCTGTGGGAAGGTCTGGGTTTGGAAGCGCCTGCTCTGNTCCTTCTTCCTTTCCTTCCCCAGAACCCCACGCCTTTCCAATTCCAAACCTCAGAGAGGTTTCCAAGGACAGGTCGGGCAGCCTGGCGAGTGGGGACTGGTGCCACATGCTGTGTGTCNTGTGCTGGGGATGACAAAGATGACAGAGGCAAACCAGTAACCCCCTGGCCACATCTGCCATGGTGGTAAACAAACAAATAAATAGAAAGCAGGACCTGGGGCATGCAGATGGAAAGTGGATGTGACCAGGGAGGTGGGACTGTTCTCACGGTCCACCAATCTGTGACTCACNCCTCTCAAACTCCCTGTTCAGCAGTAGGAAGCCAGTTTGAATGGAACTGAAAACACACCAGCCATTCTAGGTGACAAACANAATCAGGACTGCCTTGTCTCTAGCCCACCCATTTGAGCTGTGTCAACATTCCACTTGGCCTGCCCCCTCCCTGTGACCTGTCATCTATCTCAGGTAGCCACTTTTAACCTTTCTCTGCCTTACTTCCATCCATCTCCAAGTGTGTGCTAGGGAGTGTGCAGAGACTTCTGGGTTCTCACGACCACTCCAAGGCACGGTTGAGGAGGATGGTTGTAGTCTAGACACTTGGGTTATGATATAGTAGCTAACATGGCTGGCTGCTTACTGGACAGAGACAATCTCTTTTGGAGTGATGATGCTCTCAGTGTTTGGAGATCATAAGATGCTGAGAGATGGTGAAGTTGGACATACCACTCAAGCTCCATGTACATCTTGGTCATCTGATATGACCCTTGTCATAAACGGCCCTAAACAATGAGGCACACAATAGCCACCATTTTCCCATTTCACCATTGTGTGAAGTGGCTTCCCTCCTTTCCACGGAATATGCACATGCCCATTAGCACCTATGCTACTATGGGGTCAGGAACTTGTGCCTGTGAGGCCAAGGCACTCCCATGCAGCATCTGGGGTCTAGAGTAGTTGGCAGGAGAGCATCAGTGGCTCCAGGCTGATGAATCTCATCAGGGTTTCCAGGGCTAGAGAAAGGGAAATTGCTGTCGCAGGGAAGGATCTGTGCAGGAAGGGGCCTTCTCTGTGAAGTGGACAGCCTGAGGCTGAGGCTCATCAAAACCAGACACTGCTGGGCCCGTCTATTTCTCATAGTTAGATGTGTCTTGTGCACAGAGTCCTGTGGCTTCCTCTCAAGAAGCCCCTGTGTCTCGGGCTGAATGTAGGTTCTGAGGTTCCCGCCAGGGGCCACATGTACATCACAAGACAGCATTGTTCCGAGTGTGCAGGGACTGAAAGCGGGTCTTCAGAACAGCAATGTCCCAAGTATGCATGGACTATAAGCGAGTCTTCAGAACAGCAATGTCCCAAGTGTGCACGGACTGTAAGAGAATCTTCAGAGCAGTGTTGTTCCGAGTGTGCAGGGACTGTAAGTGGGTCTTCAGAGCAGCACTGTCAGACCTTGTCGGGAGGAAGAATTCTGATAGAACCCAGTGCCTGAGCACTGTATTGCACAACACAGAGCCAGAAGCTCTATCCCTTATCTCCTTGGTGTCTCTATGTGTGCAGAAATGGATGCGGCTACCTTGAGATGGGCATCTGTGTCCCTCACAAGCAGGCTAGTGCTGCCAAGCAGCCCCTTCCCATGGAAACTATGACACATGAGAACCTCACATCCCCTCATGTTAGATGGGTATGCTGAAGTCACAGAAACCTTTGAAGACCCTGGGCTTGCCCATCCTGGCTGCAGGGGTCTCACTGCTCACTAGGACTATGGATAGCACAGGAGTACAGGTCATTCCTGACAGTTCTTCTGTTACTGGAATGATCTTTGGATGATTCCCAGGCCCCAGCCTATAGCCCTTAGTGCTGCAGAACCTTTGGAAGTGGCCTTCCCCATCCTGAGTGCATTTATACAGGCCCTGCTGCAGCATCAGGGCATTTGCTAGACACTGGGTCACAGAGGCTAGCCTGTAGGGTGAATGACCATGGTCATTAGGAGGATGCTGTGTCAGCTTTCAGTGGTTAGATGCAGAGACACCGAGGGGAAAGTGGCAAGTTCTACCTGGCAATGGCTTCTTGCATGGGACAACCCTGCCTCCAGAGAATGTGCTCTCTCTCTCTCTCTCTCTCTCTCTCTCTCTCTCTCCTTTTCTCTCTCTCTTTTTCCATTTTGAACCAGGGTCTCATTTTGTAGTCCACACTGGCCCTGAACTCACGGTTGTCTGTCCTAAACCTACCAAGCGTTGGGGGTCACAAATGATACCACCACACCTGGTTACAAGTATATATTTTCTTGCCAGTGTTCTTGAGCAGACTGCGAAATAAGAGACTGGGGATCCAAACCTAGCCAAGGGCTGGGCAGAAATGTTGAATGTGTGTTGAATGGGAGGGCTGTAAAACTATGAAGAAGACAGTTTAGATACCCCAGACCTTATAGGAGACAGTGAGGCAGTACCAGGAAAGAATGCAGGGAATAAATGGGGGATTAAAGGAGAGAGACAGGAAGGGGGAGAGTGGAACACTTGGACTTCATCTTGGGAGCAGGACATGAATGTAGGGCGCTGTCTCCAGCAATGTCTGGATGGCACATGGGTCAGCAGTTCATTGTGATGCGCGTTCCAGTCTGACGGTTTCTCTAATCTTTGTTACTGCTCCAACATGTTTCAGCCCCAAGAAGCTTTTGTTCACAGACGGATGTGAGCCAGAGCTTCCTGGGAGACCTGGGAAGGAACCCGGGACTCTCCTGATGTCACTGAGCCCTCCTTGCATGTATTCCTCTCAGTATGGACCACCTGTCACCTCAGTCTAACTTCTGCTTCAGGATCCAAACCAAAATTCAAAGTAGCCATCTCTAACCACAAACCCATGGCCTTTCCTGCTTTGTGACCCTCACTCAGACACCAGGACTTCACACACCCACCTTGATTTATATTGTAGCCTTCCTTTAAGGTTGCTTGTTTTATGCTGGTCTCCTTGGAGAATCAAAGATGGACTTCAAGAGGAGGAAACATTTAGGTTAAGAGGCAAACAATGTATCCTTTGATGCTTTGAGGAAGAAGAAATGGCCAGTATACAGGCCTCAAGAAGAAAAATGCTTACACAAGCATGGATAATGGATCATCATTGCCAGTGAATGAGTCCATCCATCTGCCATCCATCCATCCATCCATCCATCCATCCATCCATCCATCTAACCATCCAACCACCTATCCACCCACCATCCATCCATCCACCCCTTCATTCTTTCATTCATCCCCTATCCATCTACTCACTGATACACCAATTTACCTATCACTCAATGAATCATCCTTTACAGATTCATTAATCTACCCTTTCATTCATGCTCAAGCCACGCTCCCACTCCCCTATCCGTTAATACAATTCACCTATTGATTCATTAGTCAATTGATCAGTTTACCTGTCTCTTCATTCATCTGCCCATCTACCACTCACTACCCATCAATCCACCCTCAACCACCTCTGTTGACTTAAGAGAATGGAAGGGAGGTAGATTTGGACTGTGATGGGGATTTGTTATTTATCTCCATCTATCTGTATAGAGGATGAGAAATACGTTCTCAACTCTGGGGCATTTAGGCTAAACTTCTTGGGACTGTGCCCCTCAAGGGACGTTCAGTGTCAGGTAGTGTTCCAGAGCATAAGATTTAGGGTGAGTTGTACACAAATTAAATTCAGCCAGAAGGAACTTTATAACCTGGGCTGGAAGAAGCTAATATGTGGAAAAAGTGACTTGAGCAAGTGCTGGAAAGGCCACTGGCAAGTGACAGACTCAGTCTGCGTGTCGCTGCAGGAGGAGTAGCGATGGGCTCAGCCTTCAGCCAAGTGTACCAAACTCTGGTTAGGCTGCCACCTCAGTCCACTCAGATCCCACACTCTGTTCTCCCCTTCATGTCTGTTCTGCACTATGGTCTGTTTGGCTCTTTCCCATGAGCCTCTTCTGCCACAGAGCTTTTCAGGGAAGTGTTTCCATGAGTGATGGCTCCCAGTCTTCCGCTGTAGCCTTGGCCAGCCCTCCCTCATGGAAGGGATGACAGAGGCCTGCAGACACTAAGTCACCACTCTGGGATTGTAGTAGGGATGTACAGTCAGGCTTCCTATCCAGTGTCCTGCTGTCCATCCCTGGGCCTCTCTGGCTCACTGCTCACGGCTTGGTCCAAGGCATCCATCACTGACATCTCTGAGCCATAACTGTTTCATGCCTACACTGCTTGTGCCCACATAGGCTCACCCAGAGTTCCTCCAGCTCCACCATTGGTCCTGAGTCTCCTCCTCTGCTCTGTCTCTTAGATCCTCCCATGGCACTCCTTGTCCTCAGCTGTGAACACTAGACCTACATCCGCTTCCTGTTCTCCAAACCCAGCATCTACTGGTAAACCTTGGCCCCCAAGTATGACTTGTCTCAGGATGGGATCCTCAGGCCCCTTGGCTGTCACATGAGGATGACAACACACATGGAGGCCAGTACCAGCTCCTGGGGCACACAGATGAGCAAATCTTAATTACCCATACCACCTACCAAGGGAGAGAGAGGTCTTCTATCTCAGAAGTTAGGCCGAGCATAGCTCATGAGTCTTCCCAGTCACCAGGTCTGGAAGCCCCATGATGATTCTGTTCTCCTGCCTGCCTATTTCATAGCTAACATGAGCCATGGGCAGTGCAGTGTCTCACACGGGCCCTTCAGGTCTCTGCCTGCTGTGAGAAGGACTGCTGGTGAGGTGGCAGGCTAACCAGGAAGGCAAGTTTAACCTTGACTCCTTTTTTATTCTGGAGGCACCTCCAGGTAAGTTACTCCACATGAGCCTCGGTCTTCTCATCTCTCAAACTGGAAGACAACAGCTGCCTGGAAGGCTGCCAGGGGACCCAGCACAGTGATAAGACAAGTACATGTCTGGACATGGAGCAACTTGAAGAACAAGTGTGTGTGTGTGTGTGTGTGCGCGCGCGCAGGCTAGAGGAAGATACTAGTTGTCTTGTTCTATCACACTCCACAGTATTCCCTTGAGACAGGGTGTCTCACTGAACCTGGAGCTAAACTAGCAGCCAGAAAGCCCCAAAGATCCTTTGTCTCTATTCTCCTGCCCCTCAGCATTGGGGTTACAGCCATATGTGCAGCCATTCCTGGATTCTCTTGTGGGTGCTGGGGTTTCAAACTCAGGTCCTCATGCTTATGCAGCAAGTCCTCACACTCACTGAACCATCCCCAGCTCTCTAGCTGGATTATACACTGGCTTCTTATTGAATAGGAAATGGCTTCCAAATCCAACAGCCCAGGATTCTGATCCTTTTGCAGATCAAACCCACAATGAAGCTGTGGGTCAAAGTGCATGCCAGAACTTCAGGTGAACATCAGACTCCCAAGGGACATCTAGCCCTGAAGCTGGGAGCTCTGCTGGCCAGGGCCAAGAATACAAAGCCAGGGCATGGANGAAAAGGGAGTCAGGCCACCCTTATCTGTAGGTAAGCACATCTTGGCCCACTTGGAGCCACTCAGCAGTCACTTGCTAGGTCTCTTCCATGGCAGGAGTCAGTGACTAAAATTGATGCAATCAGGTCCAGGCAGTGTCCAGTGCACTGGGGCAACATAATGAAGTACCCACTCCAGGAACATCAGACACGGCATCTGGGTACTGATCCTAAGGAGGACATTGAACTGAAACACAGTTGGTTTGATGCCAGAAGGCCATTTTCAATAGGATCGTGAGATATGACTATGAGATATGACTTCATTCCTTCCTTCATTCACTATTTCATTCATCCATTCAGAAGACTTGAAGTGGAAATATACAATGTAGGAACTGGTGATGAGCAAGCATATGGTTGAGTAATACCTGGCTTAGCAGGGACTTTGCCTAGAGTAGGGGCTAGATGAGGAAGATGACAATGCCAGCACGGTATAGCGGCCTGGAGTCAGGTCACTTAGCATCTCAATACTAATTTACATATCACTGTAAAAGCAGAGAGCCCTAGAACTTTAAAGAGCCTGTTAAGAATCCAGTAACTAACACATGATCGATCGAGTGCACTTCTGACTGGGGCTTTTAACTAATGCCATGGAACCAAATGTGGCCCTGAGATGCCATCACCCTGATGACAGTAGACATGACACACAGGCTTCAGGAAAGGAACATCCAACACAGGGAATGAACTGCTCTAAGAACTAAGACCCACTCCCTTCTGCATACAGTGTCTCCTCATTCCCTTGAAAGTACAGCTTTCAAGCAAGTGAGAAGTCCAAGAGGCAACGTTGAGAGCAAGGGCACAGGAAAGTCCTTCAGTCCAGAGGCCTTGGCAGCATATGTTAGCTCCAGCTGGCATGAGTCAGCATGGTGCTATTGGCCCCTGACTGTGACTGCCTCAGTTGGGGTCGCCCTGTGGGCAGCTCTGTCTCCTGCTGCTCTTTGGTCCGTGGGAGCTACAAGATGGCTATGACTTGGGAGCAAACAGCTTTCCCAAGGAATGTCTGGGAAGAGTCTATCTTCCATGGATTGTGACACAGCCCAGGCTCCAGACACTTAGGAATGCCCATTGCTCACACTGACAGTGACAACTACCCATGGTTAGGTGGTGTTGCAAGGAGCTAGCTCCCTCCCACAACTGCATCAAGCAAGCCAACAGACGCATGCTTCAGAACTTTTGGATCTGGTCTATGAATCAAACCACACACACTTGCCAGTCTGAGAGTTTCTGACGTCAGTTACCGGGGGCATTANGCACATGGTGCAAGCNAGCTCAGGAATGCACTCCTTGGGGTCNGATGCCTGGGGCAAGAGCTAATTACCAGCTGCCTTATGCTTCTGTTTTAGCTTCTTCATGAGGAGACTACCTCTTAGTTCTTCACAGAGTAGAAGTAGAAACTCAATGAGCCCGCTGTTGAGTGGCACTAGCATGGTAGNGGTACACAACAGGCACTCAGCAACTGGTGCTCATTCACTGGTGCTGTTCTATTATTTTTCTCTGTTATTTTTACCACCATCACCATCACCACCACCACCACCATCACCATCACCTTCACCACTATCACCATCACCACCACCATCATCACCACCACCACCATCACCTTCACCACTATCACCATCACCTCCATCATCACTGTCATTATCACCGTCATTGTCATCATCATTGCTATCACCTAATTACTATCACCGTCATTGTTATCAACATCACCATCACTGCCATGACCATGATCTTCTTCATCATCATTGTCATCGTTTTCCACCACCATCATCACTGTCACTACAGAATCACTAAGAACACTGAGCTCATAGAGTTTTGTGTTCTCATGGCCTTTTTTTATTCAGTAACTCCACACACAGTAAGTGCTCACAAAATGGAGACTGGTTAATGAACACATACAGTGATGTGGTGTAATACGTAAGCATTATAAAAACTAGATCAAAGGTGCGATGGGCAAAGGACTCAGCAAGTCAGGGAGGCCTCCTGGAGGAGGTGTTATCTGAGGTCAGCCTCATGACCAGGACTCCAGCGGGTGGATGGGAGGAGCTTATGTTCCAGGCAAGGCAAGTGGAGTGAACAATACACAAAGAATCAAAACCAGACCTTGCCGTGGTCAAGCAGACAATGACAGAAGGGAACAAACACTCAGGGGGACACACGGGCCTTCTCAGATGTCTCTCCTGACCTTCTCTCCNGGGAAGCTACCAGGGGACGTGCCCCATGAACCAGCACACTTACAGCAGTACCTGCAACAAAGAAGAGGCCACAGGACTCAGTTCCAAGTCACAGCAACATGAGCATCATAAAGACCGCACAACGGTGATCACCTCAGTGCAGGCACAGAAGTCCCTGTGGAGAGACCTCCTGAGCCACACACACCAATATCCAGGGCAGGAGATCACCAGGTTGAGTGTAGTGACAGTGAGGGACAGGAAATGAGGGTGGAGTGGACCTGAGAGGGGTGTGTCCCATCACAAGCTTTATAGAACTGTTTGAGAAATGTCTACTTACAATAGCAGCAAAGAAGCCAACTTTTAAAAAAAGGCCACTTTGACACTACTAGATAGAAAAAGAAAACGGAGACGTTAGTGACAGCTAATTATAGCACCTGGAGCTGCAGGCACCCTATAACTACTTCTGCTGGTAGTTTCTGTGGGCACACACACACCCTTTGCCCCCAACAGTCATGTACACATGGGCCTCAGAGAAACCTCTGTATACTTCTACAGAGCCTCAAGGTCATCACAGCAGCTTAACACACGGCCCTGGAGACTCCTAAGACCCAGTATAAGTGTCTGTGAATAGAGGGCACTCACACGAGGGACTGCCACCCAGCTGAACAGAGAAATGGCCCTTGGGCCTTAGACAGCAGCCCAGATGCACTGTAGGAAAGTGAACATTCCAGGAGGTAGAGTAAGACACCTCCTTGAGACATTATTAATAGAATCCAAACCCAGGGGAAAGCTGTGTGCCATGCTTAGGTCTCTGCAGTTAGAGTAAGACTATAAAAGAAAAGCAGAGTGCAAAGCACAGGGCGTGGCTACCGCAGGGAAAAGCACTGGCTCTTACTGCTGGATTCTGACCTTATGCCTCATAGCTGGATCCCTGGCTCCATTTGAATACACTATATATCCTGCAGTGCAAGCAGGTTAAAAATTAAACCACAACAAGAAAACCAGAAGGCAGCCCAGAGGGCAGCAAAAACAGTGCCTTCCCTTAACTGCTAGAACACAGCCTGGTCAGATATTTCTTTCCCATGTTCCTCCTTCCCAAAGCCATGGACCCCAACAAAAGCAACATTACAGATGCAGATACCAAGAGAGAAGTGATAATCAAAGCGCAGAAAAACAGAGAACAAGATGTGGGAGCTGGTGGGGCCTGGACAGCAGCCAGGCATGCAGGAACCAGGCATGCAGGAGCCAGGCATGCAGGAACCAGGCATGCAGGAGCCAGGCATGCAGGAGCCAGGCATGCAGGAACCAGGCATGCAGGAGCCAGGCATGCAGGAGCCAGGCATGCTGGAGCCAGGCCTTGGCACCTGTGTTACCAACCACATGCAGAAGTGGAAATACAAATTAGATTGTGGAGCTCTGGCCCTGGGCAGCACCTGTCACAGGTCCACACACAGAACTGGGAGCACACAGATATTTCTACTCAAATGTTCAGTAGTTCACCTGTGCCTCTTCTAAGCCAGCCCAGCTGAGTGATGGCCTCTTGTCACAGAGAGCCCAATTTGATAGGTCCCTTATTTCCCTCTCATATCTGTCTGACAGGGCCCTGGCGGTGGCCCAGGCCAGGTGAAGGGTTGGAAGGAGAGGACAAGTCCTGTCCTCGCTTGATGGCAAAAGTCTCAGATTTGTGGCCAGAGGACAGCCCAGCCCTGGCTCCTGCAGACAGATAACAGGTGCCAATGTCTGGCTCTCCCACAGCAGAGGAGGGGTGGGGCATGAGAGGAATGTGGCAGTGAGCACATGGCCATAGCAGGTGCAGAAAGCCCCAAAGGCACCTGGGCACTGAGCCTCTAACACAGACATCAGCAAGCAGATGTGGCTCTCGGAACTGCCCTGAGCAATTCTGCCACTCCATCCTGTGGGCCTTAACCCAGAAAGGATTCTGTGGGGCTCTGTAGGCAAGACCCTGGAGGGAACTTGTCAGAACAGGATGGGACACACTATCTCCAGGGGCCAAGGGCATGGACCTCCAAGGAGAGATGCTACTGTGTTCCAGATTAGCTGGAAACTAGTTGTGACTTTGCCCAGTGGTATGAGAATACTTCCTACATGGCTCTTCGTCCCTGTGGTTTGTGAAATGGACCCCAACTAGATGTATATAGTCCCCCAACCATAGGCCATACCACATGTCCCCAGACCTGGTATAGGGTGGTGCCTGGGCCCTGTGAATCCCAAACATTAGGCTGAGGCAGGAGAGGGAAGAAAAGGGCTTCTTGAGGGCATCCTTTGACCTCAGAATTCTTCAGTACCTAAGGTCTGGGCCACTGAGTCATGGGAGTCAATAGTAACTCATTTACAGCCAAATACCACTCAGTGGGGCTCACAGTCACCAGAACTAACCCCATGACTTTCAGGGCAGAAGTACTGTTTGGCTCTGGTAACACTGCAACCAGTCTATGACTGTCCACACCACGACAATGACCATCCCTCCTAACTCTATGAGTAGTTTGTTAACAAGATGGTTACCTGAGTTCATGCAAAAAACCCCTCTTTAGATCTGGGGAAGAAAAACAAAAGAAAAGAAGAGGGGCAGAAAATGTAACTATTTCTGGGGTGTGCTGCTCAGAAACGAAGGGTGCCACAGAGGATGCCAGAGGGTGCCAGGAGCCTCGAGGCTTTTGCCCCTATCTCCTGTCCTGTCCTGAATCTTCATGTTCAAGACAAGCTGACAGTGAAAATAAATCTGCAGAAGGAAGATGAGGCTGTGCAACCATGTTGCAGAAAGCCCAGCCACTGTGACTAACCCATCTTTGAACAGAGCATGCTGTTCAGGGCAAGCCCCACCTGAGGCAGCAGATGATGGACCCGTGATCAGAAAAGATGGTCCTCTCTGTGTACTGCTCTCTCCACAGTTGCCTGAGAGGCGGCCCTGTCACCTACCTGGTTCTCAGCTACAGGCACTCCCCAGACCTCCACATTGCCCTCTGGTGGCACAGCCCTGCCTCACAGTTCAAAGGGAGGACAGCCACGTGGCCTGCTTGCAGTCAGTGGCCTGAGTGGTGGGGCCAAAGGGGATGATAGACAGGAGTGGGTTGACTGAGACACATCCAAGTGATCTTGGTTAGTGTCACTTTAAGTCAGGCTGAGGGTGCTGGTGCTGCCAAGGTCTCTGCTGCTGATGGCTATTCCAAGGCCTAGAAAGAACTGGCACACAGTGGGACCTACTCTGAGGCCACATTGAATGCTTCAAAGTCCCTGAGATGAGGGACCACATCTGTGTGTCTCTGTGCCCTGAGAGAGCCCAATGCCACCTTGTCCCCTGAGAAGAGAGGCCCAGCTGCTCCTGGTCCTCTGGGTGCAGATCTAGCCCTAAAGAGGACTCCTGATTAACCCTCCTTGGTGGGCGCTGAGCCTGGCCTGGGAACTAAGAGGCAGCTCAGCAAACCCAGTGGAACCTTCTTCCCTCCAGGAAGGAGCACACCGCTCACAACCAGCCAAAGACATCTAAGCAATCTCTGGAAGCAAGCCTTCTATAAGAACTCAGGGTCCAGAGTCCCCATCACCTCCTGCAACCCCACCTTCAGGCTCTTTCCACTCCCTCTTCTTAGGGACTCAAGTCTTGTCCAGGTTGCCCAGGTCCTTAGCCTCATCCACCCCACCATGCCAGAGGGGCCTGGAAAATTATCTGACAGCTACAGGCCATCTAAATTGTTCTCCAGTTATCTTACTAGGGAAACATCCAAACAGAAGAGCCCACAGACACCCCCCACCGAGTCTCAAGCACACATTAGTTCCACCCACTTCCTTCAACACATAGCCACTCTCCATCATCTTTTATTTTCATCCTCTCAGAGTGAAGATAGACACTATCTGCACCACCTGAAGCCTCCGGCACGTGCCACATTGCTATAGCACTCATGTCAGGAACCCGAGTCGACGAGATTGATAGCAGTGGTCCTGGGTGACTCTGACACTCCCAAAGAGAGAAGATTCCTGGCACCCTTTTCAGAGGACCTCCCCACGCTCATCCGCACACCACACTGAGTTGCTCTGATAAATAAATATCAACAACCAAAGCAAACAGTTTATACAACAATGTCCTGAGCCATCACAGGGCGTGGCCATCTAGGCTGGCAAATGTCAGGACTCTGTGACAGTCGTTCTGTTGATAGGTCTGCACCATTCCTTCACACTCTGGTGACCATCAAGGCCTTCGGGACACTGCATGTCCATTCAGAGTTAGAAGCTGTCAGGACAGCTGTGCTCCCGGGACAGCCCCCCCTTCTTAGACCTCCCTAAAAAATGAGCCTTTTAAAAGGCTCCATTGAGAGGGTGTTATAGATGCAGCACACAACTTACAGCCTGCAGAGGAGTTGCAGATGCTACAGAGGCTGGTGACAGGGAGCACCAAGGATGGCCAGATATATCCCCAGGTTCCCAGTACAGCTCATGGTACTGGTGACACCCTGCAGGCCACAGTCACAACTTGAGAAGTGGCTTTGAGTTCCATGTGAACTCTTGGTATCCTGGCCATGTGGAGGAGTTGTGCAGGTGTCCTGTCNAACAGCAATGGCCTCCTCCTTTTACATATGCTTCCTTCTGGGCACATCTGTCCCAGAGGTCCTTGTGACATCTTCAGCTAGCATGCAACATTTGAGGAATGAGTCCCTTCCAAAAATAAATTTGGACACATCACATACCCTGAGCAAGCACTTCTCTACCCCTTGCGGGCTCAACACTAACTGCCCGAGCACTAACCTCGGCATAAGGCTAACCCAAGTGTCAGTGTTTACTCAGGACTCACTCAGGCACTAATGTCACTCCAGTAGTAAAGGGAGCCACAATGACTGTGTGACAGAATCCAATCTAAGTTCCTGCAAAACTGGCAGGAATTGAGGTCAAATCAACACAGGAGAAAGAGAAAGCCACTCTTACCTCTGGATCCTTGGTCACATGTGATGTGTCCCCTCCAGCAAAGGGCAGGCCTGTCTGCAGGGCTCCTGCACACAGCTCTCAGTTAGCACTGGCTCTGTCAAATCACATACAAAACATTAGAGCTATGTGGATATTGCCTGTCACCAAAACACAGCTCAGTGTAGACCCCAGGGCATAAAGTGTGGTAGCCCTGGGGGCCTCACTTGAGAGAGAGGCCCGGCTCAGGGGTGCTGGTGTAAAGGGCTCTGGTTCCCTCCCATTCCTCTAGGAATGCATCTCACATGCCCCACCCATATGCTCCCATGATCTCATGGTCACGTTTAGATCTTCAGTGTCATTCTATACATGCCCATCTACCCCGGATGCACCGAGTCTTTCTATTCCACGCCGCCGGTGCCCCCTGTGTCCTGAGCATTTTTGGTTACTGCACAGAGTCCCAGAGGGGCTGCCCACTACCTAGGGGATGCATAGAGAGGAGCCTGGATGCTGAGGCTCAGGTGGGCTCACTTCTAAGCATGCCCAAGAGTGGCCCCTGATTTTTATGAGTCCATTTCTACTTCCTCTGCTGCCTTCATCTCCATTTCCCAGGATTCTAGATCTCACCTTGTGGTCTGAGCCAGCAGGGATGATCTGAGGCTCTTGCCCTTCCTGCCTTCTGGCCCCTTGTTTGGGTTCTCTGGCCTCTGGCTAGGATTTCCTCTGCTCCTTCACCATGCAACCAGATGCAGAAAGTAGCCAATCTCTGCCAGGGCACTTCCATCCCCACTAGGGTCCTGGGAGGCATTTGGGGAAGTGAAGAAATAAAGACTCATGATGCACATCCTTTTAGAGGCTGTGCTGATTTGGAGACAAGAGCTCCAGGCTTCAACCTAGCGAGGCCACTGGCTCAGCTGTCAATGCCTCCCTATGGCCCCTAGAATAGGAAGAAAGAGACGCATGCCTTCTTCAGCCTTGTCAGGAATGGAGGATACAATCATGGAATCTTAAAGCTTTGAGTGTCCCTCCCTCATCAGTATGTTCCTGGAGAACCAATGGCCACAGTAACCCAGACTCTGAGATTGTCAAGTAAACCAATTCCTTGTGACTGAACCCAGTAATCAGAACCAACTCCAACATCACATGGTCCCCAAAGACATATTTTCTTCCCTGTCCTGGAGATATCATTCATTTAAAAGGACCAGGCTAGTGGCTGGGGTCCTGTGCACTCAGCTGCATGCATGCTGAGTCTGGTTTATCCCCTCCAGGTGCTGCCGCCCCCACCGCATCTCACTGTGAATTGCTTAGACTGTCAGCAAAACATAAAAACAGCTGCTGCCAGAGCCAAACTCACGCAGCCTCCTGTCTCATCTGCCCTCCAATTAATAGCTTCCAGGTCGCTGTGGCCCATGGGAACATCTGTATTCCATCTCTTCAGCCCACAGATGTGGAGGGGGGGTGTTCCCACTTTCTGGAGACACGGTCTCAGGAACACTTTATCTTTAAAGCGAATGTGTTCTCCCCTAGTCTTCTAGTGCGATAGTGTGTGTGCTCACACTTGTAACGTAACTTGGCTGCGCTGCCCCCAGAGCAACTTCCGGCATCTGTCTGCAGACCACATGGGGCCCATGAAAAAATTCTCATGAGCCACATGGTGATGAGTGAGGACTGAAGTCCATATGGTGAGTCACATATGAAGCCACAGAGGGGAAAGNGCCCTTTGGAGGATCAGATCTAAACAGCAGAGCTGAGCTGTTTTAAAAACTTTTTTGCTGGGCATAGTGGTGCACACCTTTAATCCCAGTACTCAAGAGGCAGAGGCAGGCTGATCTCTGTGAGTTCAAGGCCAGCCTGATCTACACAATGAGACCCTGTCGTAAACAAACACAGTCCCCCAAGTATAGGAGACACGGGCAAGGTAAGCCCTGCCCAGTCACGAGCCTGGCTCCCACAGCAGAGCGAGCGGCTCAGCTTCATGTGCTAGATGAGCAGAAATCATGCGGCTTTCTTTATTTAAGCTGGTTTTTATGACAATTGTCCTTTTTGAAATTTCTAAGTGTGGGAAAATACACATAATATTTATCATTTTTTAAGTACATTTGTGGTGCTGTGCAGTCTTCACCATCATCCACACACAGTACTCTTCTCATCTTCCCAGCTGGAGTTCTGTTACACTAAATGCCCCCCCACCCCCGGCACTTCCCCAGCCCCAGCTCTCCTGGGGCTCTACTTTCTGTGTCTTCTGTCTGATGACTCAGGGACTGCACTGAAGTAGACTCACAGCATTGTGTTCATTCTCATG
>LZPO01034768.1:1284114-1303162 GCA_001675575.1 Neotoma lepida
GTTCATTCTCATCCCCTATCCCTGTGTGTGGAGATGAGAGGTCACCATTAGATGTCACTTCCCCAGATCCTAGGATTTAATGACTGGTTAATTCCCTTAGTATAACCCTCAAGGCTCTCCATGTTGTGGCATGGGGTTGGGACATCTTTGCTTTTACAGGTTAATGTTCCACTGTATGAGTAGATCACAGTTTGTTCATCTGGGAATGGACAGCTGGCTGGTTTTGTGATTTTAGCCATTGTGAGCACTACAGTCTTCAGCACTTTGGATTTATATTCAGAAATTGACTTGATGGTTCATAAAAGTAGCTCTGTTTTCTTGAAGGGCATCTGAACTGTCTTCCATAATAGCTGGACCACTTTTCACTCCCCCACAGTGCACGAGGCACCTGACCCCCGTCTTCCCAACACTTGTGATTTTCTACTTTTTGAGGTTAGCTCAGCTGGTGCACATCTCATTGTGGGTCTTATTTGCATATCCAAACGATGAGATCATCTTGATTGTCCTTAACCGAACTTAGAATCAGGATGGAAACACACCTCTGGGTATGTCAATGAGGGTATGTCTAGAGAGGTTTAGCTGAGGAGGGAAGAGCCACCCCGAATGTGAGTGGCACCATTCCATAGGCTGGGATCCCAGATGGAATGAAAATGAGCAAGCAAGCTTGGTGCCCACAATCATCTCTCTCTGCTTCCTGGCTGTGGCTGCAGTGTGCCCAGCTGCCTCATACTCCTGCCACCATGCCTTCCCAGCCATGAGGGACTGGACCTTGAACTAAATCCTTCCTTCCTTAAGATGTGTTTTTTTCTAATCAGGAATTTTGTCACAGTAATGAGAAAAGTAACTAAACAGCTATCGGTGCCCAGATTTTTCTCACATGTAGTTTTTAATATGTTTATTTTATTTTCTGGGTGTGCCTGGTGTATGTCTGTGTACCACTAGCATGCAAGAACCCACAGAGGTAGTAAGAGGGCATCAGTTCTCCTGGAACTAGAGTTACAGGAAGTTGTGAGTCACCATGTGAGTGCTGGGAACCAAACCCAGGTCCTCTGCAGGAGCAGTAAGAGCTCTTAACTGCTAAACCATCTTTCCAGAACCATCACATGAGGGTTTATTTAAAGCATTCTGCATAAAGCCTTTTGCTTGATGGGTATGGATTGATAGGCACTGCAGTGTGAGAGATAAAGCAGGACTTGTTTCTTTTGTTTGTTTGTTTGTTTGTTTTTTGTTTTTTCGAGACAGGGTTTCTCTGTGTAGCTTTGGCACCTTTCCTGGAACTCACTCGGTAGCCCAGGCTGGCCTTGAACTTGCAGAGATCCACCTGCCTCTGCCTCCTGAGTACTGGGATTAAAGGCGTGAGCCACGACCACCCGACTTATTTCTTTTCTTGGCATCCCACCATAAAGACTATAAATGACTTCCACTTGCATCTCCATCCACCACCACCTTCTATCCTCCATTCACTGTCTGTCATTCACCCATTATCATCTACCTATCCTTTATCTTCCATCCATCCATCCATATATCCATCCATCCACCCTCCCCTCCCTCCATATATCCATCCATCCATCTCTCTTTCCATCCATATATCCATCCATCCATCTCTCTTTCCATCCACCCATCCATCCATCCATTCATCCATCTACTCATCCTTCCCTTCATCTACCTTTCATTTCATCTGTGCATCTTCCATCCACTGATCCACCCATCTACCCATCCTCCATCCATTCACCCACCCACCCATCTACCCATCTATCCATCCATCCACTCACCCACTATTCATCTACTATCCACTTGCCTGTCTATCATTCATCTGCCCACCCACCATATATCATCCATTCACTAGCCAGATGTCCATCATTCCCGCTGAGTCCTGAGAGCATCTGTCATTGTGATCCCAGCCCATTCATTTCCCTATTGAGATCACTGACCATTGGCTCCTGCAGATGCTGACAGACCTGCTCAGGCCCCTCTCTCTGGGTCTGGCTCTTAAAAAGGACTCTATCACAGCTTCCTGCCTCTGAGGCAGAGGTCTTCACCACCCCTCACTCACTCCTTGACAGCTCTTGTTTTAGACACTGTGCAGGCCAGCCATTCTACATTCCCTTACAGCTTGGCTCCAGACTCAAAGACATGGACTTCACACCTGCTGGTGCTGTTCTAGAGGAGCCTCCTTCCTGTGAGTTGCCCTAGGACTTCCCTGGGGAGGATGTGCCATAGTGACCTGTCTTCCCATATACCTCTTTTCTTTGTTAGCACGGCAGCAGTGAGGACGTGAGGACAGGAATGGGCATTTCCCTGGGAAGGCAGCCTGGGAAGACACCATAGTAACTCATTGAACCCCCAACAACTCTGCAAACAGGTTCTCTATGCTCTCTCTCTCTCTCTCTCTCTCTCTCTCCCTCTCCTTCAGATAAGGACCTATGAAACTCATAGAGCAAGTAAGCTGAAATCTCACTCTGATTCCTGAACACTGATCAACTGACTGCTCAACTCAGCTCAATTGCCAACCCAGAAGTGGGGACCCCCACCAGTGTGGTCCTCACATCCCTGAACCGAGAATGAGAGCAAGTGGACAGATGCACAAGTGACGAGTGTGTGAGGAAGACTCAAACAGCAGCTTAGATGGAAGCTGAGAGGAAGTCTTGGCAGCTGCCACTATGGAAGGGCTTCTGGATACTTCACAGATAAGCTCTCAGGACCAGGCTCCTCTCCTGGAGACAGCAGCAGCAAGAAGGGCAAACACAAGTGAAAAGCACTATGGAAAACAGCCTAGGAATCCCCCACCCCCAGTCATGTGTAATCACTTCAGCTGCTTGGAATTTAGACAAGGCCCGAGGAGTGTCAGAGTAAATGTCTGATTTCTATGCTGTGGTCACCAGAGGCACAGGGGCCATCAGGAACTACTGAGGAGCTCAGAACTGTGACACATAGCAGGGCACTCTTCATGAAGGGTAGGCCTCACACAGCAGGTAACAGATCTCATTGGAAGCTGCTCTTCTCGCTGAGAGCTATTGATAAAACACCCATCTCTCCATCTTTGCTCTCAATGATGAAAGGAGGGCACTAAGCCTAGGAGGCTGGAGGTTGGGGTGCTGGGCTGAAAGTGAGTGGGGAGCAGGGACCCAGTTGCTCCCCTCCCCATCTCCACTGAACTTGACATCTGGCCATATCTGTTTCCCTCTAAGGAAAGAAAAGAGCCACCCACAGCATCACCCTCTGTCACTGAACTGGGCACCAAGTCCTGGCTTCCTTGAGCCTCCACCTGCCATGCACATGAGTGGCGCTTGACGTACCCTTATACTTAAGTCCTTGAAAAAAAACAGTAGGTCACCCTGCCATCATTGGCAGGCGTCCCCAGAGGACCAGCCTTGTGGAAACAGCCCATAGTCTCTGTTAGAACCAAGGACAGCCCTGTTTCCTGCCCCAGTGTCCTTGAGGCCATCCAGGATGTCGATGGATTTCCTCCCTGAGAAGTGAGGTGGGGAAGGCTGGCCCAGCTGCTTCCACTTGTGTTACGCTATGGTAGACACACAAGTACAGTGGCTGTCCCCAATGCTGGGTGACACAAGCTCTTCAAAGTAACACCTTAAGGTTGAGGATGTAGCTGGCTCCATTAGTAGAGTACTTGCCTAGCATGCACAGAGCACCAGGTCCCACCCCAAGCACCCCGTAAACCATAATCCCAGCAGTTGGAAGCAGGGGAATCAGAAGTTCAAGGTTCTCCTCGGTTATATATAGAGTTTGAGGCCAGGCTGGGCTACATAAGACCCTATCTCAAAGGTGAGGGGGACAGATTTAAGTTTAAAAGTTGATGATATGAACACTTGTAAGCTTTCAGCTGAAGAAACTGCAAACACTGGGGATATCAGTCACAGGTGGCTTGTGAGGCTCCTCCAACATGAGGCAGACAAGGTACTTTGAACACAAGAAACCACATCAGTGGCTTCAAATTTACTGGATTTCTTGAATATTTTAAAAGCACCTAGAACCAATAAGAAAAGCAGCAGAGCTTTGTGGGAAAGCACAGGCTATAGGCAGGTGGTTGAGACCCGGCTCCTGAGCACTTGAACTTGGATTGCCCCTCCTCCTAAGGAGGGAACTGCAAAGTGGCCTCTTACAAGGCACAGAGCTGCAGTGAACAGGATGGTGTGGTGGTGGTGAAGGGACAGAGCTCAGAAGCCACCCCACAGCATCACACAGTTGGTAAGTCAACTTGAAATGGGCCATGAACTTAATGTAAAATGTAAAGGTATACACCTGGAAGGGGGCTGCAGGGGACACCCACATGACCTTGAAGTTCCAATGACCATTAGGCAGTATCAAAAGCATGACTCAAAAGATGAAAAAAAATTATTGAGTTTTATAGACTTTAAAATTGGCTTTGAAGGAAACAGAAAGATGGTCCATTGACCAGGGCAAATGTTTACAAATCCTATTTCTGAGAATGGACTTCTCTCACACAGCACACTTAAAATTCAGCAAGAAGAAAACAAACCAACCCATTAAAAATGAGGAAAAGATCAGGATGCTATGTGCACCTAAGGATGTCTCAGGCTCTGTGTCCACCCTCCAAGGACATCAGGAAGAGAAGGACATCCTCCTGGTAGACTGTTCCACCCTTGGGCCCTTCAGTGGTATGGCCTCNCCAGACTCGAGGAACAGTGGCCAGGGCAGCCCCATTGTGGAGGGGCCTCAGAGGTCAGAAAGGCCCTGGCTTCTACTCCTGGTTTCTTGCACTATCTCCTCCAGTCATGTCCTTTTTGGGAGGACACTGGGTTTCAAGGTGCTGTGTGAGGTCACACATGGGTTGGTGAAAGATGGATGGAATGGATGGGAGGCCACAGGTCGGGCAGGTAGCATCTCACCCTCAGGCTGTAGCATCTTGAGCGAGTGAGGGACCCTTTACAGNATGCTGTAACATGGTGGCTGCTGAAATTTGCATAGTTTTCCTCCCCACTTCCTGACACAATGTCTCAGAGGAGTCCATGGAGTGGGGAGTCCTGCAGAGGATGGAGCTCCAGCCTCATCGTGCTGAACGGTCCCTCACATTGACTGCTATTGTGAGGAGGGAAAGCCAGGTGAGGCCATTTCCTGTAGCTGTGACAAAATGCTTGGCAGAGTTAACTTATGGAAGGAGGGGTTTAACTTGGTTCACAGTTCGAGGGGACACAGTCCATCATGGTGGTGAAGGCATGGGCAGAAGTGTGGGGCAGCTGCTCACACTGTATCCACAGTCAGGAAGCAAAGAGACGGATGCTGGTGCTCAGCTAATTTTTTCTTTTTAATTCAGTCCAGGACCAAGCCTATGAGGTAGTACCACCAACATTCAGGGGGGGTCTTCCCCTCTCAGTTAAATCTCTCTGGAAATGTCCTCACAAATACACCTAGAGGTGTGTCTCCTAGGTGGCTCTAAATTTACTCAAGCTGTGGCTCAGTACTGTGCGGACTTGGCTCCTCCTGTCATGGCCCCACTCATGTGCGGGGGTGGAGTCAGTAAAGCGATCCTGTCTATGAAGGCAGCCCAGAGGCACCGAGAAACACTTTGAGGGTTGGATGTGAGTGAGACACAGGAATGAGAGCTTTAGGGCAGAGGGTTGGGTTGGAGAAAGCAGCTCACAGCGGGGGCACCAGGGATGATGCCTGCTGGAGCTACAATGTGGAGGACCAGTGTGGAGGACAGGTGGGAACTCCAGAAGGAGACAGTGGGTTTGTGGTGGAACAGATGGCACTAGAATGTTGGGGGCTAGGGCTGGGGCCCATGGCTATGGGGGAGTTCAGAGAGAGTTGTAGAGAGAGGGGGAATGGGGGGATCAAGGGATGGGGAAGGACAGGTCACAGTCCTAAGGACAGAAGAAAAGCAGGAGCCTTCGCAGATCTCAGACCAGCAGAGGCGACAAGGTAAGAAGGGCCATGGAGGTGGACATGAGCACAGGATGGCCCAGGTGCCATGAGCCCACAGAGGCTAGGTGGGCTGGGTGGCCAGGGGTGGACCATAGAGCATCCCCTCCCCTCTGGGGAGAATGCAGACCAAAGCCTTCTTTGGGCAAAGGGCCTGAAGCCCTTGGGGCAGTGTAACCTCAAAGCAGAGTGACCTTCTTAGGACAGTGTGACCTTCTCAGATCAGTGTAGCCTTCTTAGGGCAGTGTGACCTTTTGGGACAGTGTGACCTCTGGGACAGTGCTATCTACTGAGTGCATAGGAGACATCCAAGCTGGCCTGCCCATGGCTAGGAGGGGCCCCAGGCTGTTAAATTCATGGTAAAAGTCCAAGCTCTGTGAATACTGACCTGGGCCTCCCAGAGATGTGGGTAGCCTGGCCTCCTGCCTGCTCCCTAAAACTGGGTGATAGGCCTTGTCCAAGCCTGGGGCCACCATTATCTTCTTCCACAGGACCTTTGGTCCTTGTTTGCAAGGACCACATTTCATGGCTCACATGCTGCTCATAGGTGGAGAAAGCCCTGGAGTGTTCACCCTGGGAAACAGAGTGACACTTATGGGTAGATTTTAAAGCCAGTGAGCCTCCAGGGCTTCCTGACAGACTGCTGTTCAGTGTTGTCATCCAGGACTCATGGCCACATTCCATATCCAGGTTAGTAGGTGGGGAAGGGGCATGGTGACCCAGCCAAGGAGTGGGGACTTCCTTTTCTTCCTTGCAGCTTTGGGATGGGTGTGGCCAGCTGGGCCAGCTGGAAGATTTCCAGGTCATCAGACAGATCCCAGACCTGCTCTTGGGAGGGCTATGTTAGCTGTCTGCTGCCTGGGTTCTGGAACCCCTCACAGCTACTGACAATAGATTCAAGTCCAAGTTCCCAGGGTAGTCCGTCCCCTCCATCTATCCGTTACACAGGGCCTAGTTCCTACCCACCCATAGGGCTCCCTGCCAGTTCCACCTCTGTTTCTGGGGGGTCCTCCATGAGTCTCATGAACCACAGGTGTCTCTGCTCAGTGAACTTTCACATAGTGAGACCAGTGTGGGGCAGTCTTGGTAGAGACACATGCCTGCCACAGGTACCCTCAACTCTGCAGAGGGCTCGTGTCATATGGGTAGCTTGACAGGGATATTTGGATATGACTGTAGACTATGTCCATGATCTTGTTTGTTTTCTGGTCCACAGAACATTTTGTTGATGCTCTGGAGGGACATAGTTGACAAAGCTAGCCAGTGAGTTTGCTCACCCGGGGCACCTTGGCACAAATCCTTTCACGACACCACCACCTGACAGGGTTGGTCCTAATCGCCCCATGCTGGTGACTATGTTTCTGCTAGAGGTCACATCTGCACCATCTCAAACAGTAAGGTCCACTGTCCCCCTTGGCAACATGTCACCAGCCAGGGATGGGCATTGTCCACACATGGGGATAGAGCCAGCCACACGCTACTGTCACTGGCTGCTTGACAAGCCTTCATCCAGCAAGCTTACATTTTACTGCACTTTGAGTGATTCTGGTGATAAAGCTCTCGTTCTGGAGGCTCCAAGCCTACGTTATGAGCCATGTTGACCCCGAAGGATGTTTAAAGGTCATCAGAGCATCCAGTCCCTGCCCAGTGCACCTCAGAGATTCCACAGCAACCAAATCCAGGGAGGCCTGCCTGGTTCCTAGGACCCACAGAAAAATGCTCCTTCTTGCCCAGGTGGGAAAGGGCCTTGGTTCCTCACCAAATGCAACAGCTTTCTTTCCAAAGTGGGGCTGGTCCAGTCTCATCAAGTCAGTTCATTATGCAGCTGAAGGTGTATCCCCTTAGCCAGTCCTGAGAGGGTCCCTCCCTCATGCCAAAATGGAGTGGGGGTGGGCAGCCAGAATGGATGGGGCAAAGTGTGCTGGGGATGGTGAGAGTATGAAGAGACAGGGTGGAAATGAGGCCCTTTCTCACAGGAAATGGGTCTGTGAGCCACCATAGGGATGAGACAAAAAGGGAANCCCCTTGCCTCCGTACCACCAAAGGTATGTCACAAGGGGTTGGTCCTCCATGTCGTTCCTCAGTCACTTGGTCTTGAGGAAACTGCTACAAAGCCCCCACCCACCCAAAGCTCAGGACTGGTTCCTGAGCACCAGCCCNCACTCCCTGGACTGATGTTCTCTCCGAAGCCCTCTGGAGCAGGCCCAGTCCTTTTGTTGTTTCAGGTTTTCTTTCCAGCAGATTTCCATTGCTAGGGCCACAGGCTGGAAAGGGCGTTTTCTGCGACTCTAGCAAACTCAACACTGACTCCTTAAGCAAAGCCGGGTGCAGTTTTGGGCAGAAATAGCCTCCAGGATCCCAAAGAATGCAGTGGTGTCCTTATGTGGTTGGAAACACTAGCACAGCACAAGCCCACCCACCCGTGGCGGTAAGACGTGTGCAGGCCACGTTCACCAGGGGCAGCACACTCCAGAAAGTGGCTGGTTAAGGGAACTGGGTGTCCTCGAGCTCACTCACTCACTGCAGGGGTATGCAGAAGCAGTAGGAGCTGAGGCCAACACCAAGGCCTTGGCTGCTGCTTTGTGGTCTGTTGGGGGTGTAAAGCTTTCTGCTGGCTGGAGAGCTGCCCAGGAATCCTGCCTGGGAAGCAGTTATCTGGGAACCCCAAGAAATCTGGGTCTCTGGTTGCTCCCAGCCTGTCCTCAGCCAGAATGGCAGGTAGCCCCAGGGCAGCTGCTGCCTTGGACAGACTTGGGGCAGCCAAGACTACCTACTCAGTTTCCTGGCCTCAAAGTGGATCTAGGCGGGCTGGGAAGATCTGGCCACATCACAGGCAAAGATCGTCTTTAGTTCATTAACTTTGTCCCTCTGGATTCCAATCTCATCAAGTCAGTTCCTTATGCAGCTGGAGGTGCAGCTAGGATGGGGGTTACTATCCCCTGCCCAGTCCTGAGAGGGTCCCCAAGGCCAAATGGAATGGAGGCAGCCAGAATGGATGGTGCAAAGGCTACTGGGGGTGGTGAGTGGATGAGGACACAGGGTGGTAACAGCCCCTTTCTCACAGGGAAGGAGCCTGTGAGACCCTTCTGTCTGGGACCCTCTGCCTCCCTGGAGCATGAAATCCTTCCAGCTCCTCACCTACCCTTGTACCCCACTTGTACCCTAGTTGAGAATGCCCAGTGTCCCCATGGCCAGAGCACCAGAGAGTATCTCCAGCTGACTTACCAGGAAGCTCCTGTTAAGCAGACCCTTAGGTCCTCAGCCTAACTGTTCCCCTCTGTCCAGCTCCTCGGTGGCAGGTGCTCCTTGGCTGGACAAGGCAGTGGCCTCAGCCTTCCTTTTCTTCCAGGGCTCTTAGTTCTCTCTGCTTCTCTTTGATGACACTGGTCCCCACCCCTTTCATGATTCAGAAGCACCCACCCATCAAAGGAGTACTAATCCAGTTGCATTGGGGGCACTGATGGCCGTGAGCAGGGAGCCGTGAGTCTGAGGTTTGCTACTGGAGGGAGATATGATGGTATCTAGCTTTGTGGAGTGAAATCAGGGAACCACTGGCTACTAGATGAAGTCAACTGCAGAGCTCCTGACCTATCTCAACCCACAAATGTCCCCAGAGGTCAGGTCATTCCAAGAGGTTTCCCAGAAGGTAAAGAGGGATGGGAGAAGCCCCCAGGCACCCTAGGGAAGTCTCTCCATGAGGATATCCTAATTAATGCTTAGGAATCAGTCCTGAGGCTCCAGTGAAAGCTGCAAAGGCCTATGGCTCTCTCTCGCCTACTTGGAACCTGACTTGTGAGAGACATCATCAGCCAAGTGGGTGGAGCAGGTATATACACTTGGCCCTGTGACTCTCAGACGGTCTCTAGTGCGAGGTGACAAGCCCTAGGAGAGAGGACACTGCCCCAGGCCCTCCAGCCCAGTGTCACCCTCAAGTGATTGAAATGACAGGTGTTAAAAAACTAAAGTTATATGGGAAAACCCAGTGCCTCTGCCTTTGCCTTCCCCTGCCTTTTTTACTGAAGGTCACCTGCTAATTCTGTGTACAGGTCACTGATCCCTCAAGAAGGGTTTGTCAACCCCATCCCTCAAAAGCTGAAGATATAAAGAGCAACTATGGCATCTTACAGTCTGAGTTTTAGGGTCCTGACTTACACCCAGAAAAAGTGCCTAAAGGTTTCCAGCCATTGTCTTAAACCAACTATGACCTTGGGTTGTGGGAACAAGACCTCCTTTCCTTTCTGGGAAACTTGGGAAAGTGTGTGTGAGAGGAGGACCTGGGGGGAGGGGGTGGAGCCACGATGGAAGCACAAGAGACTGGAGTAAGAAGCCTAGGATGGGCGGAAGTACAATGCTTGGGATGCAACAGTGTCTTAGTTAGAGTTGCTATTGCTGTGAAGAGACACCATGACGACGGTAACCTTATAAAGGAAAACACTTAATTGTGCTGGCTTGCTTACAGTTCAGAAGTTCAGTCCATAATCATCATGGTGGACATGGTGGTATGCAGGTAGACGTGGTGCTGGAGAAGTAGCTGAGAGTCCTATATCTTACAACAGGAAGTGGTCTGTGACACTAGGTGGTATCTTGTGCATATATGAGACCTCAAAGCCCACCTCCATAGTGACACACTTCCTCCAACAAGACCATACCTACTCCAAGTGCCACTCCCTGTGAGATTATGGGAGCCAATTACATTCAAACTACTACACACAGACACCCCAGGGCAAGAATATTGGATTGGGTTGGGGAGTTGGGGGTGGGGTACCTGGCAGGGGCAGGGGGGGCAGTTCTTGTAGCTAGCTTTCCTGTTTCTGTGACCAAATACCTAGGAAAGATAACTTGAGATGAATAAAATATTTTGGATCATGGTTTCAGAATTTTTGGTTTACATGGTGGGCCTCACTGTTGCAGGGGTCTACCTGCTCTAACCAATGAGTGTTCTCCTTTCATTCCATCCAGCTGCTTATGGGATGGCTCCATCAGACATACCCGGACTTCTAACCTAGGTGCTTCTCATTCAAACAAGATGACAAGATCAATCAGAGGTCAAGGAGGACCCTGGGGTAGGGAACTCTGAGAGCCATGGGGTTCTGAGTATCCCAGACACTGAGGGACTTTGGCAGTCAGGCAGATTCTGAGGGTCAGGGCAGTTGGCCTCTTGGAGGCAGGAGAGTCCAGCTGCCTTGGTCTTAGAGGTTTGGAATATTTCTTCACACCATGAACAGGGCTAACACTCTCTAGAGTGGAGAAAGCATGCAGAAACATCTCAGTCTAGAA
Organism: Neotoma lepida; assembly: GCA_001675575.1. Taxonomy (NCBI): domain Eukaryota; kingdom Metazoa; phylum Chordata; class Mammalia; order Rodentia; family Cricetidae; genus Neotoma; species Neotoma lepida. The sequence continues at coordinate 1,295,293 of LZPO01034768.1, forward strand.
AAACTCCAAAGTAGAAAAACCTGTTGTTTTTCCTGCAAGCTTGAGTGGACCAATGGTGGTTTTGTCTTGTAGCCTTCTCCAAGGGTCTGGCTGTTTTCTCTGCCCTGAGCTGGCTTCCTGTGAGGAAGGGGCTGGGTGGGGCAAGGAGGCGCTTAGGAGAGAAGCTGGGGCATCTTCTGTTGAAGCCTGACTTCCTCAGGATACCCTTGCAGCTTCTGGGGTGCACAGGCCTCCATGGTCTGAGGAGAGATGTCCACTGCTGGCATGCGGACACTCTGGGAGTCAGAACATGAGTGAAGCCTTGCCTTTCTTCTGCTCTGAGCCCAAGGTTGATTCTCCCTTGGGAGAGTCTCCTTCAAGAGACAAGACAGGTGGCATGCTCTCTGGAATGCTCATTTGTGTCCCCTCAGCAGGCAGGCTATACCCAGGTGCCACTTTTACCTGCTATGCACATGGGGCAAGTTGTGGACATCTCTGAGGACCGTGTTGTAGGGTCGCTGGGAGAAGCACTGTGGAAGAATGTACCTCCTCTGCCACTGCCACTGCCACAAGCTCCTTGGGGCTTGGTGACTTTCTCCACTTGTAGTGGCACCTGTTCTGTCACTTCTTTGACTATCAATGCTATCACTTTTACACAAAGTTTCTAAGAGTGACAGTGAGTTCAAACTAAATGCTATGATCCTTAGTAACCTTAAACTGAACNCACCCACAAGCAAGTCTGCCCCTGATACAATGGCCCCAAATTGTAAGCCTAGAATATTGAATGAAACCAGGCTCCTTTGCACTGAATTTGTTCTGGCTGATGTCCCCTTTCACTGGGGAGGGCAGCGCTTGCTGTGTCTTGTACCCAGAATATCCCCTAAAGGCCTCTTTCAGGCCTGTGTTGAGTGCTTAGATCTGTGTTGAGTGCTTAGACCCCTGGGAGCTGCTGTCAGCAGTGATGAAACCTTTAGGGGGTGGAGCTTAGTGGACACAAATTAGGTCACTGGGGATGGTTGGACCCCTACACCTTTCCTGCCTGTTTCCCAGCAGCCATGAGATAGCAGGTTTCCTCTCTACCATGAGCTCCTGCCATGACACTCTGCCTCATCACAGACCCAAAGTAACAAGGCAGACAGAAGGACCACGACCCTTCTGAGACCGTGAGCTAAATACAACTTTACTCTTGTAAATNGATCTTGTCAGCTGCTCTGTCAGTGACAGGGGCTAGACAGCATGGGGTATCTTGATACATGCGCATGTGCACACATGATGTGGGGGAGCTCATTATGACTAGAAACATTAGAAAAGCAATTCTTCAGGTCACCTTGACCTAATTAGCAACCCTGGTAGGTGGGTTGGTGCCGTTTGATCAGCTCTCTATAGATCCTGGTAAGCTCTCAACTGTGAGGACACTGTGCTAGGAAACTTGGCGCCTTCTCTGTTGGAGTGCCACTCCTGGCCCTTCCATACCCCCTCCTCTGGGGGGACCTTCCTGGACTCAGTTGTTCTTTTCCGCCAGTCTCTGTGCTTCTCAGTATCTGTTCCCGTATCTGCTCTCCCAGGGTCAATTCCACAGCAGGGACATAGCAAACAGATGAGTGGGCGAGTTGCTGGTCTTACTCAGCCCTTGCTAGGGTGGTGGATAATGGGTAGAACTATGTCCACCCTGGGATTGCTCTGTACATTCGTATGAGGGAGGCAAAGGAGAAACGGAGTCTGGAACCAGAGCTGACAGCTGCAGGGTGTATACTCTCCGGGCACTGACTGACCCTTCTGACCCCAGGAACATTTGCTTGGTGCCTGCTCAGGCACACTTAACCTGCTGTAGTTGAATGAGGCAAGGTGACCACTGTGGCTGCTAAGCTGAGCTGGGACACTCCCTGGGACCATACAGCAGCCTCAGTCCCTGTGGTCTGGTCACACTGCAGTGGACACCAGGCCACACGCAGACACACTTAGTGTCTAGAAGTTCAGGCCTCTTTTGGAGCAGAGTGTGGGAGGCAAGTTCCCAGAGCAGCTTTGAAGGGGAATGACCTAAAAATAGGCAGTGAGGCGTGACTCATGAGCTCTGCAGGCAACAGGGAGAATGGTGCTTGGGGACAAGAATTCCCCTCCTCAGGGTGACTTATTTGGGCCTGTGGAGGATGAGGAGGGTGACCATCATATGGTGACTCATCTGGGAACACAGAGGTCAGCCTTTGGTTGTTCCCATGCAGCTAACCTCGCTGCCTCAGACTTGTCTCCAGGACTACTGAGGGAGATGACAGTATGACCTTACAGGGGCCATGGGAGGACACAGTCCAGGAAGGCAATGCTGGGAGCTAATGCATCCTCTCATCCACTGTTCTTGAGTCAGACTCCAACAAGAATCAGGCATGAGAAACAGCTCTGCTACCCAGACAGCAGACTGAGTCAGGATTCTCCCCACTGCTCAATCATCTTCATGTTCCAAAATTCTCACAGCTGTCTGCCTTCAGTTCCTCATGTTACATGCCCTAGGACAGACTTTGCCTCTGTCCCCTGCTGAGATCCTATAGCTCAGCAGTGCTGGGGTTGAAGGGCAAGTTGAGTTTTCTGGCAAGTCCAGTTCCCAGTCTTGCCTGGAGTAGTCATTTCCTTGTCATTGAAAGTAAGATTCCAGTATCCTGCGGACTACTGGTTTTCTTGTTCTCCCAGATCATGGCCTTTCTGAGGCACACCATTGGGCACACAGGATGCTTTAGCTATTACAGTTAGGTGACTGCTTTATTTCCACCCATCTGTCTGTCCATCCATCCACCATCCTCCATTTATCTACCAGCCATCATTATACTCACCTACCCATCTATCTACTTACCATCCACCTACTCATTCACCATTCAACCCAGCTAGCCAGCCAGGGAACCATCCATCCATCTACCACCCCTCCACCATATCCATCCAAAGAACACATATGAAGTGCCCACTCCCCATACCTGCACTAGGAACATGGCCCGAATGAGGTGCTCTGTTCCCTGCTTGCCTGGGAACAAAGCCCGCTGAGAAGGGCCACTGCCCTAGAGAAATGCAGTCTTAGAGGAGGTCCACACGAGGTAACTGCAGAGCAGGGGATAAGTGCTGGTGTGAACGCAGCTATCCCCCTACCACTCTGCCTGAAGGATCTAAGGAAACTTCCAGAAAAGGTTATGGACATCTTACAAACCATCCAAAGCCAGAGAGAAGCCTTTGGCACACAGGGCACTAAGCAGATTAGGGTGCACATGGATGAACAAGGTCACAGAAACCGGGCACTAGTGTCCCTGGTGCATACTAATAGCCTCTGGTGGGTACTGTTAGATACTATGTGAGTACAGATGGGTTGCTTCAGGCAGAGGAGAATTCTTGGGCAACTTCCTAGCTCTGTCTTTGGAGTGTCATGTGGGGGCTCAGAAGCCACCCTGATTGTGAGTGACCTATACACTTGCCTGCAGAGCACCTTGACTCAGCTGAGGGGTTGGTCCAGAGGATCTTGGGGCCTAGGGTGGAAGGGCTTGTGAGTGGAGAACAAGACCAGACCACACAGCCCAGGGCTGTGTGTGTGCATGTGGCCTGCAGGCTATGCCAATTCAATCAAAATGGGGCAGGTTCTTAGGATCAAAAATGGCCATTCCAGCAGACAGGGTGAGCTGTCTGGTTAGTGAGAGATGGGACTTCTGGCAAGATCTCTTCAAATGAAAAAAGACTTTACCCAATGGGCTGAGCTTTGTTCTCCCAGGGTCTGCGCCCATCATGATCTTTCTAGCTGCCATGACAGAGCCCTATCCTATGCTGGAGGGGCTTCATTGCCTCAGCCGCAGAGGGGCTGAGTCAGGTGTCAGGAGTTGGATGTGATATGCTGTGGTGTTCAGGACCCTTTTCCCAAGCAAGCTGCTGCATGAAAGGATTCACTGTCCTAACTAGCATATCCTCCTGGGCTCTCAGGAGCCAAGGACTTCAGGAGGAAGGGGATAAAGGTGTCTCATCTCAGTCTGGTGCCTGAACCAGCCAACTTCAAAGCTCCCGGGTGTCTTTGGAAACATCTTCCTGCTGGCACCCACACAGCCTTTTGGGTGCAGATGGCCTGTTCTTAGTACAGAAGTTCCAAGGAAGGGCCTGGGTAGAGGAAAACTATGAGTCTCCAGAGCTGCCCTCAGTTTGGGTGGGCACTGGAGTATGACCATCAGGGAAAGCCCCAGTCTCTAGTCTCCTCCTGTGTAACAACAGCAGTAAGAATGTATCCGATGACAGCAGAATCAAAGCAAGGTGCTGGCAGTGCCACCCAGGTTTCTGCTCTTATCTGGGGGTTGTGAAAGTTCAGATTTATTCCTCTTGGGTTGCAGGAGTTGCTGGGGTATTTATGGAATGTCCTCAAAGGCCTCTGGCTGAATCTCTTCTATTCAGAGAAGAAAGCACAGGCTGCCCAGTCCCTTTGGCTGTGCAGAACCTGNTGCAGAAGGCCAGTGAGCAGTGGCCTTTCCTGGGACAATCTGCTGAAGCCAGTGGAGGGTGGCCCTCGTCTGTGCATCTGGGGGCCTTATTTCCCAGATATGCATGGCTCCTCAGGTCCAGCCTTGCCCAGCCAGGCTTACAGCTTCCCATCAAAGGGATGAGACTTGACATGGTCCCAGCTGCCTGGGTATATCACAAGCTCCCTCCTCCTGCCTGTCAACAGTGGCAGAGGCCAGCCCATGCATCCTCCCAGTACAGAGTGTTGCTAGTGCACCCCTCTGGCTCACCACTTCTGGACCTCTGCTTTCAGGACTTGGGTCCCTCAAGCGGTGGCATCTGGCTGGACCAGCCCCACTTTCTCCTTGTGTTCTCACTTTCATCTCAGAAGTGGTAGCTCTGATCCCAAACCCCTGTGGTCCTATGGAGAGGCCACGAGCACTCAGAGGATATGGTAGTGACATTAGCCACATATTGGGACACTGACAGGACCACCACTCTGTGCTTGGCAGATGCCTGCTGTGACCCTTAATCTGTCCTGTGCTCAAGCAGAAGACGTCAGCCACCATGTCAAGCATGACAAGTTTCAGAATGCTGTGTTTGGCTTGGTGTCAGGTCTTGGGCCATGACCTGGGCCCTGATGTCATTTGGGTTCAGGTGGAATTAACAACTGCAAACTCAGCAAAGACAAGCCTGGGCTGGCTCTCTGGAGGCTCCCAGGCCCCAAATCAATGAGCACTTCAGACAACAGAACCTCACTTTAGCCTTCATTACCACTCTGTGGATGGATCTCCAAGTGTGAGGAGGTGCAGCCCCACCAGGCAGTGGTGGGCATGAGCATAAACAAACACTCCAGGCAGTGAGAACCAGGTAGGCAGGGCAGCAGGAAGACAGAGTATCCTGGGGTGGATCTGCAGGTTTCTTGGGTGTCTCGCTCCCACTAAGAGGGTCCACGGTACTGCCTGGCATGTATTGAGGGTCACTGGTATATGCTAGGAAAGGACACAGGGACCAGGAACTACAGAAGGCATTTTCACATCCTGAGCACCTTGTTCTCTAGCACCCTTGGGCCATCTAGAAAGCCAACTACAGTGGTAATGGTTGATTTCACTGTCCCTGAAGCTTCTGGTTCCTTTTCTTGCAAGGCTGAAGAGCCCCTACTTCCCCGTGTCTGTCGACCTGCTGTCCTCAGAGCTCTTTGGCCAATGCACACCCGTGCACATCTTTGTACAGTCATCCACATATCCTACTTGGTCCTAGAACATGGCAGGTACTAGATGGATCACCTGCATACAATGACTGACTTCCATACAGCTTAGAAAAGCCTCTTCCCCACCCAGGGCCTTGGCCTCTCCCCTGCACGTTCCCTGTCTTTCCTTCCCTCCCTCCCTCTCTGTCCTCATTACACAATTATTACAGAACTGACTTGGATCTGTCCTCATGCTCCTCAAGTGGGTCATTTCTGGTGATGAGAAACAGGTTGCAACACTCTGTGGGATGGGCGGGGGCAGGGCAGGCATTGAAACCAGCGCCTGCTCTGTGAGCCAGTATCACCTGGCAGGGTCAGCAGCCAGTGAGGCACAGCCTTCGACTCTTCTCTATATAGGGGAGGACAGTGCAGGGACATGGGGCAAAGGACTCTGGCTCCTGTAGCACTCAGGGGGTCTGGATATGTCCCAGCGGCCCCCTGTCTACACAGTCAGGTCATAAGACCAGCCTGGCCCAGAAGCAGCTGTGGGAACTGCTGTGAAGGTGAGAGCTGGCAGAGCCCACCAGCAGCCATGGTCACCACCACAGAGACCATGGGAAAATCTACATTCAGGCAAGGATGCAGGAGACATGGGAGATCTGCCTAAAACAAAGCCATGGGTGGCAGTCCAGTGGTCCCAATATCTTGCACGTAAGTGACTTTCTGGTCTGTGTCAAGAACGTAAAAACTAGTCATGTATTTTAAGCATGAAAGGGGACAATTAAAACAACTTGACTGCTCACTTTAGTCTAAGATTATGTGTACTAGCACGCAGTTCTGGGTTATAGATCAGCATGGCCTACAGAGAAGCCCAGGGAGCACAGCACAGATGGCAGAGCCCAGAGCAGTGGGTGGCCTTGGCTCCTGGCCCACATCACAGCAGATATTCAGTCTCTCCAGAACATAGACACAGGTCCTTACACATGACACACACGCNCCATTTGTCCAGACCCTGACACAGGTCCTCTAGACCCAGTATTCCAGGGGGTGTTACCAACTCTCCCCAGACAGCTCACAAGACCAGACTAGTTATCCTTCCCTCACTTGACCTCAGCAGCTTAGGTCAGACATAAGAGTGATTCATAGGCCACTAAGCAAGGCTGGGCCATGCTTCTGCTGTCCAGCAGGGGGCCACAGAAGGGTGTGCACTGGGTTCTGTGTCAGGACAGGGACAGGGACTCCTAAGTGCTGGTTCTTCAGGCAGTCATTCCACTAGGAAGCAGAATGATTGCCCCTTTGGCTGAGAGGCAGTGACGATGGCAGATCTGGTTGATTCTGAGCCATGGGTAGGGCCCAGATTCCCACTTCGTTCCATTAAGAGGCTTGTAGTGGGTGGGGAGGGAAATGCCAATCATCTCACTGCCTTCTGGTCCAGAGTCTCGTTTTTAATTGTATGTGTGTGTGTGTGTGTGTGTGTGTGTGTGTGTGTGTGTAAGTGCAGGTGCCTGTAGAGGCAAGAAGAGAGCATCAGATCTCTGGACCTGAAATTACAGGCAGTGAGGAGCTGCCTGGTGTGGGCACTAGGAACTGAACTCAGGTCCTCTGCAAGAGCACATTCTTAACTGCTGAGCCACCTCTCCAGCTGCAGATACATACATTTTAAAGACTAAATTAAGTCATTCCAACACAGAGACATGAAGGCAAAGGAAGCCATCAGTTTCTTCAGGTGATGCTATGCAAACAGGGCCCAACTCTTACTTCAGGATGGTACCCCCCCATCCCCTCCCTGTAGCTCCTCTCTGTAGTCTGTCCTGTGGTGCCCCAATCAGCTCTGAGAGGATGACTTCTTTCTCCTTCTCTTTCTTTCACTACCCCACCCAATAAACACAGCGAGGCAGCTACTATGTCTCCCATGCTGAGTGGGTGCCCCTTGGCATGTGGGCAGGACAGACCCTCAGTCTGGTGAGGGTCATAGAGAAGCCATGATGGGAGCTGAAAGGAGGCAGTATTCATTGTTTTGGTTAGATTTTCTTGTCACTACGTCAAAATAGCTGTTAGTCAGAAAGGCAGTTTCTGTCTCCCAAAGGGCCTACGTTGAGGATGTAGACTTGGTGTTAGACAAGAAGCTGGGGCCGGGCAGTGGTGGCACACACCTCTAATTCTAGTACTCATGAGGCAGAGGCAGGCAGAGCTCTGTGAGTTCAAGGCCAGCCTGATGTACAGAGGGAGTTCCAGGGCTACAGAGAGAAACTGTGT
>LZPO01034768.1:1312418-1341318 GCA_001675575.1 Neotoma lepida
AAAGAACCTTGAGTCCCATTTTAAAAGGTGTGCTCCCTCCTGGGAAGCTGCAACTTGAACAGTGAGGCAGAACATATTGAGAGCTCATCACTGCAGAGCTCAGGAGAGTGGGAAAGCCTGCCGAGAGGAGGTGAGTGGTGTGCTCCAGGACGGGACGGGTCTGTGCTCCAAAACTGTGAGTGGCCTTATTAGGGAAAAGGGCCTTTGTGGTGCAATTGATGACATCCAGATGGGAGCACTTGTGGCTAGGGAAGCCTCTACATCAATGACAACAGTCCTCGGGAAGAAGGGGACAGGAAAGGCCCAGAGGGGAAGGCACAGACAACTGAGGCAGAGCCTGGGGTGAGGCATCTGCATGCCAAGGGATGCTGGAGAGGGAGGAAGGATCTTCCTGGGAGACTCAGGAAGCAAGTGTCCCTGAGACACCTTGATGGGGGCTGTGGCCTCCAAGTGGTGAGAACTTGCTTCTACTGTTTTGTGTATGTAGNGGGGGTGCAGGTATGTGTGTAAGGGGAGTTGCAGGTAGTGGGGTGGGTGCACATATGTGTGTATGAAGGATTGCAGGTATGTAGGGGTGCCGGTATGTGCATGGGGGTGCAGGTATGTATGTGGGTGCAGGTATATGTGTATAGAGAGTGCAGGTATGTTGGGGGTACAAGAATGTGGGGGGATGCAGGTACGTATGGGGGAGTACAGGTATAAGTATGTGTGGGTGAGGTATGTGTGTGGGTGCAGGTATATGGGGGTGCAGGTATATGTGTGGAGGCTGTGTGTGTAGGAGTATGTGTGAACAGATGCGGGGAGATTGAGTGTGTTGGTATGGGTGTAGGTGTATATGTTCGATGTAAGGGGGTTGGGTGTGTAAGGTTTCTATCTGTAGTATGCAGGTGTGTGTGTAAGTATGTGTGTGAGTGAATGGTTTTGGGGGTGTACAGGTGCACATGTGTGTTTATGCATATGTGTGAGGCTAGTAGTCAGTCTCAGCTGTCCTTCCTCAGGCGCTGTCCATCTTGTTTTTATGACAGTTTCTCACTGACCTCAAGCACACCAAGTAAGCAAGGCCAGCCAACAAATGGCTGCAGGAGTCCACCTGAGTCTGCTTCCCCAATACTGAGATTACATATGTAAACTACCACATCTGTCTTTTGTATGTGGGTTCAAGGAATCAAACTCAGATCCTCATCCTCCTGCATAAGCCATCTTCTCAGTCTTCCCTTCTGCTGTTTGTAAAAGCCTCAGTGTGTGGGACTTTGTGACAGAATTCTAACAGATTTCAGATGGACACATGCTGGAGAGCAGCAGGGCAAGGAGCCAGTTAAGGCCTCCTCTGCCTTGTCTGTAAGACACGTTCAAAGGCCTCCACTCCCTCCACCCCTGAGACCACCACATTCCTGATCCTTGACAAAGCCCTGTATCTTGGCCCCCTTGGTCTCCTGGGGGAAAATATCCATGTGACCAGGGAGGCTTGAGCCGGATGGGGGAGCATGATAACAGCCCAGAGAGTGTCTCACAGCACTGAGGCATTTCCTCCACTCCCTGTGTTATCTTACTGGAGCCCCTGATAGCCAGGGGAAGCTGGCTGAAGGCCTCCAGTGCTGAAGAGGCCAGAAAGGAATACAGCTCTGCAGCCCCACGAGCCTGTGTTTGCCTCCTCTGCCAGTCCTTGGTGCTCTGTCATGAGCTCTGCTTGGCCACCATGTGTGTGATGTGCCCTGTCACACATCTGAGAGTCCATAATACCTCATAGGTTGAGCTGAACTGACCTGGACAGAGCTGAGGAGATACTCTGCCCGTGTTCTGTCTGATGTCTTCCCCACCTCTAGCCACATAAAGGTTAGTGTCCCACTCAGGTAGGGTGCAGGCCATTGTGGGGCTGGGTATTGGCTGAGAGGACTGAAGTGAGGAACCCTGGGCAAGCGATGTGGCCTCTTCTGTCTCCTTGTCTTCATCAGCCTTGCCATTGTTAGGTGAAATGAGAGAAATGTGTGGCTCAACTAGGGAGCCTCAGTGGGTTTGGAGTAGGAATCCAGTTCACCCAGTCCCTCTAGGAGTGACATAGTCACTTTCTCTCACCTGGTTGCTGTCTGCTTCCCGCACACACTGGTGAGCCAGGGACGTGATGACATGTTCTCTTACAGGGATAAGATGGGTTCACAGGGCTCCCTCCCACTGGTATTCCAAATCATCCCAGCAGAGCTGACCATGCCATGGCTTCCCACCAATGATTTCCCAGGACTGGCAGCAATTCAGAAGTGACACCTGGCCTAGTGGCAGCATTTCCACAAGGAAGGACACAGGGTCATGAAGGAGGTATCTGCCATCATCACACCAGTGAAAGAATGACTGAGCCACCAGACAGGAAGAACTTTGTGACCAAAACCAAGAGAAAGCACAGGTCTCTGGAACATGTTCCAAGCGACCTGGACTTCAGAATGGCAGGTGAGCCTGAGGGATGGGCTCAGGGAAGCAGAGTAGAAATGACAAAAAACACTGAGGGAATTTTGAACCGGAGGAGGGAAGAGGAGCACAGGCTAGAGAGTCTGGAAAGCGAATCATGTGGCAGCTCGGCAAGTCACCAAACGTGACAGAAAAAGTGTTGGAAAGAACAGGGAAACATCAGAAATGTGAGACTGGGTCAAAGGTCAGAGAAGAGAAAGGATTGACAAGAACAAATTTTTTAAAAGAAAATAAAAGAAATTACATCTCCCTCAAGCCCCACAAAACCAGCAGTGTGGCAAGGAGAGGCCCTGGCAGTGTTAACGTTTCTGAAAACCAAAGACAAAACCACAAATGCTTCCAGAGAAAAGTGCAGTAGCTTCAAAGGAGCGAAACAGGACTGGAAGCTGCCTCAGGGCAGCTATGGGAGGCAGAGACAGACACATCACCAAGTGCAGAGAGGCCCAGGAACAAGGATGTGATAAAGATGCTGCCAGAAAACCTGCCCCCAGGGGCTGGTGATGTGGCTCAGTTGGTAGCGTGCTTGTCCAACATACACAGGACTCTGGGTTCCATCCTCAGGAGTGACTGTGCACATCTGTACTCTAGGCACTGGATGGGGAGAGGCAGGAGCGTCAGAAGTTCAAGGTCATCTTCTCTCCACTTCATAGTGGGTTTGAGGCCAGCCTGGGCTACATGTTGAGACCTGTCTCAGCACCACCAACAACAACAAAAACGTCTTTGTACTCAAAGAAATACTAAAAAGGGCCTCTCTGGGCAATTCCAAATTGACCCAGAGAAAGGACAGGGTGATGGGGAGGAAAGTAGGCAACAGAAAGAACAGAGGTGGGCAAACCAAGAGGACACGTCCCCATACCAACTGCAACAAAGAAAGGGCCAGGGGATAACTGGAATCCAAACTGAGGCCACAAGGAATCCTGTAGCAGTGGTATAAACTGGCTTCTCTGGAGTTACCACAACCTGTGAGTCTCAACCTGAGACTGGGCTTAGGTTGCATAAGGGAAAGTGCCCTTTTCACATCCTGAAGTCACCCCTAGAAGATTAGTAGAAATCAAATCAGAAAATAAGAATACATACATACATATATGTGTGTGTATACAAAAATAAAAAAATCAAATCAGAAAATAAGAATACATACATATGTATACATACTGACCCAAGGAAAGGGAAGGAATGAGAAGGGAAATAGAATCAGAGAGCTGGAGAGAAGGCTCACTGGATAAGAGCACTTGCTGGTCTTGTAGAAGAGCCAGCTCACAACTGCCTGCCACTCCAGTTCCTGGGCATCTGGCATCCTCTTTTGACCTCTATGGGCATTGCATGCACATGGCACACATAAACTCACATAGGCATGCACACACATGCACACACAAATAAAAATAAATCCTTTTTAAAAAAATGAGAATACCAGATAGAAGAAACATTATAGTAGATATAAATATATTTAAAAGTTATGTTGAATTACTCTAATTTAATGAAAAGATCATAAGCTAAATCTTAAAATTAAAAAATATCATCTATATATTGATTTTGAGACATTTCTGAATTATAAAGCAGAAAGTTTGAGAAAGGAAAATAATGAGTGAAACTGGGTAAGGTAGCTGACACCTATAACCAGGCACTCAGGAGGCTGAGGCAGGAAGACAAGCATTGGANGTCAGCCTCAGCTACACAACAAGACTCTGCTTCCAAGAACAGACAAAACAAAACTAAAAGGAGGAGCTGAAATCTGATTTAAGTACCTGCCAAAGGACAGTGGGACTCTACTATGCTCACATTAGAAGAACCACATTTAAAACAAGACTTTTTCCCATAGAGATAAAGAGGGACAGTTAATCTCTCTTAATAAAACAGTTAATCCCTGTTCGCATTTGTTCAACAAAAGCACAACAAAAACAGGAGGTGACAGCTCTCCTCATGGTGTGTACAGTAACATGTCCCTTTCCAGAAACTTTACACTTGGCCAGCTGGCTGGTCCTGAAGAGCACCTTCCTTCCATGACATCTTCATTGCTGCAAAATGAGGTGGGTGATGGCAGAAATGCTGTGGGATATTCAATCAAACTGTGAACCCTGAATTTGCATTTGCATTAATTAAATAAAATCAACCTTGGGTCAGTAGGTGGAGCCTGCAACTAGTTGACAGAAAGTAATCATAGAGAGTCAGAGGGAGTCTGGAAGATGGATAGAGAGGCATAGGAAGTAGTAGGGAGGGGCTTTGAGTGAAGCAGAAGGACACTCTCTTCCTGAGATGCAGGCGAAGAGGGAAGGTCAGCTAGTTGTTCCTCAACCTCTCAGAGCTAGCAGGTTTTCACCCCAGCCTCTGACTCCTGAGTCTTATCGATAAACAGAATGATAGAGATTTAGTTAAAAACTACATTTGGTGGCAGTGGCAGGAGGCAGATCTGACGGGATCACACTAGGCTGCTGCCTGAGAAGTGGGCCAGTAACTGTGGAGCCACAATTATTAGCTGAAACAGCAGTAGATTCTGGTGCAGCTGCTGTGCCAGAGATAAACAACACAGCAGCCTTGTATGTTCTGGTGAGGGGGCAGTCCCTAAGACCCTTCTGTGAGAACATGTCTTCCCTTGAGNAGGGAGGGCTGGAGTGGGCACTCTTTCTTCATATTTCATTTGTGTGCCTTGATGCTTCCCAGGCTCTTCAGTTTATACTATAAGGCATTTCCAAGGGAGAAGATTTGGGGTATTGTTGGGACTTTTGGAGGGGGAGCTCTGGAGGGAGCAGCAGCACGGGGGCTAGTGACATTTAGCCACCCAGTGCCCAGACTTCATGGAGTCTGCAGAATAGACCACTCTTGCTGCAATGACCTGAAGACAGCAAAGTCAACCTTGGGTTCTAAGGGGGAACAGGAAACAGAAGCCTGGGGTTGATATATCTGGAAAAAGGGTGTCCCAGCAGATGGGAAAAACTTGGAGGAAGAGCCTGTATAAGATGGGAATTCAAAGAAGTCTCTGGGATAAGGAGGCCAGCACTTGGGGAGGAAAAGGAGAGGTATATGGCCCAGAGATGGGAACAGGGTCACAACATAACAGGACACACAAATGTCTGGAGAAACAAACTTGGGAAATGAGGCCCTACCAGAGGCAGCTGACTGCAAAGTCTATGTGATGTATCTGTGACAGGGTTCAGGACACAGTGGAAAACAATTAGACATGCAAAGAAACTTGAATGTACCCCACACTGTGCCCACATCTTGTCCGGAATGCCCACTCACCTTCCCTGGAGACACTAGCCTTGCAGAGATGGAACCCACTCAAATCATATAAAACCATGTCCCTGCCCAGGTCCCCTAATCTTTATCTTTTGGTTGGAGGAGAAGGAATAGAACGGGCAGCCTGTTCACAAGCAATACCCAGGCTAGGACTGATGGGAACCTGTTCACAAGAGCAACCCACAGGATACACTTACACACAGGATACACTTACGAATACATTTAAGGAATGTGGAAACAAAAGCATTTGAGGAAAACTTTAAAACAACCCAGAAAGACACAAAGTTGCAAAACAAATTAGACAGCCTCATTCTTGACTCTGTGGCCCACAACACAGGGACTCCATTCTCCCCAAGTTCATTCATCTGGTTGAAGAGAGACAAACAAGAGGCCCAGAGCTCTTTTGTGCACTGCCAAATTGATGCGCAAGTCTGAATGAAAGATAAACACGGAGGAATTTTGAAGAAACACTGAGTAGAATACAGTGGGTGAGGGCTNGGAAGGAGAGCGAAGAACAGAAAGGCGGAAGCAGGCAGGCAAGCACTCTTGTTTTTGTTTTGTTTGGGGTTTTTGTTTCGCTTTGTTGAGACAGGGTCTCATTATGTAGCCAAGGCTGTCTTCCACCTCCTGAGCTTGGGATGACAGGCGGGCACCACCACGCCTGGCATTAGATGTAGTAGACAGTGGAAGCAGCCTTTCAACTCCAGCAGGATGAACTCTCTAACACATGGTGCTGGGCCAACCTGCTTGGCCACTTAGTGGAAGATGAAATGTGAGCCACGCCTCACGCTGTACACAAAAACCAGCTCCAGATGGACTGGAGAGATCTCAGCAGAGCCCTATCCCCATGGATGCTAGAAGAACACTCGAGAAAACTGTTGGAAGATGCTGCACGCTGCAGTGTGAGAGAGACCAACAGACTCAGAGATACAAAAATAGAATTTCCCAAAGTTCCAAAAAACACTGTAAGAAAATGCAAGGACAAATGATAAATGGTAGAATACACTTGAAGCATATGTCCAAAGTAAAGGAATGATGTCTGTTAATATAAAGATGACTATTAAAATAAGGAGGGGTGTAGAGAGGTGGCTTAGTGGTTAAGAGCACTGGGTGCTCTTCCACAGTACCTGAGTTCAATTCCCAGGAACCTACATGGCAACTCACAACCATCTGTGACTCCAGTCCCAGGGGATCTGATGCTTCTGAGGGTACCAGACATGCATGCAGTACAAAGACATACATGAAGGCAAAACACCCATACAAATAAAATTTAAAATAAAATATTATCGGATAAAAGTCCAAAAGAGGGCTGGTAAGATGGCTTAGTAGGTAAAGGTACTTGCTGCCAAGCTTGATAATCTGGGTTCGATCCCTGGGACCTATGGTGAAAGGAGGGAACTGACTTCAAGTTGTCCTCTGACTTTTCACACACACACACACACACACACACACACACACACACACACACACACACACACAGGCGCAATCACTGCAAACTTGATTATAAAGGCAAAATATTGGAAATGGCTGACATGATTACACGATTATGGGTGGGAGAGAGGCTAAATACTATGCAGCTATGTAAAAAATGAGGAAGCCCTTTATGAGCTCACATAAAGTGATTTCCAGGAAGTGTTGAAAATGAAAAACACGAAAATGGCTATCTCTAATACACCAGCTTGTGGAAAAGGATATGAGAAAAAAAAATGTTTCTTCCTTGTAAAAGAAACAGGAAGAACATAGCAGAGACAGAACGTGGTAGTGGGACAAGTGGTGTTCCCCCAAATGCCCTCGTGTAAAGTTTTGCTAATGTTTTACATACTCAAGGAAAGAGGCAGGAGGGGCTCCAAATGGATCACAGATAGAGACAGGACTTCACCATATTCCTAACGAACAGCATGTGGGGTGGGGACAGAAGACAAAGGGGGATGTGGAAAGGCACTGAGCACTGGTTAATGGATTTGTTTTTCACCATGGTGTGGGTCAGCAATCCCAAAACTGCTTTCTGTTTATTCTAGGACCAAGAAAATAAGTAAATAGATCAGGATAATGGAAGCCAGGCTTCTCACTGGAGGAGGAGGAAGCTTTGAGAATGGAAAGGGNACACAGGAGAAACTGGTAACTATGGAATGGGGTTGAGGTGTTGATGCAAACTCATGGCTCTCAGTGTGTATGTACAATATGAGTGTATCAAATGTGAGTGAACACTACAGGTGTGTGTCTTTCCTTGCTTCTGTCTTCTTGTCTTGTGTTTTTTCTCTCCTTCTCTCTTTCCTCCTCCTATCTTTGCTCATTGAAGACCCAGAAAGGTCCAAAGACAGTGCGGTGGGAGTGTGCCCCCCTGGAGTGTGCCCCCAGGACATGGCCCCACTTCTGGCAGCAATATGTACTGCAGCATATAATGCTAACGTTGCTTTCTAGACCCATCTTCACCATAAGGATGCTTTGGGGAGAGGGGGAGGGGGCACAAACCAGGCTTACAGTGGCTCACACCTGTCATCCCAGCACTTGGTGGGGAGAGGCAGGAGGATCAGAATTTGAGGTTATCTTTGGCTACATAGTATGTTTCAGGCCAGGTGGGGATATGAGAGTTGGCCTCAAAAACAAAACAAAGCCAAGGCAGGTTACAGGGGAGCCTGGAGGGCCTCCTCCGGCCTCAAATCAGAATGAGGCCAGGTGTATCTGAGAAACACAGACGTCAGCCTGAGCACAGCCCCTGCGGCAGCATCTTTGAGTCTGCAACAACTGGGACATCAGAAGTCATAATGGTGGTAACAGGTCACTGCCCATGAAGTAAACCAGAAGTCCATGCACACATCCACATGATACAGATATGCCAATGAAAACAAAGAAATGAGGATAGAGTTCCACCTTCACAGATGTCCACAAACTCAGAGAGAGGAAATGAAAGACCCACAATTCATAGCTCACCAGCCCTGGAATTAATGAAGTGAAGTCCACTGACAAGAGCTTAAAGTAATTACCATGGCAGACTAAATAATAGTCTCCAAAGACTGTTTTTGCAAAAGGACTTTCTTTAATCTGTGCGTGTTTGGGTGCTGGAGTACATGTGTGTACAGAGGTCAAATTTGGTGCCCTTCAGATGCCGTCCACCTTATTTTCTGGGTCGGGGTCTCTCACTGGCCTGGAATTCACTGATTTAGCTGGACTGGCCAGCCAGTGAGCCCAAGGATTGTCCCTTCTCCATCTCCCAGCACTAGGATAAGGAGTGTGTCCCACCACACCCAGCCTTTTATGTGGGTTCTAGGACTCGAACTCTTGTCCTTACTTTACCAACTGAGTCCTGCAAGTCCTGCAAAGGCATTTTAAAATGAGGTTCTAAGGTCCCTGGTTATGTTCTGGGAGCCACGCAGATGAGTCACCAACCACATAGAGGAGGGACAGAGCCCTTGAGTTAGAAATCGAAGCAATGTGCCATATGCCATGGTAGCCACCAAAGTCTAGAGAAGCTAGATGCTATGACCCCCTTCNAGTGGGTGTCGATGTCCCTTTGAGTCCTGCNGTGATGCTCAGTTTGACAGCACCATGCTTCTGTCCCTGTGAGATGGCTCTGAACACCCGACCTGCAGAACCATGTTGGGCTAAGTCTCTGCTGTCCAACCCTCCATTTGTGGTTCTTTGTGAGGACAGCTCCAGGACTCACTGGTCACTTTACAGATAGGTTTGATGACTACCTCACCTGGCTGCTCGGGCAAAGACCTGCTGATGTGATACTGTGGGGCCAGATGACACTGTGATCTTGCAGGACCTCATGCCACCTGGCACCTCTGATCTGGCCCACACTCTGTGTCCTCGCTGCTCCATCCAGGAGGGCCCATGGGGCACCTCATCATCAGGAAGCACCAGGCAGTCCCTAACCAAGAGCCTCCAGTAAAGGCACTGGCTTGTGTCCCCAGGAATACTCGAAGGTAAGGGAAAGAAAGTCACATGTGACATGGCTACTTTTATGGACAGAGAGTAATGAGTAGGGCTAGAACATGGCTCCTGATTGGACAGAGACACCATGTTTTCTCTAAAGGACAAGCCCAAGGCCACAGGTAGAGTCTGAGAAAGGTCATCTCTAATGATGCTACTTCACTGTCAACTCTCTGGCTTTAAAGAGCTAATCCTAGTCACGGAAGAGCAGCCCATGTGCCGGGGAAATCTAATAAGTATGGGGAGGCTGGAAGAAAGAAACGAGTAAAACTTCCATCCAAAGTAGGTGCCCAGGCATCCTCAGCTCAGGCATCTTTAGCCCTGGATGCCCTCTAAGGAGCCACTGTCAAGAGCGTAGCCTCTGTCTCCTGCTCAGGCAGCATTCATCTCCTTGCTCAAATCTCAACTGCCACCCAGATAAATCAGGGGCACCACTGCCAAGAATCAGCACTGGGGACCTCTCAGCTTTTCCTAGTATAGCTGCCCGGAATGGTGTCAAGAGCATGGAAAATCCTGGATCAGCACAATGCTCCCTGCTCTGGAGACGGCTGGCATTTTCTCCCACCATGGAAGAGGACTCAGATGTGCTCCACACTTGCCTCTACCCTGGGCCCATCTTCCCTCTGGGACCTTCCATGGCTCCCCAGTTCTCCACTCTCACTCAGAATGATTCCTCGGCTGGCTTCACTGCAGACTCTCTGTCATTTCAGGATTGTGTTCCACATCCATGTTAAATCCATCATTTTCCTGGCCTGGGTGCATCCTCTCCTCCCTACCCCACCCCACAGTGGCTCTGAGAGCCCGGTTCCCTCCTTGCAGAACTGTCTGAGGAGACAGCGAGTCCTTGACACCTCATTGCTGAGTACTGGGAGGTGGCTGCTGTGTCCTAGGCTCTGCGGTACTATCTGTGGGGCCGGGTCTGGGTGTTTTCTTCTCTGGAGAGTATTTTCATTGCAAATTCCAAGGNCACTTCAAGATCTTTTATTCTGCCTGCAGGGTTGCCTCGTGGGAGCTTGGCCTATTCAATCACAAATTCAAAACAATGATGAGGTCGACACTAGACTTTTCATGAGGTTGGGTAGAGGATTAGAACTCTGAAATCCAGCCAAAATAGGGAACTCTGTCTGGGCCTGAGGCAGGTCCCAGAGCCCCCCTGAAAACTCCTCGGGCTTCTCCAATCCTCATGTAGGCAGGAGGGTAATGAGTCGTAAGACACCAGCTTTCTGTCCAGAAATCTCTCCGCCATGGTTTGAGGTCATGTATTTGGATATTATTTTCCTAATTCCCCACTTATTTTCCTAAAATAATCAGCTCCCGCAGATTCTTGTGGCAAAGAGCTTCCAGTAATGTCTGGGCNGAGGTGGGGTGTCCAGATTCCAACTGCATGGTTTAGGCCAGGTCACCTCGAGCAGGAAGGCCTGACACATCAAAGCACGGGAGGCAGGCCTCCACTCTGTGGCAGCTTTACCGTCCTCTGCTGATTTTTACATTATAAACACAAGAGCTGGCGGGACTCAGGTTTCTGTTGGATCCTTACAGCACTTTGCTTTCCAGCTTCCTAGACGCTGGGAGCCCAGTTGCCAGCACCCGGATTGGAGAGCTCAGACCCAGTTTTCCATATGCAGGGGGGTGGGGAGCAGGTCCTAAGGGGTGGCACTGAACTGTCACAGACTTCTCCAGGAGCCCAACCAATGCCTGCCACACCCTGTTTCCAGGAGGCCAATGAGGCCTTAGGGGTACAATGGCGAGGGCTAAATGTCCTGGAATGCCCTGTGCCGGATGTGTGCCCCTGGCCTCACCTGGCTTCTTCCTAGAAGGGTAGGGAACCTGTATCTGCCAAGGTGAAGTGGCCATCATGACAAGGCCCCTTCCTCCTGGCAGGAGAGAGAATCCTTCAGACTCGTGGCTGAACGTCTCTCTGGAGGATTTTCCACACAGTAAGGAGACAAGTATGGCTGGGGCGTCCTGAGGTTTTGCAGCTCAAAGTAGCACTGGAGGCTGAAACACCCTGCTTTGCCAGTCATGTGGCTGGTACCTGCATGGCTCCTCCCTNCTCAGAAACTCAGAACCACAGCTTCACCCATTTCTAGCCAGACTTCTATTTAAAAATAAAATAAAAATTAAAAAAGCCATAAAGCCACTTCTTATTTCAAAATTTGTGATTTTTAAGGTTAAACAGTGCCTCCTCCCTTAAAAATAGGTTGAAGTACTGAGCCTGGCTCCTGTGTGGCCTTGTTTGACCATCACATCTTTACATATAGGATTCATGATGAAGCCATACTGGGGTACGGCGGCCTTGACTCATGAGGGCTGTCCTTGTAAGAAGAGGAAAGAGACAGAGAGACACTCAGCAAAACCCAGAAGACGGAGGCAGAGGAGCTGGGGAGATGGCTCAGCGGACAAGATCATTTGCTGTACAAGCATGAGGAGCCGAGTTCAAAGTCCTAGAACCCACCTGAGAAGCAGGATATGATGTCGCATGGCTGTCACACCAGCACAGAACACAGGAGGCCTGGAGCCAGCCAACTGCACTCCAGGCTCAGAGAGAATTTCGGTCTCAAGATAATAGGGTGGAAATCAATACAGCAGGACAACTCTAGCATCTGCATGTGTGGCCTGCACGCACATGTGCACATACACCACACACATATATAACACACTCACACATACACACAAAATTAAATGAAGAAAAAAAAGATGTAAAGATGGATGCAGAGGTTAGAGTTCTGTGACTCTAAGTCAGGGGACACCTGGAGATGCCATGACCTCAGAAGCAGGAAGGAGCCTCCCTAGAGGACACATGTCACTGCTCTTCTTTGGCCTCAGACTTCGAGCCTGCAGACTGTTATGGCAAGCTCCCGGTGTGTCTTATCTTAGCTGTCCAGGGCACTCCTCCCCTCCCCCTACTGCTGGGCTCCTGTGAGGGTTAGATACAGGACAAAATGTGCCAAAGATGTGCTGGCCATGCAGGGAAGGAGGTTCTGGGGCACACAAGGTCACGGTAGGAACCTATGCTGAGTTCTGAGGCCCCAGTCCTCCCACACTCTGGAGGGCGGAGAACTCAGTAGTGTCTCAGGTGTAAGTTCATGGGATGGAGCTCCCAAGAGCAGCTAAGCTGGCCTCAAGCTCCTGGGCAGGCTGCAATACTTTGGGCACACCCCATCCTAGCTCTTTCTGGTTCTAGCCCCTCACTACACTTGTATCATCCTGACCTGATGTTACCTTATATGTCACTGAGCATTATCTGACTTTGGGCAGGGCAGCCCGGCCTGACAACAGTCTCATTGCAGTGAAGATTGAACTCCTGCTGGAGACAATGTTCTTGACAGGCACCATCCTGGTCACAGGGGCTAGACCTGGCCTTGACTGTCCGCCCAGCACTCTGTAATCCTCAAACACTTCCATTCATTCACCTCTGCAACCCAAAGAGCTTGTCTTTGCAGATACAGGTAGAAGTTCTTGTGGGAGACTGAGGTGAGGTGTTCTCAGTCATCAAAAAAGGCAGTTTCTGATACAGTCTGAAGCCTCAGCCTCAGGTGTGTTCTACCTGGGTCTATGTACGGTGAAGATGCTATCTGTCATAGACATCTGCCAGGGACTCAGTCAAGTGGCGTAGGCTTCTGTGTGTGGCCTGGGTGAAGAGTGGGTGTTTGAAGAAGACATAGAACAAAGAATGAGCCTGACTCTATACATGAGGTTGCCACCTCTTATTTGATGGGGAAACTGAGGCAAAGAGTGACATGTTAGACTAGCTGCAGGTGGTTGGGCTAAGAAAAGCCTCTGGGGCCTGGTGTGCATGTGAAAAATATGGGTCCAGCATGTTCTTACTTCTGCCTGTGGTTCCAGCCAGTGGGGCAGTGTCAAGTACAGCCATCTGCCCCACTCATAGCACAAGGCCCACAGTAGGCAAAGCTAAGGTCTCCAAGAACAAGCTGCCAGCTACTTGTCCAGACCATCCAAGCCTGGTGTGGCCTCCTGTCCTACCTCCTAGTCTGGCTATGGAGGTAGCCAGACTGTTCAGTTGTCTTTTGGTGCTATCAGCTGTGGGGTAGCATAAACCAGGGCAGGTTGACACCTAGCCAACACCTGCTCACACACAGGCCATCATCCAGTAATGACAGACACTGGGCTTTCTACTCTACAGCTGAAGGCTGGCTTCTTCTCTGTGTCCAATACCCTAGTGCCCATCTCAGTCTCTTCTCAGATGCTGCCTCCTGCACGAAGCCCAGCAGGATTTAGAGTACACAACCATCTNCCTACTTCAGCACTGTGCTCTCTAAATATGTAAATCCTGGTTCTCACTAGTCTGACTGTCCCCAGTGCCTGGAGATGCCACATGAACACTATATGAAGGCCTGGTGGTGGAGGGCAGGCATGGAGCCCAGGCGTGTCTGAGGGCCACTCTGGACACAGCCTGTGCCGAAGCTTCCCAGGGCCCAGCCTGGTCCTCATTGTCCTCAGCCCCACAGGTTTCCCAGGGCAGAGGCAGGGGCCTGGAGTCAGACATGGCTTTGCTGTGAAATACATGGGTGGTCCGAGCTGGCTAGGTCCAGAGAGAGACTTGGGACATTCACCAAAGAATGTGAAAGGGGAGTGGAGGGGACAGCAGGATTGGCTGGGTCCACATCCTTCTAGTGTCCTCTGAGGCCCTCCCTACTACCGAAGACAGGCACACTAAGGTTGGGAATTCTGCTCCTGGCTACCGTTCTTCCTGACACATGCCTGGGTCCTAGCAGAAACCTTCCTCTACAAACACCTTTTTGGCAGCTAAAGGTGTTATCTTTCCATAGTTCTCACGTCCTGAGGTGCTTGGTGCCAACAGTCCAGAGAAGGTCTTGAGAAGCAGCTCACAGGTACTAAGGTCCCCGAAAGCTTATGTCTGATTCCAGATCCCAGACCCAGGGGCCATAGNGTTCCTGGTGCCACCAAAGCCTGGAGAGTGTGTTCTTCCAAACCCATTGGTTGCTTGTCTGAATGACCACCAGTGCCTATCCTCAGGACTGGACAAACTGCCCCAGAAAGTATCTACAGTTCTTTCAAAACCCTCCAGTGTGCACAGAGAAGGGGAAAAGGGATCCCAGGAAATGTGTTGGGGGAGTAAAAGGTCAGACTTGGTGGTCAGCACTGGCTGGTGTACACCAGCAGTGTACTTGGGCCTGGACCCCAAGCAGAACCTGGCCACACAAATTACAAGGACTGCTTAGAGCAGCAGCGCCATCACCTGCTGAGCAAAACCACCTTGACTTCCATGGCTCTCACCTCTGGCCACTGGCTGGGCCACCTTGAGTTCTGGCTTCATGAATGGGAACTTCTCTCTGTCTCACCAGCTCTTGTATTTCATGGTGTCTTAAGAAGCCAGCACAGCCACTGTCCTGGTAATAGGCTGACCTGGGGATTTTCTCAAGGCCACAGATACTAACAGACTCGGGTTTCACACCTCAGGGGATATCAATAAAAACATCTACAGAGGGTAAGGACTTATACATCAGGAACAACTAGTACAGTAGGTAAAAGGCAGCTGAGTACACAGCAGGGATAACTAATACAGTGGGTAAGAGGTAGGCACTTACATAGCAGAGATAACTAGTACAACTGGTAAGTGGATAGTTAGACATCTATGGATGTCTAACCAGCAGGAAAGGTGTGGATGTTATACATCTATAGATGACTGATCTAGCAGCTAAGGGTGACTAGCTATGCATCTGTGGATATCTAGTACAATGAGTAGGGGAAACTGGTTATACAGTGTTGGATAACTAGCCTGGTTTGACTTGTGATGCCTCCATGCACTAGTATAGGAGGTGAGAGGTGGTTTGTTATCCTGTGGTAGATGAGTGGCGTGGCAGATGAGGCTTTCTCCAAATCCAAATCTCATTGTGTCCCTTGGAGAGGACATTTCCTTCCTTTGAGCCTGAATTCCATGGGATAAACATTGTTAAGCACCTACTATCTACCCAGCACTAAGAATACATTAAAAAATCTGACCAGTGGGACTTGGGTGGGATTCNAGAGTCTGAGGTAACAACTGTTCAGAAGAGCTCCCAGCCTCTGGCAGTACCGACCCACAGTTCCACTGGGAGGCAAGACCTGGAAGCATGCCCCACACATTTCACAAATTGCTATGTGCTTCCAGACCCTCTGCCCAGAGGCAGAGACCGACATGGCAGCTCCCTCCAAGCACACCATCAGGGCCCTGACCACCAGCTTCTCCCATGTGGGCACTTCTGTGGCCAAGCCCAAACCTAGTAAATCGCTAANGGCAGGCGTCAACCATGAGGTTACCTGAAAAGAGCCAGTAGCAAAACCAAAAGACACATTATGACCACTGAACAGGATGTCCTGGCTTCAGGGAGCCCAGGTGGGACCCAACCCAAATGAGAAGCAACTGGGTTTTCAGAGTACACTGTCCTTCCTGAAGCCTCCACAAAGGCACAGACTGTGCTTGCCACTCCTCTCAGCAGCATCAGAAGCCAAGGCTGCANAGAGACTACGTGAGCTCTTGGCCTGTGTTTTGGATCCAGTAGAAGTGGGCTCCAGTCACAGCTCATGCCCTCCCCCACCACAAGTGTTCCAGCCACAGCAATGAGGTGACATCACGGAGCCAGAGGGCTATAAACTGGATTCAGACAGAAGAAGAAAGCGAGTGAGAGAGGATGGTCCTCAAACCCCACTTCCTTGTTCATCTGGTGAGGACATTCACTGTTATCCCTGTGTCAACTTCAGTCCCCACTCCCCCAAGCTTTCTTCCCTCATTGCTGAAGCCACATGCTCACCTCCTCCAACATACCTGAGTGGAGCCAGGGAAGCTGCACCAGGCCAGGTCCCTCCACCTCCTAAATAATCCCCGTACCCTCTCCCTGGGAGCTAGTTTGGTCTCTGGCATAGCTAGCCACAACCTGCAGACCACTCCAGTCTGTCCCCCAAGCTAGTGGCCCGCAAGGGCAAATGCCATGCAGACAACGTGAGGCTGGGAGTCAGGGTATTTGCCTTATAAGCTGACATCACATTGTCTATATCATTCAAAGCCATCCACACCCTTCTCTGGACCTCAGTTTCCCCAGCTGCCAAAGGAAAGGGTGGGACTGGCCTCTGAGGCTCTGAGGTTCCAGACACAGATGGATGATAGGGTGAGTCAGAGCTCAGAGCTGTGGTCTCACGTGAAAAGAGAACTTCACTGATTTCACGAGACGCATAACATGGTCTCCTCCTACCGAACAATCCCAGCTTCCCCGGTTAATCACCATGGGAGCGATTATCTGGCCATCAGACCATCCTGCCTGCCTCCTCTCAGCTCCATCCTGTCTTCCCAAACCCAGAGGGACCGCCTCATTTTACACAGATCATCAATTACACTGGGAAAGATTTCCGTTTCGATAGCTGGGCAAAGAAACCAATAACAGTCACTGAGGTTGTTCCCAACATGTCCAGCCATTCTTCTGTCTCTGGGACACTGAGGCCTCAGAGTCACATCCCACTTCTGTAATTTCTTTAAAAATGACACATGGCATTTTTCAGTCATCCTTCCAGTGAGGATNGTCTCCATCTTCCCTACCAAGCTGGTTTATGTGCTAGAGANATAACCCAAGAATTCTGCAACCTCCTACATGGACCAGAGATGGCAGAGGACATGACCTACAAATCTAGTCTCTAGAAGCCTGTCAGATCATCTCAGTCTTCCCAGAAAGCCCTCACTCATCCACACAGCCTCAACGGCTCAGAATGCACATTAATAAATNGTGGATTTTCCTACAATCCCTCTCTGCTGCTCGAGAAAATGTAAACTGATGGTTCTACAACCCTGGTTCATTGGCTATAAGCCATTCCACCCATAGAGCCAGGCCCTGCTGCCCTCCATTGGCCTCCTCTCCTTCACAGCTTTCCAGGCTGGAGGTTCATTTGTCCGCACTGCAAAAACTCATGCTCATCTGACAGCGCGTCCAATGCACATGTTATTTATTGCTGAGATCCATGTGATTACAACACTGCCCAGCTGTGTTCTGACAACAGGCAGTTTGCAAGCCACTTGCCACGCCTCGAAGCCCAATTGCATCCTCGCCCAAGTGTGTTCCCCATTAGATCTGAAAGATAGCACGTGAGGGAAGAGCAGCCTATCTGTCAGCCCACACCTCTGGGGCTTCCAAAGCCTGGAGTTCTTGTCCAGCATGCATTGCCTCACAACCCCCTCTAAGGCTGAAGTCATGGAGAAACAGCGTTCTCTAGGAGAGCAATGAGGATTGTCTCCAGTTGAAATGTTCTATAAATGTCTGGGAGTCCCTCACCTCCGGAGAAACTCATCTCACACCGTGTACTTGGCTCTCACCAGCACTGTGGAACCCAGCCCTGCTTTTTCCTCACTGCCTCCTAAAGAGAGAACATAGACATTTCCCTCTTGGCCGGCACTGTGCTGGCATGGGGAGGGGCTGATTTATACAAGTCAACTGACATGTTGACAAACTGCTGGACAGAAAAATAAAGAATGGCATCAATCTCCCCTGAAACAAGTCACAAGGGCATGAGAAGGAGAGCCAGCAGTGTGGAGGAGCAGACCCAGGCTGCCTCTGTCCCATGCAGAGATGGGGAAAAGCAGTATGGCATGCTGTTGCTCCCTCCCTGGGAATGAATCACTTCCAGATGCTGCCCCAGCACCTGGTGCCCAAAGACACAGGCCTGATATCTGGGAGAGTCCCTTCAGGCAGATGGCAGTTAACAAAGGCTATTTCTCCCATCATGTCTGTGCCTCAGGCCGGCTCAGAGAAACAACTCCCCAGTAGCGGGCAAGTCCTCAGACAGACCTCAATGGTGAACTCCCTTGTCTGAAACAACCACACCCTTTCCCCTTCGCTGGGCTGATCTCACAGGGCACTGAGGCCATGGGACTCTCATGGCTGCCACAGTGCAGAGCCACACGCNGGCTGTGCGGCCTGGGTCTCTAGGTTCTTAGTGGAAACATTAGAGTAATCAATAACGAAGCCACAGAGATGCAGGATGACAAACGTGCTATGGAGCCATGGTCAAGTGCTTACAAGGTGAGGCTCTTGCTGTGGTCTGATTTGCGGTCTCCAATTTGTGTGTTGAAAACCACCTTTCAAAGTGATACTATCAGGAGGGGAAGCCTGTGAGAGGTAAGTGGTGTGGGTGGGGCCTCATGAANGGGTTAGTGTCCTACAAAAGAGGACTTAGAAAGTCCCCTCCCTGATTCTACCACATGGAGGCACAGTGAAAAGGGAGTCGTCTATGAAGAAATGGTACCTCACTCAACATTGAGAATAATGAAGCTTTCATCTTGGACTTCTCATACTCCAGAACTCCAGAATTGAGAAGAGACAAGCTTCTGTTGTTTATCAACCACTCAGTGTATGGCATTTTGTTACGTTGGGCCAAAGGGACTGAGATGACCCTTCCTCCTCTTCACCTCTATCTACTGCTCTCATCTTCACCTCCACCATCATCATAACCATCAGCATTATCCCAATGACCATCGCCACCATCAGCGCATCACATTACTGTTATCACCATCACCTTCATCATGCTCACCATCAACACCATCATCATCATCACATCAGAATCATTAGCATCACAGTCACCGCTGTCACATGGGTAACTCTCTGGTTCTCCTCAGCTGATCTAAATTCCTGAGCTTTGGCTCCTAAAGAATAAGAAGTAGAGATCTAGTAAAATGGCCTACAGACATTGTCATTCTGAACCCTCTGGGATAGATTCTGACCCATGTGTCCCCAGTGTCTCTTCCTTTGGCAGTATGCTGTGTTTCTGAACAAAGTGGACAAACCCTTGTGTGGTCTTGCTTCTGTCATGCCCTTGTGAGTACCCAGGAAAGAGTCCAAGCTTTTCCGGCAGCCAGGCACTCTTTGTGCCATCGTCTTCTGGGTCCACGTGCCCTGGAAACTCTCCAGGTGTGGCAGCATCTCCACCACTGGCATGGACTGAACAAACACCCAAGGCGGCATGAACAAGTTTCTCTTAGCTCTGGAGCCGAAGTTCAAGATGGAGCAGAGTTGGATCTTTACCAGGCTCCCTGACTTACCTTGTCACTGTGTCCTCACAAGACACAGTCTGAGCTTGGGTGTTGCCCTCTTAGAAGGATGTTGATGTCATCACAGGACTTTGCTCTCATGACCCCTAACCATGATCACCTCGAAGGCCCATCTAAGAAGCATCAGGGCTCCAATCTGAGAATCTGAGTTTATTTTACGATGGGGGCCTTATCTGGAACTCCACGTCTTGTTAGGTAACCCTTAGATGTTAACTAGTGGCTCTCAGAGCCTGCACCACAGCCCAGCACATGTTGCTGCTCCTGTTTGCCTGCACAGGGCTTAGAGAGAGTGGAGATGGTTATTGTTTGGTTTCAAGCTCTCAGAATGACCTGTTATCNTGTCTCTGTCTTTGTGGGGGAGGGGAGTTGAGACAAGGTTTCTCTGTGTAGCCCTGGCTGTCCTGGAACTCACTCTGTAGTCTAGGCTAGCCTTGAACTCACAGAGATCTGCCTGACTCCACCTCCCAAGTGCTGAGATTAAAGGTATGTACCACCACTTCTGGCTTTTGTTACCACATCTTGATGGTTAAAGACTAAATATTGAATGAATGGATCAACCAACCAACCAACTGAAACCTCTGTCAACTCATTTCCAATGGTGAGACAGGTGTGGTACCTCTGCCGAAGTATGCACTCTTCTTTGGCTGTCATTCCCATGTTGCCTGTCCATCCCCCTGGGCGCTTCCTTTGTAATTCAGAGGAGAATGGTACACTGAATGTGCTTCCAAGTACTTTCTAATTCAGCTTGTCATTTGGCTACTGGTGGCCCAGTGAGGTGGGTGGTACCATTTAGTGCCCCATTTGCCACTATCAGTGGAGGACCAGTGGATTTAATTTAGATGTTTGGACCTCAGATCCAGTAGCCACCCACCTGCAGGTTGCTGTGTGCTCTGGCTGTCTGCTCTGTCCACTCCCTTGTTAGAGGCTCGATGATAAAGGAGAAAAGAGGAACACATCCCATCTGGTCACATTATCTGNTCCTGTGAGTGCCTGAGACTCACAGGAGGAATGAGATATCCAAACACAATCTACCAATAGTTCCAAGCCTTGCCTCAGTCCACCAAACCTTCAACCTCCTGCTGAACCCTTTCCACTCTTTCAAAAGATTGCAGTAGCTGTTGAGACTTTGTCTCTCTGAGTCCTGAGTGAGTGTCGTGTGGCTGCTGTAACAAGTGTACACAGACTTGGCAGGTTCAACCCAGCCTGGAGGTCAGCAGGCCTAAAGAACAGGTGTGTGCATGCTGAGTGCCANTGGAAGGCCCCTGGGGAGGCTGTGTCCTCATCTGAGCCAGCTTCTGGCAGTGCCCACATTCCCTGGCTCCTAGCCCCCGTAAGCTAGCTCTGCAGTCTCCCCATCTCTCTCACCACTTTCTAGACCATTGGCTTGGTTCTGGGATGCTTGTGGTTCTCAGACTCAGTAAGTGACTAGAAACAGGTCAGAGGCAGGCAGCCACAGGCTCTGATGTTTGAAAGGACACTGTGATGATGTTGTGCAAATCCAGGTTACCCAAGGGAAGCTTCACTAAATCCTGAATCTGTAAGATACTGTAATGGGACATTGTGCTCCAATGTGCCAACACCAAGACAACACTTTCTCAAGTTGTGGGTTGGGACCTGGGCATTTTGGGAGAGGCTGTCATTCTGTCTGCACAGTACTTTTTCTTTGGGGTAGCAGTATTAATAAAGCATTCAGAAGAGGCTAATTATCAGGAAGAATGAACTGAGGCAATGGGCTAAGAAGAAAGGCCTTTTCCATCCTCAGGTGGGAAAACCGAGGCCCATCCACAGTGACACCACACAGGAGGAAAGCATTTGCCTTCTTCTCAGGTGATTTTTGTTTTCTGAGTATCTCTTCTCCTGGAGTCCCATCTGAGAACCAAGTCTTTAGACCACAAAGGACAGAAACAAGTAGTGTTATGTACCATAAGTAGCAGGTGACAGTTCGTACCAACTGTCATCTAAGTTGGAGAATTGGCCCCTGCTCTGCCTACTTCCACCAGTTCTGAGTGGTCACCAAACTCAGCCACCACCATCACTGCCACCGTGCTCCTGGGCCCAGCCTGCAGCCAAGGGGAAGCTGTTATCAGTGAGATCCAATTTGCTGCTATCCCCTGGACTCCTGTCTTCCTGTCCATGGCTCCATCCGTCACCTTCAAGGATGAGCTCCAGAGGTGACCCACATTGTCTCCAGTGGCCGCCTGCCTCTGAACTGTTTCTAGTCACCTACTGAGTAAGAGAACCACAGGCATCTCAGAACCAAGCCAATGGTATGTGCTGTCTGTGGCTGGACACTGAGCTAAAGTTCTTCATGACTGAGAAAAATCACTTAACCTCCTGGGGCTCAGATAAAGATGTTGCTGCCTCTCAGGCTACATCAGACAACTGTCTGACCCTCATTTCTGCCCTCAGCCTCCAGGGCACACAAACATGTGGTTCAGTGAGCTCTTCATGTCCCTGCTTCATCCCTCAGAGCTCATGTAATTTCACCCCAGCTTAGCTAAGGGCCTTCAAATCCCAATTGCACAAACCAGCCAAGTCAGAGNCATAATCCATTTCCCCCACCCAAATGCCCTGAGCATCTGTTCCCTCTGACCTTTTTTGCACTTGGTCCCCACCTTCGTGTGATTATATGGTTACTCTCTCCAGTCTAACTCCTCAAACCCGTCCCCTGCAATAAGCAAGATCAATTCTTCCACTCAGGTCCCATGTAGCAACAGCCCACTGGTACCTGGCTGCGGCTGACGCCCTGTGTTGCCTAGTCCTATTGGCCATCTTGTCTCTCATTCTCCATAGGTGCTCCCCTAGTCTTGCCTTCAGCAGGACACCCAGTAATACAGCAGGAGGATGGGGGACAATCAGGGACTCTTAAGGAAGCAATGGGGGATATTTGTTCACAAACTGAAAGCCAGTGTCACTCTCAGGTGGATGAAGCCAGATTTTCTTTCTCATCCCTGAACCAACCATCCTCCAACCAGCGTCACCCACACCCTGGAGGAACCCCTATCTTGTGGCCATTTGAGGTGGGTCTCATGCTTGGCAGGACAGCCACAGCAGCTGACTATTTTGCTTGGCATAGGAGGCTGACATGATGAAGGATAGGTTGGACAGCCATNTGGGTCCTTGTGCCAGGCTAGCTGATTTCACAAGCAGGAGAGCACCCTGCCAGAGCACCCCGCCCAGTTAAGGAAGGCACCCCANCACCCCTCCCCTGCAAGGACCCAGGGCTCTCACAGAACCTTAGCACCCANGAGCTTCCTCCCCTGCAATGGCTACTGTTTTCTCCACCTCACCTTCTGGCATCCAAAGAGTCACCCAGAGTAACAGGAGCTGTGCCACCTGGCAACAGTATTCAGTTCAAATCCCAGCCCTGCTGTGTCTAGCCATGATCCTGTCCTATGCCTCAGTTTCCCCACGTGTAAAGGGTTGCTTTTTTAAAAATAAGGAGACCACTGAGTTTCCATGAGAAGGAATGAACTCCAGCTCCTGCTATACNAGGCCATGGTGATGTCACCCAGGGTTAGGAGTAGGTTGAATTTACCAGCAATCCCCTAGAAAAGGATAGCCCCCAATTCTCATAGAGGGAAGAAACTGTAGAGTCCCCTATGGCACTAGTGCTATATGGCACTAAGTTACTGACAGCCCTGTGGTCTCAAAGCCCTACAGCAACTCTAGAAAAGTCCTTCTTGCTATAAACATCAACACCCAACAGAACTACCCTATGTCCCCTGACACTGGTTTCTGAAAACCACATTACTTCAGGACCTGAGAAGTATATGTGCTTGAGGTGTGGACAGTCATTTAGATGGGTCTAATTGACCTATGGGCACAGTGAAGCCAAGTCTCCACAGCAGGGCCCTGTGGTCTGACTGGTAAGCAGGCTGTGGAACAGCTGTGCATACCCAAGAGGGGGCCAATAGACAGAGACCCACCATGCAAGCATAGGTGCCCAAAGTAATCCTAATGGGACACCCACCTGTCTTAGAGGATGGAAGGGCTGTTGGCACAAGCGAAACAGAACACAGTGATGACCCTCTGAGACCACAGACTGAGTCCCTACCTAGCAGTGTGGGGACTAAGTGACTCTCTGATGTGAGGCAAAGCCAATGTTGCTGCAGTTATTCCTAAAATCCACGTGGTTCTATAGAATGGGATAACTCCCTGCCACCAGGCTGGGAACAGCAATGGCATGTGTCCATGGCCAGGCCCATTTCCTTACAGCACGGCCACCCAAGGACCCATAGAAGCAGGGCCCAAGAGGCATAACCTGCTTCAAACACACAGCAGGCAGGACTACAGGCCTGGCTGAGCCCATCCCTACTCTGGGAAATTAGATCACAGTGGAAAGACACGGACACAGAGGGCAGGAGAACATGGGACCACTACCAGCCACAGATGCTTGTGTCTGCCCCAGAGAGACAGGGGCACTTGGGAGTGCCTGTCCTTCAACCACAGCCTCTTCCCACACACCATCCTGACCTTTTAGGGGTCACCACAGCTCGGGGTCCCACATTCCATTACTTTGCCCGAGATGGGTGCTATCTGCAAGTGACAATGCAGAGGCAACTCAGCTGAATGGAAACAAGTCCCCACAGGCACAGCACATGCTCCTAGGTGTCCTTACTAGGTACCAGGAAAAACTCTGCCCCTTCTCAAGGCAGCTGAGGATCCATGGACATCACTTATGTGTAGCCCAGTGACTGGCTAAGTGAACAGTGGTTTGGGGGTTCTCAGACACCCTGACATGGGGCCCTCCGGAGAACACAGGCAGCTAGTCTCATTCATGTAAACCTCAAAACGTCATTGGTGCTCAAGAGAAAGCTGACTGGCTGCTGGTGTGTATACTGTGTCCATGACAAAATCTCTTCCCTTACTCCCCAGAGTACACTGCATATAGTCACTGGAGTCATACAACACTGTGTTCTTCTTGTTCCTTTCCTTCAGCTCAAAGGAAATGAGAGCAGCCTGGATTCTGCAGCTCCCTCCAGCACACTACAGCCTGTGGGGAGTCCAATTCTGACATGCTCAGAAGGCATGGCTCTAAATGTGCTCTGCTTGGAGACATCTTGTATCCCACAAAACCCAAATTTTCCATCGGTACATAGGTAGCTGGTTCTATCTGGCATTTACTGTAGACTTCTAGTGGCCATACCTTGATATCTTCCTTCAGCACACGTGGTCTGGGTAGGACTGCCCAGCTACAAGAATAGCCACGCAATCCAGCCCTTCACCCATCTCCTGTCCTCGGGGCTTGGGTGGGCAGTGACTTGAGTCACATACACAAAGCCAATGTCCCGGGGCTGCTTTGGGCTGAGTTGCCCATCAGATGCTCCTCTGAGCTCTGACCTGCCCCCTACATCAGTATTTCCACTGGTGCTGGAGGCTGTCCAGGCTGGATTCCCCCATCTGCAGCCAAAAGGTCTGTAATAGTTACTTTTCCTGTTGCGGTGATAAAATATCCCAACAAAAGCAGTCCCGGGCTTGTTGGAAATGCAAATCCCAGCCTTCTCAGGCTTGAGTCAGAATCCTTGGGATGGCCTACTGGGACCCAGCAGCCCCTGGAGTTCTCAAAGACATGTCCAACTTGCAGCCTGAAGATGCATGTACCCACACGGCCAAGAATAGCTTGAATATGGCCCAACACAAAACTGTAAACTTACTTAAAGTATTAAGCTTCTTGTGATTTTTTTATAATTTGATTGTGTAGTTTCTCAACATAAGCTGTCGGGGACAAGGTCATGTTGCCATGTCAAACGGACATCAAACGGACACACCTACTAGCTGAGCACTAGAAAACCAAGAGATATCTGTCCGGAGATGCCAGATCCTCCTTCTTGGCATAGGAAAAGATGCTACTGACCACTAGCATGCTGTCCTTGGAACGAGGCACAGCCTCTGAGTCCTTTTCAACATGGCAGTCCAGCACTGAAGGTGACCACCACAACCTCCCAGGTGGATGAGGACATGAACTCCACTGCACCAGGAGCTCACTCCAAGACTTGGGAACACTATGACAATGGATTATACTGGTGCTTAGGGAGCTNGGGGAAGGGCTCGGGGCTCGAGGAGGCATTTGGAGGTGTCATGGAGGAGGCAGGACAGGAACTGGACACTGGAAGGCTGTGGAGCTGACCAGGCCAGAGGACAAGCACTCCAGGCAAGGGTCATTGCAGAGTCCCCAGGGAGGCTCAGGCACTGCCCCGCCCACCCAGGCCGCCCTGCTCACCCTGTCTGTCTTTCCAGACCACTATCCCAAGACCCTGCTGTGGGAGACAGGAGCAGCACAGAGGAGAAGACCAAAAGGAATCGAGCTGCTCCAAGATAAACATGACAGGCTGAGCCCTAGTCCACCAGCCATGGGAAAAAAATTAGCATTAGCCAGCGCATTTTAATAAAGCACGCAGTCTGGTTTTGATTTCATAGATGTAAAAAAAAAAAAAGAAAAGAAAGGAAAAGAAAAGAAAGAAACACAGGCAATCTGGAATTAAGCTGGACTTCAGTCTGTTTTTATAAACCACATTTGGGAGTCTCTTGGTATTGCTAAGATTCAATTTACAGACATTTCTTCAAGCCAAAGAAAAAAGAAAGAAGAAAAGACCCCGAATGAGCATGCGGCAGGGGTGTTGGGTCCACGGCTGGTGACTCCCTGCTTAGCAGGCTTCCTGCACCNTTTGGCTGGTGCACTCTCAAGCGGTTCTCATCACCTACACTGCATGATGTCACAGTAAGGGCGGTCACTTTCTCTCTTGCATCCCATGTGGTTTACAGTCTCATCACAGAGCAAGAATCCATTCTCAAGAAACCACAAAGACACCCCAGCCAGGTGCCAGCTGCTCAGAGAACCCAGAAGAGCTGAGTGCTGAGCTTCCCTAGGCCAGGCATGTCATTAGAGTCCCTCTACTTTGAGGTGGCTTGATATCCACACCCAACTCACATGCCAAGGCCTCATCTACCAGGTGAGCTGCAGCCCAGACAGCCTTCAGCAGGGACTTCCACTAGACACACAGGTCATACCAGCACCACTACACACCTAGACCAGGTACCTGCAGCTAGAGCTCTGCTGACTCTTGAGACAAAAGGTACCTCCCCGAGACCCTCAACCCCCCCAGGACCTCACCCCACCTCTACCTGCCAAGTTGCTGGAAACTTCTGACATGATAAACATTGCTTCTGTGCCTTCTAGGATCCCATCTCCTGAGTTCAGTGTCCTTGGTCTCTTAGGACCCCCCTGAATCACAAGAACTTCCTTGTATCCTCTGGCCAAATCCCCACTTCAGACCAGAATGGGGAACAGGGAACCCTCCCCAGCCAGAGCAGTGTTGATTTTACTTGGCACATATCATATTTCTCCAGTACAGAGGAGCTTTTACACACACACACACACACACACACACACACACACACACACACACACACACACCATGGTGCAGGTATAGCAGCCTGTATCTCCCAGAAGCAAGTGCTCTGTGCTCCGTACCCTCTTCTGTTTGAGGCACCAAGCTGGCACTGAGATGTGAAGGCATCTTCTAGCTTCCAACCCCAACTGTTCCCCTCTAGAAGAAGAGTAGCTCCAAAGCCTCAAATACTGGCCCTGCAGAAACTAGCATTCCAGATGCTGAAGTTTTATCTCACCCTCTCAGGTGTAGACAACAGGAACCCCACCAGTGGAGTTGGGGATCCAGTACCTCAGCGCATCAAGCCTGCTAGTCTTAGCAGGGAGAAGCCAATCTTTCCACCCATGGTTCACCAGTCCCTACTTATTAATGGCTGATTAGGAAAGGCCAAGATGGGATGCTACTGGCAAAACCTAATGAGACCCCATGGAACACAGAGAGTTGCTCTTGAATGAAGAGGGGATGGTAGAGCCCTGGAAGGAAGGTCCAGGCCCACCCCAAACTCCTATGGAATGTGCGGCCTCTTCTGAGCACTGAGGAATTTAAAACGTTAATCATGATGGCATTGAGGGACATCACAACTATTGCAGCTGGGCAGAGCAGAGAGAGCAGAATGCTCTGAGGTGGTGGGAGTGAGAGCCTGCCCTGTGCATATAAGAGGATGGATTATGAGTGTTATCACGTGAGAGCTGCAGCATGGATGTGAAAGAGTAGATGATGGGTAGAGTGTCATGTGAGAAAGAGTATGCGTCAGGCATATGTGTGTGAGGNTATAAACATATGAATGTGTCTTATGTGTGTTTACACAAATGAGTATGCATGTTTGTACTATGCATGTATGTGCATGAGTGACAGTGTAAGTGAATAGATTGTATGTAAGTGATGTGTGTGTGTTGTATATATGCACATGAGCAAAGGAGTGAGTCTGTGTGACGATGGGTGTGTAAGTACTGTGTGTGTGAATCTATGTGCGTGTGTGTGTGTGTGTGTGTGTGTGTGTTTACTCATGCACTTGAATACAGGCTGAGTGAATCCATGTGCACATAAGTAATGAATTGTGCCAGTCTGTATGAGTGCTGTGTATGTGAGTCTAAGTGCACAGGAGTAAAGGTGTGTGAGGGTCTGTGTGCANATAAGTGATACGTGTGTGTACGAGCACTGAGCACTTTGGTGTGTGTGTAGATGTACCTCCCTTTGGGCATGCTGGATCAGGCCTGCCATGATGGACCCACAGCTAATTTCAAGAGAGACTGCTTCCTGCCAGGGCACAGGCCTGGTGCCCCTATGCTAAGCAACCCCNAAGTCTAGAGTTGTCTCAGGCTCTGCCATGTTGGGAGAAGACACTAGGTCTCCCTGAGGCAAAGAGTCCATTCCTGCAAAATGAATGAGGCAGAGACTTCACATGAGGTAGTGACAGCACTGGCTCCATCACAGGACAGAACCCCTGTGCCCCTGGTACCTTGACACCATCCTATGGTGTACTGTGACCTGGGCATCCTTTTCCATCCTTGGAGGGCACGCTGCACTTTATGCAGGCAGCAGAAGCAGAGCAACAAGCCCCACCAGGACCCTAGAGGCAGGGTGACATGTGAGGGCTGGCCTGTGCTTCAGGCTGGGTTCTCCCGCCTCTCAGGAGTGAGAGGAGAAAAACAAACTCCACGCCAAAAGCCGAGGAAACTGAGCCGACGTGGCCAAGAAAACTCACATTTTTCTTTCCATTCTCTTGCTGGCTGCATGACTGAGGGGTGGAAAGACTGCTTAGACCTGACCCCTCTTTCCAAAGTGTGTGTGTTTGTGTGTGCATAGTGG
Organism: Neotoma lepida; assembly: GCA_001675575.1. Taxonomy (NCBI): domain Eukaryota; kingdom Metazoa; phylum Chordata; class Mammalia; order Rodentia; family Cricetidae; genus Neotoma; species Neotoma lepida. The sequence goes on from LZPO01034768.1 coordinate 1,341,294, forward strand.
TGCGTACACGTCCGTGTGTGTGTGT
>LZPO01034768.1:1358074-1380501 GCA_001675575.1 Neotoma lepida
ATGTGGTGTCTGTAACTCCTGTGCTAGGGGAGGTACAGGAGGGTTGTGACTTGCTAATTGTTAGCCTAGCTCGAGTTCAAGGAGACACCCTGTGTCAAGAGAGGAAGGCTGAGAGGGCCCAGTGTCCCCCACATTATATGCACGCATGGACAGAAGATCTGAATGGAAGGGTTGAAGATAAGTTAGCAATAAAGAACAGGGCCAGGGTCAGGGAGGCCATAATTGACGGGGTCCCCATCCACAAGAGGCTTGTGCAGCGTTGTCACCACCAACACCAGGTCCGGTGACAGCAGCTCAGGGGCTAAGAAATTCAGTGGATGAGCCAACACACTCTAGATCAAAGCAGCCACATCCCACCTCCCCATGCAGAGCTGTCTGCCTTTGGAGAGGATCAGCCATGCNCACATGAACAATTGTCACAGGATCTGCTGGCTACAGGACACTCTGCTGTGCAATGTCTGAACTCTGCCTGCCCATCACATAGGAGGCAGAGCTGGTGCTGGTGGTGGGAAGGAGAATGGCTGCAGCCATGACCTACATGGATGAAGCACCAGCTGGGATATTGGCAGGCATCCAGGNTGCCTCCAGGACCCCACATAAGAGCTCCTGGGGTCCCAGAGCCCCACTGTGTTGGGCATTAGACACTCACTGACACATGGCCATGTGTGACATAGGTTATCTCTTCCTCAGGAAGAGAAAGTAAGGCAGCAACCTCAGTAGACACACTATAGAAACCAGTGTTCCCCCTATTCCTCTGCACTGCCTGGCCTTCATCGTCATCTGTGTTTCAAACNAATGGAGAAGAACGAGAAAAAAAATCCCAAAGCAAGCTGCTGTGAGGTCATCCATAGTGTTCACACCTTCTGCTGAAGACTAACTGGAACCACAAGTAGCTGTTTCCTCTATATCATGTGTCCAACCTCCATTCAGGGAGCATCAAGGTTAGAATAACAGCTCCCGGTAGCTTCTTCCATCTCCTGTCTTGTGCAGCTTTCACAGCTACAAAGTGACCCTGCCCCCACAGNACCCAGATCACAGCATCTCACTCCAGATGCNTTAGGAGCCAAAGTTTCAGCCACAACACTATGCAACAGGACCACACTTAGTGCCACACAGCCACATGTACCAGGTGGCTCCCAGGCCCACTCTCCTGCTGGTAGAAGAGTAGAGCCCTTCACTACTAACTTGATTTACTACATGTTGCCTTTATGTTGCTCTGCTGACGGCCATCAACAGCAGCAAAATGAAGGCTCAGAGGCCCGGCCTCCAGGTCTGCGTGTACCTGGGTACCACACTTTAGTCCTTAGCTGGGACAGTAGCTATCACCAGTGACTTTCATTTTCTCTCTGCCATGACCTACGTCAACAACACAGGCTTGGAGGAGCCACTTGTTGCTGATCAGACAGACAGCTGGTTTGCTCAGCATCACCAAAGACTTGGGAACTTGCAGGGCAGAGCACTCCTAGGTGCACATGGATGCAGAGATGGTGTGCAATGCTGCCCTCACGAAGGCAAGGCAGTGTCTCTGATGGACAGGCTGTTTATTAAAATGGAAAGATGTGGAGGGAACAGAATGTCAGGTNGGGGAAGATGGGAAATCAGNACCCTGGGTCCCTGTGTGCTACAAGTACAAATGACNTTAGTCAAGCACTCAGGAGGAGCTGGAAGGAGGGAATGGGGTGGGGAGAGACTCCCTTCTTGTATATGCTTTAGTGTTCTTGGGAGTTTTAGCCAGTGCCCATGTGTCATGCTCAAAATAATAAATATTAGCAACCATGCTACACATCTCATGAATGCCCTAGAGCTAGGAAACTTGTGAACTGAAAAAAAAGAAAGAAAAGGGATTCTTGCTGAACTTTGACTCTTCTTCAACCAATAGGAACAATAACTGGGTTCCAGTTTGCCTGAGCTTTCCAGACTGGGGTGGATNGGGGGAGATGTAAGAGCATAGTGTTTTTAAGTAAGAAGAAGTAAGTAGTAAGGAGTAAGGAGTAAGTAAAGTAAGAAGCCCCAAGAAGAGGCTGTAACAAACATACTACAATGAAGATGGACGAGAATGTAAACTTAGAGTTGCCACAGGCTGAACTGTGCTTTGATGACCCCAATATGACTGTGTCTGGATTTGGAGGCTTTTAGATAATTGAGGCAAAATGATGTTATGGGGATGAGGCCCTGATCCAAAGAGACTGATGGCCTCCTGAGTATAGAAAAAGATGCCTGGGATCTGTCTGTCTGTCCAGCCCTCCAGTGCAGAAGGGAAGCCACCTGAGGACTAGGGACACAGAGGAAAAGTGCTCTTCTTTTTTATTTTTAAGACAGAGTCTCNCATAGTCCATGCTGACCTTGAACTTACTAGGTAGCCAAGGATGATCTTGAACTTTTGATCTCCCACCTGCATCTCCTGAGTGATGGGATTACAGGTGTAAACCACCAGGCCCAGGGCTTCACACATGCAAGCCAGGCACTCTGTTAACTGCGCAACATCGCCAGCTGTAGTGGATAGCTGTTCTGATTATGACCTTGAAGCACCACTCCTAGAGAGGCAGCAGGTAACTGCTACACCTGCCTATGACCTTGAAGTACATGTCCCTGGGGTGTAGCCTCTAGGGAGANTTAAGACCTGGGATGCACGTACGTGGTACTCTCTTTGCTGCCTTGTGGTTTGGATGCTGAGATGGACCAGGCAGATCTTGGACCAGGAAGATCAGCATGGACCATAGCTTGGTTTTTCAGGCTGTAGTGAGTTTTATCNTCTAATANATTCCTTTACTTGCTATACAGACTCTGTGGATTTCTAGCAATAGCCAGCCACTGGCCTTCTGAAAGCCCTAGGATGAGGTTCCTAGAGAAACTAAATAATGTGATTGCTTCCTTGGCCATGACCTTCCAGTCCCAAAAGTAACAAAAGANAGGTATCTGTTGTGTTTGATTTGTTTCAGCAGCCCAAGCAGTCTGATTGGAGGCATCTGAATGTGTCGNTTCCTGAACTTGCTAACAATGGCGATGGCCTTCAAGCCTGTGCCTGTGTATTAATGCCCTNAACAAAAAACATAATGGTCAGCCTCACCCGTGACTGGCAAACACATCTTTCTCCCAGTTGAAAACAGTCCTCACAGGAACCAGACTATTCTGCCTGATCTCCCTACTCANTGCTCTCTGCCAGAACACCAAGTGACTTTACCACTCTATGACAATATCAGCATAGAAGAATACAACCAGAGGACCTCCTGCTTTGTGAGTGCAGGGCTGGAGGACACAGTGTGGACATGATGAAGCCCTGGCACCTCCACAGGGCCTGTGAAAGTGAGGGAGATGCACTGGAGCAGCTGGTGTGGAGCCTGCTGGGCTCCTGCACTATCCTGGGTGTGACAGTGTGTGTCTATAACCCCAGTACTCAGAGGCAGAGGTAAGAGGATCCCTGGAGCTTATCAGCCAGTCAGTGTAGCTGAATGGATGAGCTCCAGGTTCAGTAGAGATCCTGTCCCAAAATAGAAGGTGGATACTGATATAAGAAAACACCCAGCTGGGTGTGGTGGCCCACACCTTTAATCCCAGCACTCTGGAGACAGAGGCAAGCAGATATCTATGAGTTCAAGGCCAGCCTGGTCTACAGGGTTTGTTCCAGGACAGCCAGGGCTACACAGAGAAACCCTATCTCAACAAAACAAAACAAAAAGAAGACACCCAACACCAACCTCTGGCCTCTAGGTGCATATGCACATGTGGGCTAGCACACCCACACATGCATGTGCACACATGCACACCCCCCCACACACACATACACACACACACAATTATGTAGCTATTCCCTCTTAACTGAAACATTCTCTTCTGAAGGGAAAAGAGAGGCTCATAAATACTTGAGACATTAAAGGAAGCTGGAAACAGTCACAAGATCCCCAAGAGCCATGTGCTTCCTCCTTCCCCCCAAGCCCTGGTTATATAAGCAGTAACAGTTGTTGGGAAGATGAGTCTCTCTGGTGGAGCTGCCTGTCTGCAAGGTATCCAGGGAGCTCCAGGGATGCAGCTTTTATGACTTATCACCCGTGCTAACCTGTGCCTTTCCTGTGTCATACTTGCCTCTGAGTCACCCACAATCCTGTAAGTNACCCAGTAAACTCTTATCTAGTTCACCNAACCAGACTTGGGGTGGACTCATTTCTTTGGTCTATAGTCTGTTCCTATCTGGATCTGGGGTAAACAGATGTTTGATTACATCTTCCTAGGAAACATCACACAACACCTGGATGGAGGTTAGTGGTTTTCCCAGTTAGTACAGACATCAGTAAGTGAACTTACAGCTCATCCATGTGCCNTCTGGCTCATGGACTGGCACTAGGCAGGCCAGCAGAGAAGCCCGCCNTGAAGAGCTTCCATAAGAGGTGTTCATTGCTCAGACAGACATCAGTGGTAAGGATTCCAAACCATTGGTGTAGCCAAAAAGCCACAGCTGCCAAGGCTCCAGTGGGTCCTACTCATTTGCTGAGCCCCACTAGAACCAGGAGGACCCTGGAATGTCAGGAAACCCCACTGACAGGGACACACGGCTGCAGTCTATTCCAGTGTGGTGCTTTTCCAGCCCCAAAGCCCATCTCAGGAACAGTGTCTGCTCTGAGCAAGGCAGGGCCTNGGACAGAACTTTGGTCACAGACACTTTGGTGGGTATTAAGAGGAATCCTTCTGATTGCTATAAATCTCAGAACTGTTTCTCCACCAGTCCCCTGACACCCCCCCCCACCTCTTCCATGGCCTTAACCCCAGTCATCATCTCCACATTGCTCTGCTGTGTTCACCCTACACCCCATCCTGAGAGTCTGGAAGGAAAGACCCAATGTTCTGTGGTAATCAGCTTGTCAGCAAACATGTCCCCACCCTCAAGCTTCCATGAACCAGGAAAGCTGTTCCTGAGTCTCCAGTTTTCCACCAGGTCTCCTGAAGCACTCTGTAGGTATGCTTTAGCTGTGACTGGCTCATGGCTACCTTGATAAGGTGCTTTAAGAAGCTCAGTCAATAATGCTTGCCTTGCAAGCATGAGGAGCCAAGGCTGATCCATTCCACAACCTGTGGGAAAAGCCAGCCATGTGCTCATAATCCCAGCACTGGGGAAACAGGAACAGGCGGATCCCTGGAGCTTGCTGGACAGCCAGGCTAGCCCAACCTGTGGGCCCAGGTCCTAATGAGAGCTCCTGCCTCAAAAAACAAGGTGGGTGGCACCTGAGAACCATGTCCTCTGGCCTCCATATGTACCACATGTATACACACATACACACACACAGTGCACTCGCACAGGAGCACCTGGGTTTTCAAGCTTCATTGTCTTGTGATCTGAGACCTGTGTTTTACAGTTTGGTCATGGAGGAATGAAGATTATCCTTAAAACAGGTCAAGCTTTGGGGATTGTCCCCTGGAAATCAAGGGAGGCAGACTGCTTCAGGTGCCCATTGCTGGCTTTGGATTTAAAGCTTATGTCAAGNGAATTAAGCTAGTTACAGAAAAATAAATGTCACATTCTTTCTCATTTGTGGGACCTAGATTTTGTACAGATCCATAAAATTTTANATGCAGTTAAATGCTCCACCACTGAGCTATCTCCATGCAATCATACCTGCCACATGCACCACGCTCATGTGGGGTAGCCCACTGCACAGAGGCCTGGGTACCACTCTGAGTGTGAGAACCCATCTCAGGGAAGAGAGCCTCAGCTACCTACATCTTGCAAGCTGTGGCTGACTCTGAGTCCCATTAAACAGAACAGCCCACAGTGGATGCTCCTTCTTCCAGAGGCTGCAATTGCCCNAGGATGTCAGGGACCCACCCTGACAGAGTCTCTAGCTCATTATGCAATTCATCAAATCCCAGATCGCCACACGCCTACTTAAAGTTGATCTCGTCTTAACCCCAAACCTTCCCAACCGTGAGAGTTTACAGAAGCCTCTGGGTTTCAGAAGAGACCCATAAACCCAGCCTTGCTTTACGACCTGAGAAGGAATGACCACCCAGGCAGCTGCAGAAGAACCTAGCCAGAGCAGCAAGTCACAGCCCTGCCAGATGCCTGTGGCTCCCCACCCTCCAAGGCCCAAAATTGGGATCTCTCCCTGGGGATGTTGCTACCATGTTGTAAAACACAGGCTTCCAGCAGGATAAAACACCACCTCTACCTCTAACACACTGCTAAACCAGAGCCAGAACACCAAGTTCCTGTCAATGGCAGCCTGGGCTCCTCCTTCAACATCAGATGAGTGGGTGAAGAGATGGGCGCTGGATCATACAAAACAGAAACACACATGAGGCCAGGACTGGGCAGGAGCCTCTGCTGGGCAGATGTCACATCCTGAGGTGGCTCTAGAATGTCCCTCTCCTGGCTCTGCTCTGCATGCAGGAGAGGAGAAGGGGAACCATCGAAACAGACCCCTAGGGAGCCAGGAGATGGCTCCGGCAGTAGGATGCTTGCTGTGCAAGTATGAGGACCTGAGTTGGGACCCCAGTACTTGCCTAAAAAGCCAGCTGTGGTGTCATGCACTTGTAATCCCAGCTGGTGGGCAGAGATAGACAAATGCCTGGCCTCTGGCAAGTTCCAAACCAATAAAAGAGCCTGTCTCTAAACACCACAGTGGATGGAGCCTGAGGGATGACATCTGAGATTGGTTGTCCTGTATCCTCCATCAGTGGGTGGCTATCTCTCTTCACCTTGAGAATGGATATGTGAACAGGGCTGAGATGGATTTGTAGGAGGTGAAGGCATTTACGGATCAAGTCTATATCCCATCTTTTAAGCAGGAACCTGGCACCATGAGAAGGAAAGGGGTCTGCCAAACTATATTAGATCAGAGACTGAAATTGGGGCAGAGGCTCAAGACTCCAGCATTATGGGCATTTTGGGGAGCCACCAGAGGCAAGAGGGATTTGGAAATCTGTCTTCTTGGTATCATTGGCCTGAGCACAGGACACAGCCACAAGTGACTCTATCCAATTACCACCTGAACTACAGCCCACAAAGGGCAGAGCCCAGCACTGGAAGGAGCTGGTGGCTGGCCTTCTGTGCTTGAAGACAGCAGCACAGGGCAAAAGGGAGAGGTCTGAGGGTGANAAGTAACATCTGCCAAGACAGACACACCAGGCAGAGATCACAGGTTTTCCATGAAAATGAGCCTTGACTCCCGGAGGTGTGGCCCAGGCAATGGGATTATTTCTAGCCCAAAGGGCAGGCACTTGCAGGGAGGTCCAGAGACCAGTCAGGGTTCCTTCCAGGAACAGCTGAGGGATACAGCCTGGCTGGAGACGCCTTTGGTGACAAGGAGCAGCGAGGCCCAGATGTGGCTGTCAGGAGGCCTTGGGTGACCCGGGGAGGACTTCCCTGTGGATGAGCTCAGTTTCCATCTCTGAGAAACGGCAGGAGGAACACGTCTGGCCCTTTCTGACCTTGGTGAGGAACAAACAGGGTTGATTGAAGTGTTGAGCAAGCCATGGAAGAATCTAGAAAGGGCTTGCCCTTGCTGGTGGGACCTCAGAGCCTGGCAGCAAGGATCCCTACGCATAAAGGGCAGAACCCTGGGAACTTGCCATGCACTAGGTACTGTGTAAGCCTTGGAGACCTGGCTGAGTCCCACGTGAGATTCCTCCCCAGCTCAAGCAGCCCCACAAAGGAGGGAATGAAGCCTAATGCTGGAAGATAGTTCCTGCACAACGTCTGGCATGAGCCTGCATCTCAGAGAGGATGGAAGTGACCAAAGCCTGCGGTAGCCAGTGGTGAAAGGCCAGTTCCACAACAGGGCACTTGCCTCAGGACAGCAGTGCCAAGGCTGAGGCACAGGAGATGGTGTTGTAGGTGAGGTAGGGTACATCGGAACCACAACCAGCCCTCCAAATTTCTTTGCTAAATTTAAAGACTGGAATGGGCAAAGGTATGGGCAGAGGTCTTGAGGAAAGCCAGAAGCTCAAGCCACAAGGAACCCCAGAGAAAATGAGCAGAGGAAGTCTCAACTCTGCCTCATGGAGACAGCATGGTGAGGTAGCCACTGTGCATAGGAGAAACAACACCACACAGTGGATGCTACAGGAGTGAAGGCAAGTGACCATGTGATCACACATGACCAAGAAGGGAACCATGGCCACAGCAGCCCTAGGACCCTGTCTGCAGCTAATCCTCAACATTTTTATTACATTGGCATAGAATACTCCATGGGCTTATCCCCTGGCCACCTGCACACAGTGAAGGAGGTACTTTTCCACCTGTTCAAGGCCACAGGTCTGTGATGATCACCACTGAGGTTTGGAAGCTGTGGGGAACCAGGATCCCTGAGGGCTCCAGCTAGAGGGAGCAGTGTCCCCATGTGCTCAGGGCCTGAAGAGCCTCTGATGTCCCAGCCCCAGAGGTCAGGCAGCTCTATGTTCATATATGGTCTTTCTGCTTGGTCTTCTTTTACCATGCTGTTCACCCCCGGAGCCCAGGGTTCCCCTGGCCTGAATTTCCAGCTGACCTGTTGCCAAAGGAACCAGGATCTGTTCCCACCACATGAACATCTCATATCAGCTGTGCCATACCCCCGAGCTTAGCAGCCTAGACACTGCAGAGTCCTTNTCCTATAACACCTCCCAACCCACTGTTTAAAATCAAATTTCAGGGCCTGAGGAGGAAACAGTTTCATGGATAAAAGCACTTGTCACACNAGTGTGAGGATCTGCGTTTGAACCCTCAGAACCCACATTAAAGCTGGAGGCGTGGTGTGAACATCTGTAATCTCACTGCTCCTGTGGAAAGATGGGAGACAGAGACAGACAATTCCCTGGGAGCATTCAGGCCAGCTAGCCTGGTGTGCTAAGAGGCCCTGTCTCAAAAAAAGATGGTAGGTGAGGATCGACCCCTGAGGTTGTCCTCTGACCTCCACTCATATGCTGGAATTCACACACACACACACACACACACCCCTCCCAAGGCCATGTGTTGGCCACGGTACAGATCTATAAATGACACACAAGGATTAGGGAAATGGCAGCCCTCCACCCAGGCTCAGGGTGAATGGGAATCCTAAATGGCAGTTGATGGTCAAGAGCCCAGACACCATGTAGCCCCAGCTCCAGCTTCAAGGCCACCAGGAGAATCCCAGCTTCTTCACATTTTCTAAGAGCAGGCCCCTCAAGTGCTGATCTGCAGGCCCTATTAGGACACTTGGTACCCAATGCCCCACATCTGCAACTGTCCTCCAAAGTCTCCAGGCCACATGAGTGCCAGCCTCCAGCCCTCAGGGGAACTTCTTTTTTCCAGAGCATTCTGGCGTATTGGTTTGGATCCTGGAGGCTGTTCAGCACCTGAATTTGTGGCTAGGGTTCAAGAGGGCCCCAGGACGGTGCTGGGACGGGGATACCCACCTCTGGAACACTGTCTACACCGGGTCCTGAGGACGCTGTGGTAAGGATGCATCAGAAGCAATAGTGGCTCTACCTGAGACACTTGGGAGCNAAGCTCCAGCAGTCTGTGCCACCATGGGGCCTGCACTAGGCAGTTCCACACTGATGGAGGCACTCTGAGGACAGCTCGTCCCTAGGGTCACCCAGGAGCCATGCTGCAGAGTTTCCATGAGTCTCTTGAGACAGGTAGATAANTTTGCCTCCAAATGGCTCAATGGGACAAATCAGGGGCAATACACAGATGACAGCACAAGAGGANACTACGCCTTCAGGCTGTGGTACGTGTGGGCTGACTGAGTGTGTCTGTGTGTGTGAATTGATTGAGTGGTCCTGTTTGAACCTTCCCAAACTAATTGCAATTGTTTTTTGAATCCCAGTCGGTTTGCCTGCGAAGTCACAAGTCTCTGCAGCATGACTCATTCCCTCTCCCTCCCTAGGACTCAAGGTCACCTAAGGCTTCAGATTTTCCCTCTCATCTTCATAAAGGCAGTGCTGGCCTTTCCTATGGGTCTGATGAGGTTCCAGGTTGGAGCAGGGACATGAGCGAGGTGTCTGCCAAGGGTCTAACGTGACAGATTTGTTTCCTTGTTGGAGGTTAAAAGACACAGCAGAGCTTTGCCGTCTTTGGCTTTTTAGGCATTTGCCAGCCATGCAGATGACCACAGAGAACCACAAAACACACTTCTTAATGAGTCCTCGAGATCGAAGGCCAAACTCAGTCAGAGACATTTCAAACACAGCACGCACCACATCCTATCATCACAGTCTGAACTTTAAACGTGGCGTGTGAACCACAGAGGTGGTGGAGGGATGAGCTGTACCTCCCTTCCTCCCTCCCACATGGAGGCAGCTGGCTTCAATCATACGTGGCCCCTTATCTCCTGCCTGCCTCCTGGTAGGACATCAGAGAGCTGTGTCCACACCAAACAAATATTTGGCCATATTTTTCCTCTTACAGCATCTCATGGCCAAGGCTAAGCATAGCTACTGGAGTTAAATGTGATCCAATTTACACCTGGCTGCAGCTGGCAGTGCAGTATGGCTCCCCAGGGAATGGGAATCCATCCTGGACCAACCCAAAGAACACGCTGGAGAGTAGGGGGTTTCTGACTGTATTTTTGGGGACATGCAGATTCCAGGCTCAGAACACAGGGTTTCTGGGTCAGACCTGGAAAGAGATTTAAGAGATCCAGTCTGTCCTCCCAGAAAGTCCAAATCCAGCTACACAGTCAGCCCTGTGGCCTAAACCATCTGGGACTTTCAGCCTGGGCCACCCCACTTAACTTCCAACTTCCTTCCCACCCCGACCCAATATATTTGGTTGGCATCGGTGCAAAGACCACAGAGCTTAATTCCACGTCAGACTCCTTGAAGCTAGAGTACCAAGTTAAGACTTCCATCAAACCTCCCAGGGTTTCCCCAGTCCAGGCTGTACCTCCACCTCTCACCTCTGTGGCTCATGCTGAAATGTTGTCACTTCTTTCCTCCCCAGCCAGTGTCTGATGCCAGCAGCCTGTCCTCCCCTCTGCTGCTCATGCCACTGGCCTGGACCAGGTGTCTCCTTTCAGTTCCACAGCTGCCAAATGCACATAGCAGCCACTGATGTAGGCTCATTTATCCACAGGTCCTTTACTCAGGCAGAGTTTATTGGGGCCCCAGGACCATCTGAGGTTCCAATCCCTTACTGTTAGCCTCTTTCTCCTTTGAAGTGTCCTCTGGGGTAGGAACCTTTAAATGTTAAATCCCCATTTTTACACACATGGGAACTGAGGCTCAGNGCGATGAAGAACTTGTCCATAGTCTTTTGACTTGGGAGCTCACAGATGGATGTCATATAGGCAAAGTGTGTCCCTTAAGCTGCTCTGACCTCTGAGCCCCAGGGCTTCCCCTGGTGGCTGACCTTCCCAGATGCAGATTCACTCAACATATGGAGTGTGGGCCAGTACCATATATCCTGCTCAACTTACAGNGGTCAGCTAGCACCAGGCCTAGACCAGTCTCAGACTACTTCCTCCCATTCTGACCACAGCTGATGAGGTAAGATAAGGTCTTTCCTCCAAAAGGTGGGGAAACTGAGGCTGCTCTGCTCTCAGAATTCTGACTCTGCCCCGGGACTCTTCCTATAAGCTCCCTGAGCCTGCAGCCCATGAGCATGAAGGTTGACAACATGAGACCGTCCAACCATGACTGGCCAATTAAGCTCTTGCTTGTGTATCAGGATAGGACCAGGGACTTAAAGCCATGCAGTGCCAACAATACCAGGCACCAGCATGCAGACACCAGTAGACTAGATGGCCACCAGCTCAGCCTCTTACCCCCTTCCCAGACCTGCAGCTCAGGGCAGGAATATNTGCTGGCTGTGTTTGCAATCCCTTTGGAGAAGAAGTCTCTTCCATGTTTATACTGTAGAATAAACAGAGCTTCCTGATCAAAGGCAGCCCAACCCAAAGACGATTTCCAGGAGTGTTTTCTCAGCTGAAGCCACACTCACATTTGGAGGATTGACCCTGGCTGTGTTTGAGCCTGAGACTGACACCAGCATGTTTCAGAAAGGGACCAAACTCCATGTGTCTCCAGGCCAGCATCTCCTGGCTTAAAAGACACAGAGCCCAGGTGGTGAGAGGCAGAGCTGTTTGCAGCAGTAGCTGCGACCACCCACCCATCTCCAATAGGCAGAGGCTCTGCCTGGGAAACATACCCTGAGCCTCAAGAGAAAAAGCAGGATCCAGAACCCTCTGGAGAGATGACCAGTCCTGCTTTCCATCACCAGGTGACTTTATGAGACTAGTCTACAGACCAATCACATGGGAACAAGTGGAATGTCCACTGGTAACAAGAGCACAGTGCCACGAACGAAGCAGCTAGCACTAGCACAGTGCAGGTNTTCCAAGCATGTGAAGAATGCAAGGTTCCAAGCATGTGAAGAATGCAAGAGGCAGGGCAAAGAAGGGGAGGGAAGCCTCCACCCTACAGAAGCCAATCACTGTACACACCAGAGACACCATTGCTGGCTCATGGTGGAGCTTCTCCCTGAGCTGTGCACACAGGAACACAGTCTTCTGGGCTTTGCAAAATACTGCCTTCAGTATTCACCTTCAAGTCTCAGAGCCCACAGAGGATGGCTTCGCAGGCAGGGACAGCCTCTCAGGCAGAGACAGCCAGACATGAAATAATGGGCTTGGTGGCAACAATACAGTGGGGCCAGGGCTGTGCCAGACTGTCCCTGAGTCTCTGCAATGGAGGAGGCCTCCTGCTATTCCCCACACCNCTTCCCCAGGCTAGTTTCTTCCCTATTCCTCTAATTCAGCTGGCATTGCTTCACTGGGACACTGTCAGTTCCAGTCCTTGGTTGTATGGGTCATGTTCTTATCNTCCACAATAGTTCTGAAGCTGGATGTCCACTACCTGTAGGTCCAGCTCCACCCAAATAGGTTGTCTTCATGAGTTTTCCCATGCTACTGTAACAAATAACCAAAGACACACTAATGGCAATATAGATTGACACTTTGACAATCTTTAGATCTGAAGCCCACACAGGTGTCTGGGCTGACATNAGGNATGCTCTATCAAGAGACTGCTTCTTCAAATGCCTGGCTTCTAGANGCTTCCACATGGCTTGACTCATGCCCCTTCCTCACATCACTCTGATCTAACTCATCCTTTAAATCCCTCTGCCATATGAAGAATGTCCATGGGCTCCAGGGAGGGGGACTGGCTTTTTCCTGGGCCATTCTACCAGCCACACTGCTTCTGATGCCACAGTGCTATCTGCTGTTCTGACACTCAAAACTTTCACTGGTCTGGTCTTTTCCTGCATAGTCAATCTGATGTTGATATGGCCAGGGTGCTGGTGTGGGCATATCCATTATGATTTCTGTTGAATTGCAGTAGGAATAGGAAGATGGTTCCTGCATCTCAACTATGTGGTCTTTCTTCTAGCACTTGGCCATTTTGTCTTGCTATTAGCTCTCTGAGTCACATAGGACTTACTTTAACATGAGTCAGGTGTTTCCCAAAGTGGATTCCTGGTCCCATACTTCTGTATGACCCTCTCTCCTCTTGAAAACATCACCCATCTCCCATGTTAAGCCAAATCCGCCACTCTCCTCAGTTATCAATCCACTTATGGGCTCCTGTTCCACACTGGTACATCAACACAGTTTCAAAGTATATTGCAATAGCTCAGGCTGGCCTTGAACCCAATATNNAGCTGAGGATAATCTTGAACTTCTGATCCTCTTGCCTTCACCTCCCAAATGATGGAGTTACAATCATAAACCACCTACCTAGTTTGCTTGATCCTGAGTTTGGAACTCAGAGTTTCACGCATGCTAGGCATGAGCTCTACCAACTGAGCTACATCTCCAGCCCCTTCTCTAGTAACTTGGAATGGCCTCTCTTACAGCCTACTCTCCTGTTGAAGTGGCCCACAGCAGTCCCTGCATCATTCCATCCCATACTCTGAGTTCTAAGGGGATCCACCTTCTTTCCACATCCTATCTCTGCCTTCCAGTTGGCTGCTTCTCCCATCGGATCTGTCAGAGCTTGGTTTAACTCAGCCAATGAGGGGATTTTTTTTTTGCCATCACATTTTTCATTTCAAAGTTCTGCCAGTTCAATTTCAAATGCATTTATCTTGATATCATCTCCTGTGACGAGTGCTTGTCTTATGATTAATAATTTAAATAAACACATTAGTTCCTATTATTCCCAGAAAGTAATCCTGTGTTTGTCACTCTTAGTAATTATTCCTAGTGACAATTCTTCCTAATGTGTTTTTATATGCACTATGTCCCATAGGCACTGCTCCCAAAAGATCCCTGGAGGCCTGAGCTGAGAAAGAAGGTGTCATTTCTTTATCACATCCTCGGGTTCTTCTCCTGGGCAGATAGTTTAATGCAGCCCAACTAAGCACAGCAAAGGCCTATGCTTCTCAATTTTCACAGCAAACTCATTGCCTATCTGCAAAACTCTAACAGACAAGTTTGTCATTTCTGTAGGTCAGTAGGCAAAAAGGCTTCTCACCTGCCTTTGCAGTATGTGCAATTCTCAGCTCCATGCCAGGCTCAATCCCTCTTTCCAGTTNGTGGGATGTAGAGTACCCTCCCCTCAAACCCTTAGGACAACTCCAGGGGCCTCATAGGTTTTCTTTTTCCTTTCATCTGTAATGTAATACTAAGAGTGGAACTGAGAGCCTTGAATAAACACAAAAGCACTCCACACCCTGACTGACACACCCTCAATTCACTTCTCACTTCTGACTCTAAGTGACTTTCTGCCTCTCTTCCACACTGTCTATGAACTTAAACATCTGTTCAATGCACAGCATCCTTGCTCAATGTGGTTACACAAGTTTTTAATCCCAGTACTCCAGAGGCATAGACAGGCAGATCTCTGTCAGTTCAAGGCCAGCTTGGTCTATATTGCAAGTTTCAGGCCAGCCAAAGCTACATAGTAAGACCTTTCCTCAAAAAAAAAAAAAAAAAAAATCCCCGTGCTGTATCAACAACTTATCTGTGTTCCACTGTCTAGAGGCCTCCACAGAACCCACGGTTCCCAGGCAGCCAGATACAGCCCACCATCCCTTGGTGCCTCCCTACTGCCTCGGATGGAGGGCAGTGTGCAGGGCTTCACACAGTTTTGCCTCTTTTTCTCGGCTTCCTTTGGTGAGGATTTCAGATCTCACTCAGCAGGAGAGCAAGGCAGACCTTCTTGTTTCATCCCTGAGCTCAGAGGGGCTGAATCGAGAGCATTTCCAACTGGAATTGAGTGAGTACACAACCTTGTTCCTACTGCTAGTTCAGTGAAATCAGCTGAGGTCTGGCAAGGGCCTCTGGCAAGGGCTATTGTGCCTCCTATAGAGATGCATAAAGCCCTGCATGCTGCCCTCACCCAAGGCCCATAGCACTCTGGGGCAGAGTCACTGTGAAGGTAACTTTCTGCCATCCAGTCAATTCTCAACACTTATAATGGAAGAAAGTTATATGGAGAAGTCTGTGTGCAACGTTGATATGGGAAGTAGAGTGGTTGAGGCTTCCTCTCATCGTCTGTAACAGCCCCTGGCACTCTTGGGCTTACCCAGCCTCTGCCAAAATTTACAGTTGCATTCTGTAAAGGGCTTGAGGTGGGGAGACAGTCCCAGCAGCAAGACAGAGGTCACAGAGGTTCATGGGAGAGAGGAAGATTCAGCGACGCTGGCCAGTGAGTGAAGACTCCCTGAACACCAGAAAGTCCTGAGAGTCCACAGATACGCTAGGCTGTCAATGACACCTTAATGCTGCCTAATTCCCATCCTCAGATGGATGAGATGGTATGGGTGAGAACTAGCTGTCTCTTCTCTGGGCAGTTACTGTCTTAGCCCTGCTCCATGTTCTTGAGCAAGATGGCTAGCCCCACCAGAGTTTCCCAGCCCACCTTCCTCTTCCTATCTGTTTTCTGAAGCAGTCTTTGCCTCCCGAGCAACTCTGCGAACCCAGCAGCCATGACTGTGCCTCTCATCAAACTGAGCTTTCCTCCTGACTCTCTGCTGGAAAAAAAATCCCTCCCTCTAACAACCAGCAGAGCCCCTCAGTTGTCCTCCCCCTCACAGTGAGCCACCCTCTCACAGTGAACCACGTTATGGCTTCTGCATNACTACTTACACAGAGTAATATCTATCTACACATAGTGCACACATGTATGGCTATACACATGTGGCTGCCTGTTCACACATTTGTGAGCAAACACAGTTACATGCATGCATAGGTGCACAGCTGTAGGCTGACACAGGTGAATGCATCTGTATGTGCATGCACCATTGCATGCATTTAAGAGCACATATTCACATCTGCATATATTCACACTTGTGTGCATCTCACATAGTCTCGCATACACTTATGACATACCTAGTTGCATATATGCCTGCCCATTCAGATTATCTTTAGATGCAGAGGACAGGCCATATTTCCATGCCACCCCTTCCCAACAGGCAAGCTCTAGACCAAACTCTGTATACCTGTGTCAATCTAACCATTATCTGAGCCCTCACTGAGGGTCCTGTTCTGCATGAGGTATGCACAATACACTAATACTGTTTAACCCTCTCCATAGGAACACAGGACTAAGTGCATGGTGTCAGGGAGGGTCATCACTTTAGAGACCAACTGAACAGCGCCACACTATCTCACAGGCAGATGGTCAGTCAAGTGCTGACAGGTCCCCACTGAGTCATTAGGAATATGTGACTAGGTGTCAGTGGGCGGCAGCACCTGTGCTCTAGCAGACTTATTCAGAGCAGTACACAGTAGTGCTACACAATCTATCTGTGTTCTTAGCACCCTGGCATGATTTCCAAGTCACTGAGTGGCTGAGAAAGCTCCGACAGAACTGGCCAGTGAGGGGGGAGAGAGCACTGTCAATGTTCCCTGTTGATTCTGATTTTCCCAGAGAAGACGGTCAAGGTGATGTCCTCATGTAGATGGAAAAGCAGGCTCTCTCCAGCCCTACTGGACACAGGCTGGACAGACTTCTGTGAGGCCCCTCGGAGGTGCCCCACCCATGCCCAGGCTCCATGATCCCTTGTCCTTGTCTACTCTTGATCAAGGTTTGGCAAAAACAGTCCCTGGTGGGTGTCTGGCGGCCATCCAGGACCCTCTGCCCACAGAGCAGCTCCAAAAGCCCACTGAGTGGGCAGCCAGTGTCTGATGGGATCCTCCCCATTCCCTGCCCTCAGGGGGATATCGAGTTATTGCTTTCCCACAAACTAAGCCTTCTGTCACCTTCAACTGACTGGCTGACAGACCTTCCAGAACCTGAGCACATCATACAACGCCCAACACTTGCAGCCTCTTCCAAGCACATAACAAACTCGCCCTTCCTGGAACCAGAAGGACAGATGGGGGTTATAAAATGGACATGCAGAAACCAGTCTCCTCCCCACACTGGTTCCCACCCAGCGTTCCATCCAAACTTAATGCAGCACCTAAGGGGATGAGGAGGTGAGAAGCCAAGAATTGACCCCACAAAGGCCCATCAGGATCCAGCCTGCAGGCCAAACCAGAGCTGGTCCTGGCTCACGTCATCCCCAGGGCTCCAGGACAGCAGCATAACTCAACAACGGTTCTGCCATACCCCAGGATCCAAGTCCATAGAATGAGAAGTAGCATGTAAGAATAGGATACCCACAGCTATAGAGTAAGGCTATGGGGGCTGAAGAGAAAACAGAGCAGATATGTTTGTTCATCAGGCCCCAGGACAGCACTGTCCATCACTCTCAGGGCTGCAGCAGGTGCCCGCTCTGAGAGTTAAAAAAGATGTTACAATAGTTACTTTCCTTGTAGCTGTGACAAAACACCTAACCAAAGCAATTTAAGAAAGAGTTAAACTGGGCACTGGTGGCTCACACCTTTAACCCCAGTACTCAGAAGGCAGAGGCAGGGAGATCTCTGTGAGTTCCACGCCAGCCTGGTCTACAGAGTGAGTTCCAGAATAGCCAGAGCTACACAGAGAAACCCTGTTTTGAAAAACAAAAGAAAGGAAGGAAGGAAGAAAGGGAGAGAGAGAGAGAGTTATTCTGACCCACAGTAGGAGAAGTCTATCATGGTAGGGAAGGCATGGTATATATAGGAGGTTGAGGCAGCTGGTCACATGGCATCCAGAGTCAGGAAGCAGAGAGCAGTGATTGATGGTGCTCAGCTCACTTTCTCCTTTCTATTCAGTTTTAGAGCCCAAATCCATGGGCTAGTGCCACACACCTACCTCAGTTAACCTAGTCTAGATAATCCCTTACAGACATGTGCAGAAGCTTGTCTCCGAGGTGACTCCAGAGCCTATCAGGCTGGCATCACAACACCAACAACTGATAAAATGTGTCACTGCCCCCACCATAGTGAGATCCTTGAATCTCATCAATCATAGGGTCCCAGAGCCTACTCAGCACTGAGTAAGGGATACCACAAGCAGTAACAAGGTTCCCTAGTGGGGCAAGCCTCACCAGCAGCAGTCTGACAGGACAACACACTGGGCTCTCAGACCCCAAGGCAAGGGTCCCAAGTGTTCAGTTCCTCATACACTCCAGGACAGCCCTGTTCAGTCATCAGTCTCAGCCAGCCCAGCTGGCTCCATTCCTCCTCAACCTCGTGCCACCTGGAATGAACCCTGATGGCGTGTTGCTGACGACCCAATCAGACCAGCCTTAAGATCCTCCCCAGATGACTCTGAGAGAGCCTGAACGCCAGACATTGAGCAACAGAACAAAGCAGATGACAAATGACTATGCCAGAGAAAATTCTTCAGTGATGTTGGACTCAGGATAAGAAGCCTTTCAGAGATAAAGGAGGAGAGAGAGGAGGACACTGGAAACTAGCTGGAAGAGTCTCCTGCAGCCCCACCCCAAAGCATGCTCTGTCCCTAGGCAGACAGGCCTCATCTGTCATGCAGGGACACCTCGAAAGTTAATTTCCATTGTCAACTTAATTGGATTAAGAAACACCTGCTGAGCCATGTGTTGGCACATGTCTCTAACCCCAGGTAGAGGCATGTGGGTCTCTGGGAGTTCAAGGTCAGCCTGGTCTATATAGTGAGTTCCAGGCCAGCCAGAGCTACATAGTGAGGCCCTGTTTTATAAAAAGAGAAAGAAATGCCTACCACTTTGAGGTGAACAGAGGATGGGAAATGAGTGAGGGAACTTGAGGTGAGGGTATGCAAAAAGTCACATGAAACCTACGATCTTACCAACCACATAAAAATGTAATTACAGGGGATGGTGGAAGATGGGTGACATAAAAGAACAGGAGGGGAATAATCTGGGTTAAAGGTTAAGTGAAGATGGGGTCAGCAAGGTGGGGAGAGCAAGAAATGGGGGTGGGTTAACCATAACTACGGCTATATGAAAAAGTTTTATGGGAATCTACTAGTTTGCAAGCTCATTTTTTTTTTTTTTTTGAGACAAGGTTTCTCTGTGGAGCTTTGGAGCCTTTCCTGGAACTTACTCTGCAGATCAGGCTGGCCTCAAACTCACAGAGATCCGCCTGCCTCTTCCTCCCAAGTGCTAGGATTAAAGGCGTGCGCCACCACCGACTGCCCTCATTTTTTTAATATTACATTAAAAAGGGAAATTGAGCAGAGATACCCACATAGGTGGACAATACTGTTCCTAGAAGACATGGGTTATTCAATGAAAATTTAAGTGCCAGGCACAGGACACCTCCATGTGAGTTAAGAAAGGCCCCAGAAGTACCCAAAACAAGTCAGCCTCCTGCNGTTGCTCTTGGTCGTCTGCTGTAACTAACTGGTAAGACCCAATGGCTGAAGACATCACATGCTTTGGTTTAAGGACATTGAGAAATCAGTCTCAAACTGCCCAGTAAATTTTCTCCCTACTAGCTAGCTTCCATGGTGCTGGAAGGTGATAGGTAAGCTGCTGGGGGAGACAAGACAACCCCAGTCTTACCTGGTGCTGGACCATGCATGCCACAATGCTGTCCTGTAGTAGAATATTTAAAGTGTGTTACTTTTGTTTATGTTGCATTTGTTTAACTCTGTGAAGCTGTGTTACTGTGCCTGTGTAAAACACCTGATGGTCTAATAAAGAACTGGCCAATCTCGAGGCAGGAAAAAGGATAGGTGGGGCTGGCAGGCAAAGAGATACATAAAAAAGAAGAAATCTTGGAGGAGAGATCCAGCAGCCAGAGAAGGAGGAGGACTCCAGGAGCCAGCCACTCAGCTACATAGCAAGCTACAGAGTAAGAGTAAGATTTACAGAAGTTAGAGAACAGGAAAAGCCCAGAGGCAAAAGGTAGTCGGAATAAGTTAAGGAAAGCTGGGTAGAAACTAAGCCAAGCTAAGGCCAGGTATTCATAAGTAAATAAGGTATTCATAAGTAAATAAGGTATACATAAGTAAATTCATAACTCACTCTGTGAGTGAGGCTTATTTGGGAGCAAAAACAAACAACACTGTCCTGCCAGGAAAGATGTATCACTACTACAGCTGTGGCATAACAGTTATGGGGTAATCAACTGCTTTCTGGATGGATTTGAAGCCTGCTCCATAGGAGGAATTTCCTAACTGGTACTGTACACCTGGTCAAAAGCCCATGACTGGGGGATCTCATAGACACTGGGGGAGGGAGGGAATTAATGGTGGTGTTTCAATAAATGGTCATACTGTCAGACTCCCTTCTAAATATTTATGTTTATATCCATAGATCTGTACTGTCCTTCATGCTGTCCATAGAAGCTACATTTTAGGGTGAGTAGTGGTAATGCAGAGACTCATAACTAGCTGAAGTGCTCAGTATAAGTAACTCTGAGTGTCCAGCTGTGGATGTGATTCATATAAACCTCCAAAGTATAGAGAACATCACAGAAGAGGAGGTNGAAAGAATATAAGAGCCAGAGGATGGGGAAGAGAGCTATGAAACTCTTCCCTGGGGATGACATGGTTGATGCACANATAACTCACAGCAGCTGGGGTTGCCCGCACAAGACCTGTACAAGATCAAGCCAGTTAAAGTTCCAGTATGGATGGGGAGAGGCTCCAGAGGCCCCACCTCTAGCTGAGGAGCAATTGGTGGCTGCTGAGGAAGGGAAAGTCACTTTTCTCTAGGGGTGTGGGTGCTGGCAGGTTCCTCATGCCACAGTGGGGGGCCCCACACTTATGCACATGTGGGCAGCACTAACTGGACTCAAGGGTCTGTTAACAGTAATAAAGAGTCTATGAAGCCAGGAGAGAAAGAGAATGGAAGGCCCTGGCATAGTTGGCAGGGGAGTAGGTAGTGAGGAAGATTAAAATACATTGTATACATATATTAAATCTTCAAAGAGGAAATAAAACTACTTATAAAAGAAAGAAATGCATCTATACGAATGAAGAACACCTTTGGGTGTGATCTGAGGGCTTTACCAGAGAGGATTAACTGAGAAAGACCTGCCCTGAATGTGGACAGTGCCATACCATGTTCGGGGATTCTGAACTGAATAAAAAGGGGGAAAGGAAAAAGAGAAATGTGTTCTGGCACTCCTGTCAGGGTGCTTAACCTACCAAATGTGAGCAAGTGCTTTGCATCCCTGCTGCCACACTTTCCTCTCCCTGATGGACTGTACATCAACCCATGAGCCACACAATAGCCCTCCTTCCTCAAGCTGCTTCTTGTGAGGCATTTGGACACAGCAATGAAAGAAAGGTCACTAATACAGGCAGTCTTTCTCTCTCAGTTGTCATAAACTATCTGCCACCTGGGCCATCCCAGCTGTGGTGAGTGGGTACAGCACAGCTACACTGATCACTGTGGAGGAGCAGCTTAGGAGCTGAAGACCCTGAAAAGAGACATATTGGCTAATGGAGAGGACAATGACAAAGGATCAGTAGCCACAACACATAAAGAGCTTCTATAAGTCAATGAGGAGACAGGTTAGGAATGTTTAAGGGATGCATTCAGTTCACACTCAAGAAACACACTCATCTCTCCACCTTCACTGACAACTGATGACACCACCAGACACATATGGCATGGGGCAGTTTACTAAAGTGGCAACATTCTTTGGAAAGGGTGGCAGCTCAGTGGGTAACCAACAAAGAAACTGGCACAAGCTTTTAAGGGATTCTTGGATACCTGTGCAATTTTTAAAGAATTTATTATTATTCCTGTGTATCTGTGTCTATGTGCACATGAGTGTAGTTGCCCTCAAAGGCCAGAAGAGGGCATCAGATNCCCCAAAAGCTGGAGTTACAGGTGATTGGGAGCTGCCGATTTCCATGTTGTTTGTAGTAGGAAAAAAAAACTAAACTGAATTATCTAAACTCNTCAGCTAAGGGATTTTTTAAATTAGTATTGATGCATCTGCCATAAGCTCTGTCTCTTCCCTGTGTCCCTGGCTTCCACAAGCATGTGGCTCATAGTACACATGGCGAAGACTTTGCAGGGGGAAAAAAATGAATGAAACTATATACTTTGTGGCTTTTAAAAGGAAGAGAAAGAAGAAGGAGGAAGAAGGAAGAAGGAAGAAGGAAGGAAGAAGGAAGAAGGAAGAAGGAAGGAGAAG
>LZPO01034768.1:1380736-1405556 GCA_001675575.1 Neotoma lepida
GAATGGCAGCAGGTAATAGAAGGACTATGAAGAGTGGCTTATTTCCATGACAACAAATATCAGACAGTGTACTCAAACTTCACTAGGACCACTGTGGTGGACACCCTTCTGTAAAAGACACCCACCAGGAAGTCAGAGGANGCATTTCCAACATTGAAGATTCACTGAGTCCTGCATTGAATATCCCAGAACAATTGGAAAATAGCTTCCTACCAGGACACAGAGGCCACACAGGCATCCTCACCAGCTCCATTCTTACCTGGCAGCCCTCTCCCTCAAGGTTGCAATTAAAAACATAAGTGCAGTAGATGCAGTCAAGCCTGTAGGGTGCTGGGCAGGTCACTAGCAATAACAATTCTTGAAATGAAACAGCTGCACCCAAAAAGGAAGGGCCTATGTGGCTGTGTTGGCGTTCAAGCTTTCCTATGTGGCTGTGAACTGCCACAGGGGAGGGTGACACCTCATTGAAGCTGCAGCACACCGGGTATGGCCATACCAGACCCTCCTGGTAGACTTGAACCTGGGACCTGCAGACATCATCCCCAGGGAGGGGGATGCACCTATCCTCATGCAAAGGCACACTCTACAGTGCCACCCAAAAGTTACTCTGCAATGCCCCCTGCAGATGTGTTCACATGCCTAACATTGCTTCCATGTCCATTGATCATTGTTTCAAAGTAGACTTAAGATGAAACCCAGGCTCANAGGCCACCTTCCACCTAGTCACAGTCACCCAGGTTGTCCTTATAACCTGCCTATAACATCCATTCTGGATGTTTCCATTTCACTTGCCAGAGAAACATCTGTGGCCACTGCAAGTGTTCACAAGAGTGAGACACAGGTCCCTTAAGCAACTCTCAAAGTGCTCCAGCAATGTAGCAGAGCTGGATAGTGGCTCTGGTCACTCAAGTACCCACGAGTATGTGACACTGGAATGCAGTGCTTCCAACTGTGGGGAAGCTCTAAGTCATTCAGTGTCACAGGGAAATAGACTGATAAGGATAGNCAGCCATCTGGGGTCCTGGGTGACACAGTATGGCCACATACCCAGTAACCAACAGTGGAGGGACAGACCCCCAGGCTCCCTGGTGCCTCTGTGCAGAGGGATGGGTCCAGGGATGGTTCAGACAGGCATAGGCCTGCCATGAAGCCCAGTCCTGCCTCAAGAGCGAATGGCAGCCAACTGAGGTCACTGTGAGGCTGGGCTGTGGAGGGTAATTTCCAAAACATGTGGACACGAGTGGCTATAGAGCATCAGCACCCCAGGCCATGATTCAAAGCAGATGGAGAGGCTGGGAGTGTCCCCACAGATGACGGGCCTCCCAGTGATGGTAAGCTCGGGCCCTGTCCTTAGCTCCTCTGAAGGTGTGGCTTGGGTACAAGCTGCTCTGGACTAGCATGTGCATCCTACCTGGCACTGCTGTGACCCGTGTGAGCAACAAGGGCCCAAGCCACTTACTAAAAACCTGTATACTATCCTATCCTGTCCTGTCCTGTCCTATACTATACTATACTATACTATACTATACTATACTAATACTACTTTTTAGTATAGTAAATCTAAACAGAGGCCAAGTCTCAGGCAACAGGCTAATGCCTGTCAGCAGAATAGGAAAGGACACAGCCAAACCCAGGCCCTATGCCCATCACCTAGAGGAACTAGCCACAAAACACCAGTGGGTTCCACTCTGTTGAGCCTGCCTCCACCTCTCCAAGTCCCATAAACCCACACTGGACCCCAGTCAACAGGACAATGGAGCCCAGGGCACTTAACATGCTTTAGAACTATAGGAAAACAGATTCCCTCGTAGGCAGGGATGCTAGAAGACCCAGAAGGGAAGCTGAGGAAGGGATCCTCACCTTTGGGAGGGAGTCAGGTGATGTCCCCAGACTGACCTGGATGCCTTGCCTTGGGGTCATGCACAGACAGATGTACCAGCCTCTGTTTTGTTTTGTGTTCTTTTGTTTTGGTTTTCATTTTCAACAATGTCTGGCTGAGAAAAGCTGACATTTAAAAAACATTAACAGGGGGCTGGAGAGATGGCTCAACAGTTAAGAGCACTGGCTGTTCTTCCCAGCACCCACATGACAGCTCACAACTGTCTGTAATTCCTCTTCCAGGAAATCTGATTCCCACATACAGACATACTTGCAGGCAAAACACCAATTTATATAAAGTAAAAATAAATAAATTTTAAATAATTTAATGGGATGTGATATGGGTATTATTCCTCACTCTACCTGAGGACAGAGCCTCAGACAGTGACAGCATTAATGGCTCTAAAGCATTAGACTTATTAAGAAGCAATCTGAATGCAGCACAAACTTGTGTAGGAGTGTGGGATGTCATTCTCCAGAAAAACTGAGTGATTCCAGCCCGCAGGAACACACACAACAGGTATACGCACATGCCCCAACACCCTTCAGCTCTGTGCAGCCCCTAGCCTGTCTTTGTACACTCAGAACTGGTAGCCTATCTTAGCAAGCCTTCCAGACCTTTCACGTCAGCTCACCAGCAGTCACAGCAAACTTCAAGTGCTTAATTTACGGTCATATTGGTGTTTCTTGACCACAGGTGAAACTGTGCCATGTTTTCTTCAGGGTGTCAATCACTGGTGAAGGGTTTGTGTTTGTTTGTTTTTAATTTTACTGCTTTGTGTGTACATGTGCATGTGTGCGTGTGCATGTGTGTATGTGTGCACACACACTGTGTCACACATTTAGAGGTCAGAGACAACTTGCAGGAGTCAGCTTTTTCCTTCCACTATGTGCGTTCTGGAACTCAAAACTGGGTACCAGGCTCAGCAGCAAGTGCTTTTACCCACTGTCCAATCCCACTGGCCAGTTGATGAGGTTTGGGGGCTTTATACCCCACAACCCTTCCTTTACCCCTATAAGCCTGTGGTCTCTAATCATGCTACTTCACATGTAACACAAATGTCATGTTTTAACAGAACCATTCACACTGCATATGACATGTGACATGTGACTTCTCTAAGAGTCCCTTGCATAAGTCACTGGGCTCCCACCAGCCTGCGGAGGCCCCTACACAGGCTCGACAGATGGAACTAGACCCCTGTCTCTTCTGGGAGGGCTCTGCTGAACTGTGGCTTCCACACCTACAAGGCATGCTTACACCCTGGCCTGGGAAGGTGGCTTCTTACATTTCCTATGCCATAACGGCACTATTTCCTGAAGCAGCCATAGTATTCAAGGTTTGGAGGGTGAGAATGTTTTTTTTAAAAAAAAAAAGGAAGGAAG
This sequence comes from Neotoma lepida, assembly GCA_001675575.1. NCBI lineage: Eukaryota > Metazoa > Chordata > Mammalia > Rodentia > Cricetidae > Neotoma > Neotoma lepida. Next base: position 1,383,998 of record LZPO01034768.1, read on the forward strand.
GAAAGAAAAAAATCCAACTGCTCAGTTAGTTTTAAATCATTTTCATGTCTGTCCTAGTTAGGGTTACTATTACTGTGATGAAACACCAAGACCAAATGCAAGCTGAGGAGGAAAAGGTTTGTTTGGTTTGTGCATCAACATCACTGTTCACCACTGAAGGAAGTCAGGACAGGAACTCAAGCAAGGCAGGAACCTGGAGGCAGGAGCCGATGCAGAGGCCATGGAGGAGTGCTACCCATTGGCTTGCTCTCCACAGCTTGCTCTGCCTGCTTTCTTATAGTCCAGCACCACTAGCCCAGGAAAGGCACCACCCACAATGGGCTGGGCCCTCCCCCATAAATCACTAATTGAGAAAATACCCTTCAGGCTTGCATGTAGCCCAACTGTTTGGAGGCATTTTTCTCAACAGAGGCTCCCTCCTCTCTGATAACTCTAGCTAGCTTGTGTCAAGTTGACATAAAACTAGCAGCACAGAGTCAGTGAAATATAAAACTGTGAGAGATGTCATCTTGTAGTTAGCTACACCGCCTGGGCTCCTTAGTGGCCCGGGTCACCCACCCCTCCCAGCTGTCCCAGAGGAAGAGTTGTGTTCTGCACAACATGGCCTCCACCGACTTCTTGAGGGGCCAATGCCAACATGCCTAAAGGAGACCCCTGCTCTGACCACTCAGGCATCTGAGGAATGTGTCCATATCCCTATTGGCTATTTGGTCACCTGACAGCCTCTGTCCCCTGTGCTCCTGCAGGGACAGGGCTGATTTTACTGTCACTGAATTTTTGCTGGTCTGAGTATGTCCCAGGCTGGCAGTTCAGAGCTGAAAGGTGCTATGGCTCCTGTCCTGAGCACACGCAGTTGAGCTATGGGCTGGGACTCAGGAACATCACTCTGGGAGCAGTGTTTGGGGAATAAGAGCTTTGATCTTCACTCACCATTTAAAGCCCCCTCCCCTACACACACACCCTGAGGGGAAAAGCCAAAAACCTCATGGGAATGTTGGGTGAGTGCTGCTTCACCATCAACTTTCCTGTTGAGTACAACTCCAAGGTCACCAGACCCTCTGTGGCCCTGTCCCATGGCATTTGCAGGAGCACTGGCTTGACAATACCATTGTACCAGCATTCATCTTTAAACAGACAGGTATAAGCTGGGATGCATGCATTAAGTCATCAACTTTGGCCTTGCTACTGTGAATAAAAATTGATGGACGAGGCAGATAACAACCATAGGACTAAAATAGAGGTTGGGTTGGTGGTACACATCTGGGAGGCAAAGCAGAAAGTGTAAGTGTGAGCCCAGCCTGGGCTCATGACAAGATCCTGTCTCAAAAAAAATAGATAATCCAGGTCTGTGTGTGGCCCATGCACACCTGTAATTCCAGCACTTAATAGGTAGGACAGGAGGATCAGGACAAGGTCACTTCTGGCTGCATAGCCTAGACTACATGACACTCTACCCTACCCTCCAAAATATGCAAATAAATACAAATGAAGAATACAAAGCTGTGCTATGAAGTTCTAGCCAGATCCTAGGGTTAGACAGATTTGCTCACATGTCACCAGACATTTTAAGAGGAAAACTAAACTATGCAAACTCATTCAGAAAACAAATGAAACATGGGGCCATTTTCTTATTGTTATGAGGCCTCCTACACTGATGCCAAGATTAAAGACACTCAGGCAGACAAGCATATGGAATAGCCTAGCAATGTGGGACTCCACTTGGTTTGAGCTATACACACACACCTCTCCTAACAATATACCTGGAAACCTGGGACCACCACAACTATTCTAGAGTTAAAGAGATATTGATGTTAGGCAGTGAGATATTACCCTGTAGAGTATATTGGTACCAATAGGTCCTTCCTTTCTACTATAAACGTCTAGGTGTCCAAGGTCTTATGATTTCTTGAAGATGGGTATTTCTATTATCCTGTAAAGACAAAAAACAGAACCCTGCCCCGACTCTTGTTTGCTGAGTTTTTCTTACAACTTGTAGAATTGATACAAATACAAACCTATATTTGTCATATTGTACATATGTTCCCAATCTTGTTTGGAATATTTTGTATATTGATAGAAATATAAAATTATATTTGTTATGCTATATGTATATTCTACCTCTGTTTAGGATATTCTGTATATTGATACATACTAAGGATATTGTTGTCATATTGCATATTGCACTATACATTTCTACCTCTGATTAAGATATTTTTGTGTNTTGTCACAAATTCAAGGTCATTGTCCCGGTACTATACATCTGTTTACAGATTGTTTATTTCTATAATATGAAGCCTTAGTCTTTATTTAGGTTGATAAGAATTACAGGTTAATAGTCACCCATGCTTGTCATGTTTATAGTCATGTTAGTTAGGTTTTCTAGATATACAGAAATATATGTCCAATGGATAGGTAATCTTCAAACACTTCATAGATCTAGAGAATATGGCATTTAAATGTATTATTAACTTAGAATGCTGTTGACACGAGACATGATTGCTCCTGGCAGTACCAATCTACTGCTGAGAGAATGTTGGGCTTCTAAGACACTCTATCTGGAAGTTTGTCTTCTTCTTGGCACAAAATAGCATGCTGGGCAAAGAACTGCCCTTGCCTTGACTGCTGACAGTATAAACACTGTCCTTTCCGGATGAGCAGGACACAAAGAAAAGTGACTGCTGAACTCTGCCAAGACAGAGTAAGATGGTCTTTCAAAATTCCTGCTTCTGAAAATGGTCTGTCAGATATTCTAGGCCTATAGCTAAATTGGATGCCCCAGTGATGCTGAGAAACTTTAGGTGACTGTCCAGGCTGCCAGCTGTCTCTGTCTGTTCTCACAAATTTTTGGAAAATGCTTGCTTGCATTTTCTGTTTTCNCAGGTATTATTATGTTCCTTCTCAAGTCTTTGATGGGGTTGAAGACTAGATAGTTACAGTTATGATCTTCTCATATCTTAGCTAAGAACATTTCAGATACTAAAGTTAGATTTTTTTTAGGATAGGACAGCCATTGGAGTAATCTCTGTAACATGCCATTTACCTATGTTCTGGACATCTCTAGATTTTAATATCTGTCTCTTACTTGATGTTGTTCTTTCTGGTTGTAATTCTAATTTTGTTTAGGTTATTACCTTTCCTCTCTCCTGGACAATACTTGATAAACGTACTATTGTATATAGTTTTATATTAGGTTAGAACTTTCTTATTTAGACAAAAGGGGAGATATAGTGGATAGCTATTCTGTCTATGACCTTGAAGCACCGCCCCTAGAGGTGCAGCAGGTAACTGTTCTACCTGCCTATGACCTTGAAGTACATGCCCCTGGGACATGGCCTCACAGCAACCCTTAAGACCTGAGATGTACACAGGTACTCTCTCTTCGCTCCCTCATGGTGTGGTTGCAGGACTGAGACAGACAGTCAGAACAGTGTTCCAGAACCTGTGACAACTCTGTTCTGTACAGTGAATTTTTATCTCCTAATAAATTCCTCTGCCCTTTAATCAGACTCCGTGGATTTCTCGCTATAGTCTGTAACTCCAGAGAATTATGAGCCGCCATGTGGGTGCTGAGAACTGAATCCAGGTCCTCTGGAAGAGCAGCCAGTGCTTTTAACTACTAGCCATCTCTCCAAACCCTATTTATTTTTATTACATTTATTTATTTAGAGAGAGAAAGAAAAAGAGAAAGCGTACACACACACACACACACACACACACACACACACACACACACACACACACCAGGGCATGCATATGGAGGTCTAAGGACAACTTAGAAGAGATAGTTCTCTGTCCTCATGTGGGTCCTAGGAATCAAACTCATGTTGTCAGACTTGGCAAAAAGCACCTTCCACTGAGCCATCTCACCAGAACAACAAAATCACAAGAAACAGTAACAACAGAGTAGCCCTCCTGAACAGAAAGATGCACAGTCCCTAACAGCATGTCATTCCAGAAATCCAGAAATGGAGTCACTGTTACCACTGGGGAGGGTTTCACACTAGGAAGTTGGTTCAACACAAAAATCAACCAACACAGCTCACCAAAGAAACAGTGAGAGCATCTCAGAGAGGCAGTGAACACTCTTGAAAAATGCCATCCACTGACGATATAATTTTAGAAAAGTCCAAAAAATCAGGATAGAAGAAAATGCCCAAGGTCTGATGAAGGGCTGGGAGGTGTGGAGCTAATGTCCTCCACAACACTGGATACCAGACTCTCATAGCAGGTCAGGTCCAAAGCCAGAAGGTCTGTGCTCCCAGCTTTGCTCAACACCACCCTGGAGGCTCCAGTCAGCACAGCAGGACAGAAGCAAGCCTGGAAGGCAGAGGTCTGCACTGCACAGATAATCCTAAGGAATGTTTTAAAACCAGAGCTGTGCACAGCAGGGGCTCCAGACAAAAGTCCATTCACAAACATGCACTGCCTTCCTCCAGTAGAACCAGCAACTGGGAACTGAAGTTGGCATGGTTTTTTGAAAAACATTTGTTACTATATCAGAATGCTTAAGGATGTGCTTAACAAAAGAGTCAATAATTAAAAACTGTAACCCACAATTGGGGGTGGAGTGCTTGCTTAACTTTTATGAACCTCTGCATTCCACCCCCAGCACTTCAGAAACAAAGAAGAAAGGAGGAAAAGGGAAGGCGAAGGGAAGGAGGGAGGGAGGCCGTAAAGCCAAAATGGCTTTAAAAAGAAGAGTAATTCAGAAGACATATTATTTTAAGGCATATTCTAAAGTGATGGTGAGCAAGCCACGGAGGCCAAAGAGGACACCTACAATGACCCGAGGAAATTGTGTGTGTCTCTTCTACACAGTGCTGAACAAGTTCCCATCTGTATGGAAAAAGAAACTTCCGCCCTGACTTCACAGCATATTATCCTGAAATGGATTATAGGTCTAAATTTACAAAAACCCTAATCTATACAACTTCTGGAAGAAAACAGACAAATTATTCATGATCTTGGGAGAGACAAATATTTCTTGGAGAGAGTACAGAAGGTATGAGGCATTTAAAAAAAGATAAAATGAACATCAAAAACCACCCCTCTTCAAAAGAGAACGCTGGATAAGGAGTACGTTCCTGTAATTCCAGCACTTGGGAAGTGGAGGCAGGAAGATTAGGAGTTCAAGGCCAACCTACACTACATGAGACCCTATCTTAATAAACTAAACCAACCCCCCAAAAAAATTATTTCAAAAACTGAAAAGCAAGCTTCAAACTGGAAGTATTTTAGCAATACAAATCTGATAAAGGGCATACACATAGACAATGTTAAAAGGATTCTCAACGGCGATACAAACACCCCAATTAAAATGAGGAAAGGACAAAGTGCAACACTTCATCAGGTGACAAACAGATGTTTAGAGTCACCATGATAACAAGCCTTCCCTACATCTGGATCAGAATGGCTAAGGAGTAGTAACAACCGACAGAGTACCAAGGGCCAGCACCAATATGGACAGGCAGGCCAGGGAGGCACTCCAGCGGCAAAGGGGAAGCCACAGCTCTCATTTGCAGGCCCCCAACCTGGAGATACAGTGTGCATAGTGCCCCCAGGCACTTCCCATAGCATAGCATGGGAAAGCCCCTGCCAAATGTGCACTTTGTTGGCTGCTCACGACAGTAAACAGCACTTCCAACAACCGAGCAACACACGTCTACACACTTGCATGCTAATATCCATAGCAGCTTGTGACTGGGAGCCCCAAACTGGAAATGACCCAAACATCCACAGGTGAACCACGAGCAAATCACAGTTGATCAAACCAGCAGTGCTCACACTGACAGGAATAAGCTCCACTCAGAAACACTATGTGATCAGTCTCAATAATATTGTGCTGAGAGAGAAACCAGACACACAAAGAGCGCACACAAGATGAGGCCATTTCCTGCACTTCACGGGGGCAGCACAGTAGAGCTGACCCTGTTGACATGAGCTCAGGTGAGCTGGCTTGGAGAACTGGCCCTGCCCCTTGTTGCCTGCTGCATTGGGTGAGCTAGCCTGGGCAGTGTTTGAGAACTTGCCCAGTGGTGAGGATGAAGGAGAGCTGGAAGGCTAATGAACCCCGCTACCACCCAGGCCCAGAACCAGGGCTGAGTTGGCCCACCCCAACATCCACCCAATGAACTGCTAGAGTACATGACGGGGCTAGCCCTGCAGATCCAAAGCTGCAGGATCTCCATGACACAAGGCAACAATAGACTATCCAAGAAGAGTCCCAGTGAGGGCCTAGTATTGACAGTGTAGCAGAAGTCAGAGGCCTCAAACCATACCAATGATTCATTGCAATGAACACTTGCAAATAAAGATGTATGGACTGAAGGGTGTACTGTGTGACTCACTGTGTCACACTACAGTTGCCATGACAAGATTTTTTTGTCTTTTAAATTTTATTTTATTTTGGGGGAGTTGAAAGGGTAGAGGGTGGTTACGAAGGGATAGAGAGATGAATGGGACTGGGATGCATGATGTGAAATCCATAAAGAATCAAAAAGTTTTTGAAAAAATGAGACCATTTATTCAAAGCTATGGCAATTCTATCTAACCAAAGCCAGAAAGGGCAGGTAGAGTCATGGCGGGTGGGGGTGGGGGAGAGGTTTCTACCATGATGAGAAAGATCAGCCCAACTTAGTGGGTGCCAACTCACCAAGTGATAGAGGGATGAGAAATATTTAATGCGAGCACTCCAGGCAGGGCAGGCTTTGCAGCAGGGTCTTCCTATGTAGCCCAGAACTAGCTTGGAACTTGTGATCTTCCCGCCTCAGCCTAATGCTGGGATGGCAGGTGTGCACAACCACTCCTGCCTCACATCAAAAAATATTTAAAATAAAAATGAGAGCCAACAGAGGGGGAATATATCAAAAGCATAACCTAAGTGAGCTCAGGAAGATGTGCACCTCCTTGCACCCAAACCCTTAGTGACTCTGGATGCAAGTGCCTTTGGAGGCTGCTGGTTCTCACAGGTCACTAGGCTTGCCTCACCCTCATCACATCTACCAGGTTTTGAAAATGAAATGTTCATCCTAAGAGCATCAGAGGAAGGACAAGTCTTGGGTGTCCACTCTAAGTTAATCATCCTAAGAGCATCAGAGGAAGGACAAGTCTTGGGTGTCCACTCTAAGTTAAACATCAATATGGTGACCTCCTGGGTGCCAGGAACCACTAGGTTACCTAAGAAGGGTTGACCCAGCCCAGAGTAGACATGGAACATGTCATAACTTCCAACCTGATCAAAAAACAGGATGTTCAGACCTCAGAGCCATCCTGATGAGATATGCCTGGGCTACCCAGAGCCACCTACCTGTGGCATTTTCTGACCAAAACAGGTTTTTTTAAAGAAGTAAAACCAGACTCTTGCCGGGCGGTGGTGGTGCACACCTTTAATCCCAGCACTCGGGAGGCAGAGGCAGGCGGATCTCTGTGAGTTCGAGGCCAGCCTGGGCTACCAAGTGAGTTCCAGGAAAGGCGCAAAGCTACACAGAGAAACCCTGTCTCAAAAAAAAAAAGTAAAAATAAAGAAGTAAAACCAGACTCTAATCCAACTTCTATCTCTACTGAGCAGTTTAAAGGAACACAGGGAACAAGGACTACATTAAAGGCTGCAGTTAGGTTTGTTCAGCCAACCACGGATGGTGGGCTGCTTCATTAAATCCAGAATGTGACAGTCTGAGGGACACAGTACAGCTGAGGACATCCAGCAGTGGAGAACCCAGAGTCAGCTGAAGGGAGGGACTGGTCCTGCCTGGATTAGATATGCTGCAGGTTTCAAGCTGTCATCTGTCAATATTCATAGGCAATTGGCTTGAAGGCTTATTGGTTGTGCCACACTGGGAAGCAAGAGTGCCTGGACTGGAAGGCCTGCACCTGGCATAGCTGGGCAGTAAAGAGTCACTTGTCCCGTTTTTCCTCTGAGGAGATGTCCCCACTCTCATCTTTACCCCAGGTACACTGTGACACAGCTCTGTCCATGGCCAGGAGAACAGAAGAAAACAGACTGACTTAGATCCTGACTTGAAAGAGAAAACCTGCTCACAGAGGCCCTGTCCTAGACGCATCACAGCCGTGCAATGTGGTCTGGCAACTGCTTTGCCAACTCAGGATTAGGAAGACAGGACGGGGAGGTCACGGAGAAACCAGTGGGTGATTTATCATCCTTAGGTCATCGGAATCAATTATAGATGCACTGAAGCATGTATGGCATTTCACCTACTCAACTCTCTCAGAGGCCCAGGGCTGAGTTTCAACATGGGAGCCAAGAGCCCAGTGTTAAGGCCAAACTCTCAAGGGCTGTGGGCCAAACTGAACCCCCTTCAGAGTTAATGTTACAGTTTCATAATTAATGACATTCTGATGTTGAATCCCTCAGCCTGACCAGGGCTCATGACCAACGTGAATTTTCAGCTCATGATGTGATAGGGGCCCCATTGCCCTAGTTCTTAACACTCCAGTAAAATCTAGTCCATCCTCTCCAATCCCTGGAATCAATTCCCAATGCCAGGTCCAAGGGAGAGATCACACTACCTGCAAGAGGAAGCCAGAGGATCCTGTCTACCCACACTGGCCTTCCAGCAGTGATAGCCTGACCTGTCCTGTCCAGGATCAGTGCTGGACACTTATAAGCATCTTTCAGCCAGTGTTCCTGGCCTTCTTCAGTGGGGAGCTGAGTTGCAGCAGATTCCTGCTTGCTCAAGGAGACCCTCCCCAGGGGTGTGGTGACTCAGGCTTTCTGGCCTTTGGTGGCTCCTTGTCCAGCTGGGGACTCTCTCTTCCCCTCTGCTGCCATCCTAGCTCACGCTACACCCAGCCATTGGAGGCCCAGGGTGTCCAGCTCCTGTTCATCATCACTGCATGTCCAGATAATACGCCGCAGGCCACTTCCTCCAGCTTCCCTTAAGTAAAGCCATCAGCTTTGTTTCCCAGCCCTTGTATAAATGCTCCCCTCTAACACCTGATGATGTCACTCTGGGAAAAGAAAACAAAGGTAAAGCACAGAACACCTTGTCAGCTCTGTCCTTCTGTCTTGTATGGAGTAGGGAGAAGCCAGCCTCCTGCCCACACCAGGAGGAGCCAGCTCCTGTCTGGTGCTGTATACAGCACCTGGGTCTCTGGCTCCCTTTGAAGACCACATCCACCCTTAGGATGGAGCTGAGCCTGTTCTGTGTCCCACTCCCCCAAACAGGCCAAATTGGGAAATGAGCCAGGGCAAAGATTTCTCTCCCCACAGGTTTGTCCCTCTAGCACATGTGGACTGTATTCTTTCTGTCCCATTTCTGGGTAGGTTCCCAAGCTGTTCAATGGAGTTTGGCTTCCCCCACTCTATTCTTTCCAGAAGAGACTGATCTATGCGTGAGGCAAAGCCTCATTTTACAAGCTTGGCTGGCCATGGTCAGAACAAAACCCAGACCCGCCTCCCCAACCCTGCACATACACATACCCACAACTCTCTCAGTTTACCAGGAGCAGGGTGAGTAGCTGAGAATCCCCTCCCTATCAGTCAGCTGCCTGCTCGTCCCTGAAATAGGACTCGAAAAGCAAGGGGAGGAGCAAGCTGCAAGATTAAGTTGTTGCCACAAGACTTGCCCAAAGGACTACTCCCATAGTATCACCCCATCCACTCCCCCCTACACACACACACACACACACACACACACACACACACACACACAAACATACACACAGCCCAGCAGGAACAACTTCCTGCACCAGAGCCTCAATCACCTCCCCCTTCTGGAACACGCATCCAAGTCATAGACCCTGGGTCCCATAGCAGGTGCTGCCTGTGGCCACACCTGCAGCAAGGGATTCCAATGAAAACTTCAGTGTTTGGCTGCTTTAAGCAACTGGCCGGAAGGGGAATTGGTAACCCAGAGAACAGCTGAATGCTTCCAGAAGAGCAAGGTCAAGCTCATTGAAACAGCTAATGGTGATGGATGCAAGCAAGGCTGCAGGGGCTCCTGAGGATGTTCCAGGGATGTCAGTGGGCGAGGCCTCTGAGCCCTGGGATCTGCCCTTAAAGGAACAATGGGGAGGTGAGGGAAGGAGAGAAACCCACCCAAGACAGAAGGAGAATCTCAGAACAGATTCCCAGGCCAGTTGCATGACCCCTCAGGTTATACTTGCTCTTTTCTCTGTCCAAGCTCCATAGAAGTTCAGCAAGCTGAAAAGGGGAAGGGGATGCAAAACACCCATGCCTAGTCCCTGCCTAGCCTGTCCCTCTCCAGGACATTTTTACAATTCTGCAAATCACAGAGGAAAAAAATGAGAGATGTGAAGGACTGCTGGGAGGAGAGAGGCAGGGGAACTGCGTCCAGTCTCTTGCTCCATTACTGCCTTTTCAGTATCTATTTGTAAATTGACTGGACTTTCCCCACAGCTTGACTGCTTGGCTCTCAGGATCTCTGAAATGCTGGCAGCATCTTCACAGCTCCCTCACAAACAAATGCACTAAGATCGCTGACATGTATGCCTTTGGTATGTGTGTGTTAAAACTGGCCCTTTACACAGGGGTCACACTGCTAGGAAACTGCAGAGCAGCAATCTGAGCCCAGATCAGCCCACTCTGCCCAGAAAGGAAAATCAACCCCACATCTGCATGTCATTGAAGCATTGCTCTGCTCTATGGGGGAGGAAGTTCAAGTTCAGCTTGGGGAGAGAAAGCAGAAGGTAACCATACTGACAGGCGGCCCCAGGAGCTGTCTGCATCCTGTTGCGCTCCTCCAGGAAGCCTGCAGTTGACCCTCTGGAAGACACCACCTTAGGGCAAGAGAGGGAGGTGCTGATGTTCAGGAAGCCCCAATGAAGAGGCAAGTATTGCAGAAGGATTGGATTGGGAAGGAATGTCTAACGCCGGGGCTCTGGGCCTTGTCTGGGCACAGATGAGCAGGTGGGCACTAAGTGGCTGCTGAGAAAAGGATTCCCACAGCAGGGTACTAAAAAAGAAAAAGGCTCCCCTATTTATCCAAGGTCCTGGATAGTTTTGTCCTTCTCCATCCTGTCCTGGTTTGTGAATAATGACTATTACCCCTCGTGCCCTCAAAACACCCCTAAACCTGTATGTGAACATCACCTGGGTAGCCCTTTAAAACACAGGTGTTCAGGTTCTTCCCCCAAATCCTGCGTTTGAGCATTCTGGGCTCTGGCAATCTGTACCCATGATGGCAGGTTTCTGACTGCTGTCCATGCTTAAGCTGGGATCTGACTATGTGTCTCAACCAAGGTCATAAGAATCTCAGAAGGTCACTGAACTTGAAGGAGAAAACTAGTTACTTTTTCATTTCTCAGCTTCTCACCGAAATGCAGCTTCTTCACATCCTCCGCTACATGACTACACAGTGGTTGTCAGGGTGTCGAGCTGCCCAACGGATCTCCAGTCTCTCCTGCTTCAAATTCTTAGGGCACAGGTTCCTGTGCGGGTCTGGAAGGATGGCACTCTCAGAAACATCTCAGCCTGACCCCAGCAGGACACTGCACAGGGTGAAGAAATTGTTCCCATCAATCACCCTCCTAGGTGGCAGTGAGGACAGAGCTCTGGCCCCTGTTTGAAGTGAGCCCAACCTTTAAAATGGACCATTCTATCCATTTTCATGTCCATAATTCCAGAAGGGTGAGTCCCTCACCCCCATAAACACACATATGGGTAGAAGCCTAGGAGAGGAAAACTCTGAAGCCCAGCATAAGCCTGGGCCACTGTGGGCTTTCCTCCAGCCTGGCTGTCCACACTCAGTCATGGGGCAGTGAGAGTTGACCATGGAAACTAAGAGACTCCTCCAGCAGCCTGAAGCTACTCAAAGTGGTGAGAGATGAACTCACGGTCCATGGCTGGAAGCAATAAACCCAGGCAGGCAACAACACAGAGGCCCGAAGCCTACAGCCCTGCATCCTAAACACACAGCCCTGTATCCAAAACACACAGTTGGCCCTATACCTCAAATATACAGCTTTGTATCCTAAATATGCAGTCAACACTGCACCCCAAACACACTGCCCTGTACCCTAAACATGGTCAGTGCTACTATACCTCAAACACAGTCAGCATATGTATACTGAACAAGAAGGCAGTACTACACCCCAAACAAGCAGCCAGCCCCATACCCCAAACACATAGTTAGCCCTGTACCCTAAACACATTCAGCCCCATACCCCCAAAACACAGCTCTGTACCTCAAAACAGTCTTGTACCCCAAACATAGTAAGTCCTGTACCCTAAACATGCAGTCAGCCCTATACTCCAAACATACCATCAGCCCTGTACCTTAAATACACAGTCAGCCACATATCCCAAACACACAGTCAACCCTGCACTAGGAAACCAGTTAAGAAGGAGACAAGTTGGCCTATGAAATTAGGTTCTTGCTCACCCAGAGCTCCTGGAAGCTGTTAGTCTGGGATCACATGCAACACAGCTCACTTCAAATGCCTGTGTGTGTGTGTGTGTGTGTGTGTGTGTGTGTGTGTACACATATGCCTGTATGAGCATATGCAGAGGCCAGAGCTCATAATGCTGGGTGTTTTCCTCAATTCCTCTCTATCTACTCTGAGACGCATTCTCTCACTGAGTCTGGAGCTTGCCATTTCAGCTAGATTGGCCATCCAGGGACCACCTGGGGATCCATCTCTCTCTGCCTCTTCAGCACTGGGGTTCAAGATGTGTACCACCATCCCCAGCTTCACATGGGTGCTGGGAATCCACATAGGTCCTCACCTGAGTTATCTCCCCAACTCCTCAAATGCTTATTTTAAAAAGTGGAAATCGGAGAATTGNAAAGACATAGACGTGCTTGCTCTAAGCACACCCTTAAACTGTAGGTCACCATCTCTTATTCGGTCATGTAAGTGAATGTGGGATCATGAAAAATTTGGCAACAGTAAAAGGCTTCTGAAGAGACAACGATCAAAAATTAACTCAAAATTAAACACATAGAGAATGTGAGGTGTTTCTAGCCGTGCTCACCATGTGTCATGAGACTTTATGGCAGCCTGAGTTCTGAACACACATGTGCATTTTGCTCTGCAAATGCCATCACCCAATGCCAACAAAGGTTGTCTGAGGAACCCTGCTCAGATTATCGTATGTTATGAACAGCAGTGTATTTTTACTATACATTCAAAGTTTTCTGCTCTTACAGAGACATAAAGGCATACAGAAAGCAAAGGTTGAATATTTTCTGGTGTCATTCCTCAGCATGTGAGCATAATCTAGGATATCTTTCAATTGTATTGCACTAAAATGTTTCATTTTAAAAACTATTGTTTAAGTTGCTGACTTGAGTTTCATAATAAAATAATTGTTAAATGAATTTTGGCTTGGGATTATAACAGACTTTCCAACAATTTCTGAAGTGTCTACAGATACACTTCTATCATTTTGTACAATGTGCTTTTCAAGAGGTAGCTCAGTGCTGGTGATTACAAAATCAAAATATTAATCAACTATGAAAAACCATCAGAGATCTCTGTGTCCTTAGTATCAAATATTCAGCCAACATTTAATCCTTTCTGTAAAACTAAACAAGCATATGTATTTCATTAGTGTGCAAATTAGTTTTCATCTTTAATAAGTGGCAAGTTTACAACCATCAAGGAATTTTAAGATAAACTTGTGAGCCAGTGAGATGTGCAGTGGGCAAAGGTGCCTGCCAACAAGCCTAAAGACCCGAGTTCAATCCCTGGGACCTACATGGTGGAAGGAGAGGAGAGACTTGCGCAAGTTGTCATCTGACCTCCATGCAGGTACTGTGGCATGTGTGCCCCCCACATACACAATAAATAAACAAAATGTACAAAATAAATTTATGATTTATTATTCAGCAAATATATAGATTCTATATACTGGGGTTGTTCTGGAGGATAGTGGGTGTTAGTGAAAAGGGTAAATGGTCCTGGAAGGATGTCTGACAGCATCTGTCCAGCACAATCTCACAGGTACCACCAGCATCACCAGTCTGCTGCCTGTGGACACAGCATGGAGACAGACAGAATAGAAAGGAAGGCCCAGCAATGAGGCTACTCTGCATCCCACAGGCTTCTGAGGCAAGGGCCTCCCCAGCTCTGTGGTCTATGGCCAGTCTCAGCCACCAGAGTGGAGCAGATAGGAAGACAAAACAGAAAAACAGTCCTCTGTCCAACTCTCGGCGCAGACAGGCATCAAAACAAGAGAGGCCAGCACATAACTGAAATTTTAGAGCCTGGGGGTCACACGAAGAGTCTCTTGCTAGATCAAACCATGGTTCATCAAAAGGGGAACTGGTGAATTGGACTTCATTAAAACAAGACTTGCTCTGTGCATGACCCAATTAGAAGGATGACAAGAGGGCACAGTGGGAGAAGACATTTGCAGAGGTCCTTCTGAGGAGCCCCCAATCTAGAACATACCGAGAAGTCTCAAAACTCAAGAGCAAAAACAATGGATAAGCCAACTGGAAGATGGGCAAAGGGTGTGAACAGCCCTTCCCTGAAGAGGGTGGAAGCTGGTGATGAACGGGTAATGAATGATGTCTAAGCTGTGGGGGAAGTGCAAATTATAGCCACAACACATCATCACTGCTCAGCCACCAGAGCAGTTGAAATGAGATGGTGACCACCAATGTTGGCAGGGACTTGGTGCAGCTGCCCTCTCCATTTCTAGGGATACAAATGGGGAAGCCATCACAGGACAGTGCTACCATGTCTCCTAAAACCACATGCACAGCTGGCACCAAGCCCAGCATGTACACACATGGGGAGTTTATCCCCAAAAAAGACAGACCTATCTTCACATACAAATTATGAGAATGTTCCCATATTAGTTACTCTTCTTGTTGCTATGACAAAGTGCCAGACAAGAAGCTACTTATGGAAGGAAGGGTTTTACTTGGCTCACAGTTTGAGGGTACAGACCATCTTGGTGGGGAAGGCATGATGGCAGGAGCATAAGGCAGCTGGTCACATGACATCCACAGTCAGGAAGCAGAGAGAGATGAATGCTGGTGCTGAGCTTGCCTCATCCTTTGTATTTAGTCTGAGACTCCTACAATGAAATGGTGCCACCCACAATTACATGGGTTTTCCCATCTTAAATAACCCAATCTAAACTCCTTTAGAGACATTCCCAGAAGTCTGCTTCAGATGATTCTAGAGCCTGTCAAACTGACAATCAATATAAACCATCACAAGCCCCAAACTGAAAACAGCCCAAGTGTCCCTCAATAGACAAGCAGACCTCCACAGCTGTTGAGTCTTCAACCCACCTCCCTCTTTGATGGGTCTACACTCAGCACCCCATATTCCAGGGGAATCTGAGTGAGCTCAGACAAAGACTGCTGAAGGGATGTGGGTCTGACTAAACCCACTTTCAACTATAAAATGCCACCAATTCCACACACAAACTGAGAGCCCTAGGGAGCTTATGAAGGGATAATCCCAGAACATCTTTGTACCAGAAACGTGTTCCCTAAGATCCTAGCACTGAGAAACCTTTTGCTGTGGCCCTCTGCCCCTTAATCTATGTCTTCTGTGCCTGGAGAGCAGCCATGACCACACAGAACACAAATGCTCTGTCCTCCTCCCTGGGTCATGTCTGGCAGACCTATGTGAAATGCACTCCAGAACTGTGCAGTGATCCATCAACAGCCAGTCCCAGGGTGCCAGGCCCACCCGGAGAGTCAAGCACTATTGACTGTGGAACAGAAGAATGCCAAATCCCAGTGCTGAGAGTCCTCATATCATAGCAGGGGTTGTCCCCAACCCTGCATCTTGGGCTGCTTCCATAGACACAGTCACTACCAGATCAAGAGCCCCAGGCTTCACTGCACTGCCAAACCTATGCAGGCAGGGGACAAACGCAAACATCCCATCAACCTGGTATGGCAAAGTGGAGGAGCTGAGGTCTTCTGTCCATAGGTTCTGATCTTTTGAAAGACTTTGCAGGTTATATATATTCATTCATATATATATATATATATATATATGTTGCCCTATTTCAAAGTTGAACAGAAGGAAGCTCAGGGCACAGAGCCCCTCATCCAAAGTCACACAGTAGCACCAGGGCAGACTCTGTCATTCAGAGTCTCAGGACCTTGCGCCAAAACAAGAGAGACCTCGGGTAAACAGAGCATGTGCCACCTCCAGCCCAGGGAGGGGATGACCTCGGGATGTTTCAGCCCCTTCCTAAAACGCCTGGAGTCCCAAAGACCTGAGGTAAGAGATACACCCCTTCCCCATTGGTTTAGGTATGAAGTGCTCCAGGAGTCTCATGGGCTCATGTAGTGAGGGCTGGTCCCCAGCTGGTAGTGCTGATGAATGGTAACTGGATTATGAGAACTCTGGCTTCATCAACAGTCAGTCCACTGGCGATTTCCCTACAGGAGATGCTCCATTAGGAGACAAAGCCTGAGTGGAAGAAGTGGATCACTGAAGGAGATATCTTGTCCCTGGACCCTCCTTTCTGTTCTCTTTCTCGACTTTCTGGCAACCCTGAGGTAAGCAATCTCCAGGGCCACACACTTCCACCATGCTTCAGTCTTTCCACAGACCTAGAAGCAATGGAGCCCCAGCCATGGATGGAAACCTCTGAAGTCCTGATCCAAAAGAAACCTTCCCTTTTTTATGTTGATTTTTCTTGGGTATTTTGNCAGAGTGACAGAAACTAATATACCCTCCAGGACAGGCTACCCACTAGTACCCTTACAGCCATGCAGTTGGGTAGCCACAGCTGAACCTGACCAGATAGGGCCCCTGATCTGGCAATGTCTGCACAGCTCATTGTTCATGCATTCATAGGTGCCCAGGCCCCATGTTTATTTATTTTCCCATCTTAAGAAAGAATCAGAGGGGCTACCCAGTGATGTCTCTCAGTTTTCTATTCTGGACTTTCTCTTTTTCCTAATTAGAACCATAAACCCTGGTGTGGCACAGGAGGTAACAGGCTCCCTCTTCAGTGTACATTAGGCTGGCTAGGGCTCCTCAGTCTCCTGTGACAGCCAGCAGTCACCAGTATGCCAAACAAGCAGATGAAGAGGACATGGAAGCCAAGGCTGCCTGAGCTGTCATGCTGGCCAGTGAGCACAGGGAAGCCTCATCCCACACATGACGAAAATGATCTGTCAAAGGAGGTGGAGTGAAGGAAGCAGCCTTAGGCTAAAGAAACAGCTCTGTTTCTTCTTAAGAGACAAAGAATACAGAATACCAAAGGAGCCTTGGCATCTGCAGTGGCATCCCTGGCATTTGTGTAGATCTCAGATGGTCACTTCAAACTCAGCCTGAGTCACTGGGATTCCAAGGTTGTTCCAGCTGCTCAAAGCATCAGAAACTAGTTGAGACTCCACACCGGCCTCATAGACATAAGCCAATGTGTGGTAAATACTGGGTCCCTCAGAGGCTCCAGGAGGCTCTGTTCCGCCTCTTCCAGGTAGCTCTGGTATCCCTTAGCCTGTGGTCATGTCACATCAATCTCTGTCCTGTTGCTGCATGGTCACTCCCTACATCTTTGCCTCAAATGCTCTTTGGTAAGAACACTTGCTGTTATGCTGGGTGGCCTGGATCCTCCAGAAAGATCTCCATTGAGCCTGAATCCCACCTGCAAAGCCATTTGCTACAAAAAGGGACATGACTAGCTGAGGGTCACAGGGTATCTTGGGGCTCTGTGTGCAGTTTATCATCATTGTCTCTTCTCAAAACAGGGAGGTCACAGCACCACCGTGGTAAGTTGACAGAGCAGGCCCCATGCCTGGCAGAGGTGGAAATGAAGCCAAGTGGTGCCAGCTGATGCTGAGATGGGGTTACTACCCCTACCTTGTGCACTGTGGTATTGAACAGGCCATTCTGCTCTGAAATCTAAGGGTTCTACAGCCATCAAACTAGTTAGTATCTCTCACTGGGGGAGGAACTCTGACCATATCCCCCGAAAAAATTAATGGGGTTCCTTTCTGGACACAGTGGCTCTGGCCAGATGCCTATCAGGGTCAATAAGGTCATCCGTGGTGACACAGCTCAGCTCAACTGCTGCCACGCCAAGAACAAAGGCCTGCCAAGCATTCACATTCCCTGGTGCCCTACCCATCACACAGCACACCTCAGTATCTGTCTCTTGGAAATAAGAGCAACCAGGGACAGGCCAGTCCAACTTTGCCTTCACAGGAAAGGGAAGACCACTGAGGCCAGAGGCGGAGGTGGAAGTGTTGCCTTCAGAGGCAACACTATTAGAAAAGACTCCTGTCACCTTCCATGGAAAGAGACTGGTCTTTTAGTCCTTATGTGGTCATGTGCTTCCTGAATTGCCTTTTAAAAAAAGATTTATTTTTTATTACATGTGTAGGTGTTTGTCTGCATGAATGTATGCGCATGTGTGAGTGCATACCCCCAGAGGCCAGAAGAGGACATTGGATCCTCCAGTACTGAAGTTACAGGCAATTGTGAACCACACAATATGGGTGCTAGGACCCCAACACTGGTCCTATAGAAGAGAAGTAAATCTCTTAACCATGGAGCTTTTCCTTCTGTTCTATCTGGTATTTGTTCCTGCTGAATTGAAAACCTGCCCTTCCAAAAGAAATGAATTAGAAGACTACAAACAAGACAGAAGAAAAATAGCACTGAAAGTTCTAGAACACAGGCAATGTCAAGTAGACTCTCTGCTCCCTCGAAAGCACACAGATTTTACCCCAATTAAGTGGCCAATTGCAGCTGTGAGGTTCCTCTGAGAACTCTTTCCCAGGGAGCCCCTCTAAGCCCTGCCAAGCCCAGTGCAGTAATTGTCCACAGTGGGACACGGAGGGGGTGTACAGGAAGGGAAAGACATAGGTCCTTTGCTGCCCTGCTTCAGAAGAGGGGCTCAAGGGAGACAAGCCTGCTGGAGAGTGGCACCCGTCCATTCTGTCTCCCTCCATAGAAACCCAGCCAGCAAGAAGAAAACACACTGTGCCTGCCAAGGTTGTCAGATGCTGCTGGCAGGGGAGTGGTTTTAGATCCTCGATTACTGGAGTGGGGGGAACTGACCTAAGGGAGGATGGTCTCTCAGCTCCCTGGAAGCAGGACCCTGGATCTTGCCAAGACTGTGACCTCAAATTCCAGGGAGCCTCTGGGGCCTGGTGGTATAGCTTGTCCAAGATATATCTTTCTGTCCACACTCACGAGTTGGTGTGAACACTGGCCTCAAGGGGTAGCCCAGCCAGCCATGACTTCTAGGGTCCAATGACTTTTCTTTTCATTTTATTAAGACAGGGTCTCACTATGTGTCCCTGGCTGGCCTGGAACTTACTATGTAGACCAGCCTGGCCTCAAACTCATAGAGATCTCTGCCTCCTGTGTGCTAGGATTAAAGGCGTGTGCTACCATGTCTGGTCCAATGACTTTTCTTGCTGATGGTGCTTACACACTTGCTATCCCATGGCAGGCTTCAGTACCCAGTCACTGAGGCGGGGCCTCAGAACTTTCCCTCAACACCTCCAGCACTCTTTCCCTGTCTACTGATATTCATCTGCCAACTTTGCCTGAAATGCTCACCTCAGGCACTATTCTTAAAGGCTCCCAGGCTGGGACTAGGACTCAGTTGGTAGAATGCTCAGCTACCATTCAAGAAGCCATGGGTTTCTCCCCAGAACCCCAAAAACTTGGTGTGGTATCCATGCCTTTAATCCTAGTGCTCGGGAGGTAGATGCAGGGAGATCACAAAAAGTTTAAGGCCATATTCAACTACATCATGAGTTTGTCCAACATGGGCTAAATGAGATGCTGCCACCAGAAATAAAAATGCCCCCAGAATATGTAGGTGACAGAGACCTTTTATAGTTTCAAGGGTCAAATCCCACTTAATGACCAAGCGGATCCTCTCCAGAAGAAAACCGGCCAGAAGCCACACATTGAACACAATCAGCAGCTCAGGCCTGAAGAATACATAGCTGGAAGCTTCCAGGTGGGCACAGTTCTCTGATTACCTGGTGAGGATTGAACTGGAGCATCTTGACAGAGCAAGGTGTACATGGCAGACATTGGGGTCGCCTACATGAGCGTGGAGCTGGCTACACAAGTCAAAGCCATTGAAGCTGACATTCCTTAGAGACAATCCTCAAGTCTAGTAGGCTTAGAGCAGAATGTTCAGCTCTCATCTGCAGTGATGGAGGGTATGTGGATGAACCTCAGAGTCTGACACCATGAGAACAGCCAGGCATGCAGGCAGAATGCCATGTGACTCCTTATAAGATGTGTCCAGACAGACATAAATAAAAGATAGGAAAGGGATGGGTCGCCAGGGCTGTAGACATGGATGACTGCTTAATGAAGATGGGGCTCTGTTTGGAGTGAGGAAAACACTCTAAAATGAAAGTGGTAATGGGTGCCCTGCTCTGCAAGGACACAGAAACCCAGAGATCTATGTATCTCAATAGGGAGAACTGTACACTACGTGGGTTGTATCTCAATAAATCTTTTTTTGAAGATCCCATCTGGAAGGCAGATGCTTCACAGTGGGACAGCCCTGAGCTGCAGGAGGGGCTCAGCAGCTTCCTGGCCAGGTGGCTCTGGCCAGTATCCACACCTCTCTGAGGTCCAAATTTCACTGACCATAAACCAAGGTTACAACTGTTTGCCTTGCTCAGTTGTTTGGGGCTCTGTGAGGATGGGGAAGGCACCACTCGAACTGCCCAGCATACAGAAGAAAGCAAGACTGGAGGCCTCAAAGAGCAGCCCTGGCACAGTCAAATGCACCGAAGCTGAGAGCCTTATGGGTGATCTGCCTCCATGCCATCTGAGCCAAGACCAGCTGTTGTCATCAGCTAGGAACAGCTGAACCACTCAAGGATGGTGTACCCCAGAACCATCAGCAAGGAAATGCCTACACACACAAAAATGGTCGCTCCAGATAAGTGAGGGCTTTGAGGACAAAGAGGGCAGTGAGAGACCTTATTGTGGGGTCTCCAAGCTGGACCTGAGGGAGGGGCAGCCCTAAGCAGAGGTAGTACCCCAGCTTGGCCAGTGCAGAGCTCAAGCCACAGAGGAATGCATCCAGTGTGCAGCTTCTGGGCAGACTGCCTTGTTCCTCCTACACCTGGGGAAAGGGGGGGGCTTCTGTGCTACAGTGAGAACAGTGCTAGCACCTGATAGCTATCCACTCTAAAAAGGGGAATCAGGAGCAGCGTGAGACTCAGAGTAACCCTCCATCAGGGCCTGGAATATGGAGGAGAGCAGTTCCTGGCTCCGGACAGTCGTGGAACTCTTCAGATTAAGATACCATTTCTCAAGAAGGAAGAGCTGTGAAAACCTACATGTGCACACAGAAAAGCCCCCACAGGCACAAAGCTGAAGGGACAGGGTGGCGCAGGGGACAGGGGACAAACAAGGTCCAGGGCCTGCAGCTCCCACACCCATCTGAGGGAGTGCTTGTCCTTGTCAGAATGATGGAGGACAAGGTCTGGAAGGAGCCACATAGCAGCTGGACACTGGGGAATGACACAGGACAATCAACACCTTCTAGTCTAGCATCTGACATGCTCATCACACAGGCCAGAGGGCACTCAGACAGCCTGTCAGCCTGTCATTCTTAACGCAACTGTACTGGAGTGGAAACTGTTGATCTGGGCCTGTT
>LZPO01034769.1:3654-17838 GCA_001675575.1 Neotoma lepida
AAAAAGACTCAAATCCTCTAAAATATTTTAAGCTTAAATTTTTATCTTCTACTATCAAGTTTTGTTTTGAATTGATTTTTCTGAGAAGTTGTTACCTAAATTATTAGTACATACTACTGTATGGATTTTTTTGTTTTGTTGTTTTGTTTTGTTTGAGACAAAGTCTATACATAGCTCTGGCTGTCCTGGAACACAGAAATCAACAGCCTCTGCCTCCTGAGTGCTGGGATTAAAGGTGAGCACCACCATGTCCAGCTACTGTATGGATTTTAATGTACCATTTCCTCAACCTGCTACTCTCCTTTTAAAAGACTTAGCTTTCCTCCATAAACTTTGTCACTTACGCATATATCCAGAAATATTTTAGTTGTGACTCATTTGACAGCCTGGGAGTGTGGGGTGGGGATCCCTTTGGAATTAGCTCTTTTCCAAAGCTGGACAGTGCTTGCTGCAGTCTGAGTGTCGACGACTTTGCCTTGGCTTCCTCTGTCTACAAGTGATTNTTTTCTAATTCTCAAACCCGGGAACAGTTCTAATCACAGAGAGCTGGTTCTCTACTGTGCTTAACAAAGGCTCTTTTTAAACACATATTTGATGTTATCTTTTGTTCTTGATTTTTAGCTTAAAGAATTTGTAAGCAAGGTAGTGATGTTGATAATAACTATAGCAAAGTTTTTGTTGGTGTTTTTTTTTTTAATATAAGCTGGGGGGTTAGCTCAATATTAGAGTACTCGCCTAGCATGCCTGTGACCAAAGGTTCTGTCTAGATGCATAGGAAGAAAAGCAGATATTANGATATTATGAACCTAAGCCTGGCTCATTTATTCTTTTGTGTGAAAGTATAATTTATATAAACTTCTTNGAAAACAAGTTCAAGAATTTGACTACAGCATTGTGTCATGAAATGTCACTAGGTCACTCTTGTCCTCTTGTCACATTCAGCCCTCACAATACTGTTGTTTACTTGACAGTAGACAATTAAGTTCTGAGGGGACAGAAACATATTTGTTTATCATTAAATAACAATACCAGTAGATATGTGTTGTATTCAGGAATGGATAGATATCAAGGACAGATGGCTACACGAGACCCTGTCTCAAATCAGATTTTTCTTTTCCTTGTAGGTGTACATTCTAGTAGAGGAATTTGTGTGGTGAGAACTCTAATAAAGTCATTTTGAAAGTCATCTTGAGCTGGGGGTGTATAGCTCAGTGGTAGAGAGCTTGCCTAGCGTACCTGAGACCCTGAGTTCTGCCCCTACCACTACAGAAAGAAAAGAAAAAGACATAGCACATAACCAAGTCCTGATAATTAAGGAAGGAGTTTCTGAAATAAAACTTCACCTGGTTATTTTTGTTTTTTTAATGGGTAGGAGTTAGAGAAGGAAGTTGCAGAATATGAAAAGGTGAAAAGGTGGCCAGAGCCCAGGCTGTGAACATGGAGATGACCGAGCAAACCACAGTTCAGACACTGGGATCCTATCCCACATAACTTGGAAACCTGTAGTGAAGTTTAACAAAAAATATGATCAAGTATGTGTCCGAAAAAAGCTTTTTGTCAGCATTATTCTACAGAATGCACTGGGGAAAAGTTGAATATTGTAAGGTAGGATTTGAAATTGGTAACAAGTCAGCACTGTCCATCAGGTATAGCTTACCTAGAAGCATTCGTAATGCTGGGAGAATGATGGTGTTATTCACTGGAAAAAATAAAAGTGTGGTTANAGAGGGAAGAAACCACACTGTTGCTTTAGCTGTTTCTACTCCCTGGACTCTGGCTTTGGATACTCTGTTGCTGAGTGTTAGTTACCTAATATGACATGCCTAAAGACAAAGACTGTACAGGTGCAGCTCAGCTTACCGCCCCAAGCTCAAAGGTTCTTCTGTAGTGGCAGTCATGTTGTTGACTGGAGACATCCACTTCCTCCAAGCCAAGGTTCACACACGTGTATGTAGGTAGAA
Organism: Neotoma lepida; assembly: GCA_001675575.1. Lineage (NCBI taxonomy): Eukaryota > Metazoa > Chordata > Mammalia > Rodentia > Cricetidae > Neotoma > Neotoma lepida. Next base: position 5,616 of record LZPO01034769.1, read on the forward strand.
GGCCTTGGTTCTTCTGTTGCTCACAGTAGGCCANGGGCCCTTTTTGTCTGGACTGCTGTGTAGCACAGCCCAAATGTCCTCACGGCACAGCAGCCTACACACCCCAGCATTAGCAGCCTCAGAAAGGAGCAACAAGGAAGTGATGGTGTCTCAGAAGTCAAGCACTGACTTCTGCCATATTCTCCTGATTAGAAATAAGTCACTAAGTCCACAGTCTTGAATGCCAGCTCTGTGAGGGGAGGAATACGCAAAGACTATGTGAACCTATTTATTTAAATAATGTTTATTAATTGAGAATTTCATAGTATGATTTGATCATATTCACTTCCCCTCCCCCAATTCTTCCTAGATCCACNCACCTCCCTACCTATTCAACTTTGGATTTTGTGCTTGTTTTTGGTTTATAAACCCATCAACTCCAGTTTGTATTATCCAGATACTCTTGGTTATGGGGCCTACCCTGGAGCATGGTCAACCTACCAACTGACTCCCTCTCCCAGCAGCTATCAGTTGTCAATAGCACAATAATAGTTTTAGGGGTGGGACTTCATTCCCACCTCCATTCAACCATGCTGGAATTTGTCCGGTTTGAGCTTTTGTAGGATTTGCGCTTGCTGTCACAATCANTGGTAGTTCATATGTTCTTCTGCCNNGTTGTATCTGGAAAACGAGGTTTCCTTTTAGCTATTCACCATTATGACTCTTAAAATCTTTCTNNCCCCCCCCTTCCATGAAGATCCTTGAGCCTTGTGGGGAAGGGTGTGATATAGGCATCCCATTTAGGAATGAGTAATCCCTGTCCTCTTATTCACTGCACATTGACCTGATGTGGTTCTCTTGTTTATTGCCATCTGTTGCAAGAAGTAGCTTCTCTGATGAGGGTGAGAAGATGCACTGATCTATGGCTATAACACTAAGNCATTAGNAGTCTTTTTNTATTAATGCTATGTCCATTTAGCAGAATAATGGTAGATTCTTCCTCTAGGGCCAGTGATGTATCNAGCCATGGGGTCAAGAACCCATTAACAATGGCANGTATGGGTTCTGTCTGATGGATTGGGACTTAGATCCAATCAGAACCCATTAACAATGGCAGGTATGGGTTCTGTCTGATGGATTGGGACTTAGATCCAATCAAACAGTAGTTAGTTGCTCCTATAGCATTTGTGCCACTATTGCACCAGTGGCCATATCTTGCCAGGACAGTTATTATGGTAGCTTATACGTATGAATCTATTTTTAAACCACCATACATTGCCATGAACACATTTAAGGGGTGTAAAAGAATTAGACTTAATGTGTAGAAAAGAAAGACTTTTTTAAAAGGAATTACTGTCTTAGCACCTGGGAGGCTAAGGCCGGAGGATTTATGAATTTGAGGTCAACATGGGCTGCACTGCAGGACCCTGATTCAAAAGATGTTAGTTACTATCAGCACATTAAATCTGCTGAGATAGNAATTACTTGTGTCTTAAACATTTGAGCTCAAGCTAGAAGCCACATCAATACAGATTTCAGAGTCACTGATGTATCTGTGGTGATTGAAATTGAAGCAAAGGGCAAGATGGATCAGCAGAAATGAATAAGGAAAAGAATAGCAGGGAAAATGACATTTTTTTGGTTGCACTAGAAATGGTTAGAGAATGGTGGGAGCATATCAGAAGGACACAGGGCTAGCTGAAAGAAGTCCCAGGTCCAAGAAAATTTAATATTAAATGACCGTAGTAATCATCTGCAATCCTCTGAGTAAAATAACAATTCAAGAGTCACTGATCATAAATGAATAAATAAACAGGAGGGAGCCATTCAGTTCTATAGTATGCCAACCCACAAATGAAATGATGGAGTTAGAAAAATCACCCATTTGTAACTGCTAGAGTAATTATTTAGCAGTCAACAGATATTAAAGTTAGAGTTTGGTGATAAATAGGAACAATTACATAGTCTTATTTAAAGAATCACCCTGAAAATTATTTATTATTGGGTGGATATAGTATGTTTATCAATTTACTTAGAGTTGAAGAAACTGTCCTAACAGAACGTTGTNACTGGTAAGATACAGGAACACAGCAGGTGTGTTTCCTAGTTTGCACCAGGAGAAAGTAATGTCAGTAATTTGGCATCTTTCTGGCATAAAGGTGTCCATCATGAAGAGACATCCAGAGAACCCAAACCAGAGACAGTCTATAAAACAAGTGGTTAGGGATTTTCAGGAATCCCATCTTCCCTGTGAAAGACAGAGGAAGGCTGTTGTCTTAGGGTTTCTATTGCTGTGAAGAGAAACCGTGACCACAGCAACTCTTATAAAGGAAAACATTTCATTGAGGTGGCGACTTGCAGTTTCAGAGGTTTAGTTCATTATCATCATGGTGGGGAGCATTGCGGCATGCAGGCAGACATGGTGCTGGAGAAGGTGCTGCTGCATGTTGATATAAANGCAACAGGAAATAGACTAAGGATCACACTGAACAAAGCTTGAGGAAAGGAGACTTCAAAGCCTCCCCCCCCACAGTGACACACTTCCTCCAACAAAGCCACACCTCCTAATAGTGCCACTCCCTTGGGGGTCATTTTCTTTCAAACCACCACAGCTATCAAGCTGTTTCTGCTTGTGGACACTAACTAAATGTGACTCATGACCATGGTTTGGACTTCATTCCTGCTCTAATAGGGGGTATCATCAAAACAGCATAACTTGGAGCATGTAGGTTAGTGAATAATGGTAGATGAAGGCTAATCTCATTTTACCATTGTGATGCCAGAAAGTGCCCCATACTTGGGAAGTAAATGCCTACGTGTATATTGATATGAGACTTGATGTCTGTAACTTATTTACAAATTGGAAGATTCAGGTGTGGAAATGGTAGCAGGGAGGGTTGATGTCAGGTACACAAGAACAATGTATGTGCTTATATGTATTTCTGCAGTGTTTGTATGAATTGAGGGTTATTGCAGAGTAGATCTTTTCGAAAGATACTGTTTACATTGTCAGGGCATTCAGAGAAAATGAACTAGGGGAATGTTATTAGACTCTAGCCATCCACAGGTTTTTTTTTTTTTCTATTTGGTTTTTTTCAAGACAAGGTTTCTCTGTGTAGCTTTGGAGCCTGTCCTGGAACTCGGTCTGTAGCCCAGGCTGGCCTGGAACTCACTGAGATCCACCTGCCTCTGCCTCCTGAGTGCTGGGATTAAAGACTCACGCCACCACCACCCAGCACTACAGATTCCTTAATGTGAAACGGCAACAGCAGAGCAAGCTGAGAGCTGAGTGGTGAGGGAGGAGAGCGTGGAGAGTAGAGAGGTCCTGAGTAGTGTGCGGCAGGGTAGGTCTGAAACCAGAGAAAGAACCAAGGGGAAGGGATTTGGGTTTTAGAATGGTGTGAACTTGTACTTTCAGGTTTCCAGACATCTGCCTGCAAGATGATATAGTAAGCACACTAAGGGATTTAGCAGTCAGCAGAAAGTACTGGCGAAAACTAGTTGGGAGCCCCTGGAAAGGACTACAAGACGGTTGGAGAAGGTCAAGATACTACTAAGTTTCCGTTTGCAAAGAGTCACTTCCTCACCTGTCCCCATATACCCGTCTGTTCTCCCCTGTCCTGTGGCTGCCATGACACTTGGTGGAATTGACCCCACCTACTGTATTGTAGATACGTGCTATGTTATCTTTATCCATTCCTCTGTTGGTGGACATTAAGCTGCTTCCATATCTTCATTATTCTCACCTTTTCAATGTTTGGGCTCAACTCTCTGGGCAGCTGGGCACTGAGAAAGAAACTACAGGTCCAGGGACTAAAGAGATGGCTCAGTAAACCTGTACTGCTCTTGCAGAGGACCTGAGTTAGGTTCCCAGCACCCATATCAAGCAGCTCAAAACTACCTATAATTCCAGCTCTGAGAGATCTGACACCCTTTTCTGATTGCCACAGGCANCTGCACTTATGAGCACAAACCCAGATGAAGACATACACACAAAGTCTTAACAAGNTAGAGTTCCACGTTCAGACACATTTTTACAATACTAATTCATTTTATGTTAGCCTAACTCTTTTAAGAGCAACAGAAGGCTAGGTGTGGTGGAGCATGTCATCCACAGTCCCAGCAGCCCTTGGGAGGCTGAGGCATGAGGAACACAGATTCAGAATCGGCCTGGGCTACATAGTGGGACCCTGTCTCCAAAACAGAAGAAGGAGCAGAAGTGAAGATTCCGGTTAGATTCAATAATTGCGAGATAACATATGTTGAAACCTCTTTTACACATTNTTCCCAGCTGCAAAGCTTGTCTGCACTTGAATACACAGCCTCTATGTCTCTTCAGTCCCTGGCCTGCTGAGAACACACCTGTTCTTCCATCCGCTCTCAGAGTCTCACCACTGGCACACAGTACTCTCACGGCCAGTGAATGTGTTTGCAAACCAGTCTTTCCACAGACCTCGGTCCAACCTAAACTGCTGAAACAGACTTTAAACTGTAACAAACTGTAACCTTTTTTTTCATCCCACCTAATAGCTAGGACTCCAATAAATAAAGACAATATTGTGTCCAGCACCAGTTTTACTGGCTCTATAGTTCTCGGTGAGGCAATATTCACCTTTGTCTCTGAGGGTTTCAGCAGAAATGGAGAAAGGGCTGATCAATGGGTACTGAGCATTAGTTGGAAAGGAGAACTGGTGTACTGTTGCCCCACGACGTCACAACAGGCAAAGATAATATAGTATATATTCCAACAAGTTCAAAGAGGAGATTTTAAACAACTTAACTTCAAAGAAATGTTAAATGCTTAAGGAGTCAGATATGCTCACCCAATCCAAACATTACATAATGTGTACATGATTCAAAACATGAGATGATACTCCATAATTACAGACAAATTTAATGTCAATTAAAAACTGATCATTTGGGAGGCACTGAATGCATCTTCAATAATAGAGGCTAGAAAGTAGATTCAGATTAAATGATGGCTTTAAGATCTGTTTGTTTTATTGGGTGAGAGAGTTAATACTCCTGTACAACTAAGAAATAAAATTTATTCAGACTAGAGAGAAGGCTTCATGGTTAAGAGCTCTGGCTGCTCTTCCAGAGACCCAGGTTCAATTTCCAGCTCTATCATGGCAGCTCACCAGTTCCAGGATGTGGATCCCCTCTTCTGCCTTTCAAAGGCACTGCATGTTGCATACATGTAGTACACAGCTATGCAGACAAAACAACCATATGCATAAAAAATCTTTTTTAATATAGTGTATTTTACATCTAGTTTATGTATGTAAACGTGGAATTAGTGTCTTATTTTTAACTATGTAGTCTAGGGCCCAACAATACTGCAAACACATTACTATAATGCAAAATAACAACAGAATGCATTTTGCAAGTATGTCTGCCCTTTGCCCCACCAAAAGTGATGAGAATTGTAACTCCCCCGTGCCTCTGCAGGCAGCTGACATCCCTTCTGTCCAGCTCCAATCTTCAATCTCACACAGCTGCCTAATGAGTTACTGGCTTCAGAGTACAGCAAGAGTGCTGAAGGAAATTGTGAAATGGCAGAGCATTAGGTTTGACCATCCCTGCATCCCAGGGTGTGTGGAGAGGCTAATAGAGTGGTCGGTCAGTTCCTAATTCAGTTTGGCTCTTTTAAATGCTACACCCTAGTGCTTGGAAACTTTTACTCATAAGGAGCCAGGACTGTGTAACTTAGTAANTGCCTCGGGCCAAAATGTCATTCTGTATCCAGGGGAGTGCTGAGTTTGCTGACAGCCAAGCCTTCTGCCTCCCAGCAGCCAGTGCTACAGCTAATTCACATCCAGCAGGCTAAGGCTGTCAGCTACAACTTTAAGGGCTAAAGAAATGAGAGAGGATGAGCTTTGAGGTAGACAGCCGAGAAAGTGAGTGAGTGAGAGAGACAGACAGACAGACAGACAGTATAGAAGCCAGAGGTCAACCTTGGGTGTCTTTTTCAGTGTTTCTCCACCTTATTTTGGAGACAGGGTCTCTCGCTGAGTTTGGAGCTCTCTGGATCAGCTAGGCTAACAAGGCCCAGAGATCCGTCTGTCTCCATTCCTCTAGTGCTAGGATTACAAATTCTCCACCACACCCAGCTTTTTATGTGGGTTCTAGGCATTGCACAGCATGCAATCTACAAACTGAGCTCTCCCCAACCCCCCCAGAGCTGGCGACTGTTGGATGAGGGAGTGGAGGGGAGAGTGGATGGGAGTAGCACTGAGGTTGACTCTCAACCCTTACCAGTGGGTAGGATCCATCCCTTCTCTCTTCAAGCTTGGGTCTTTTTATCCCTAAAGTTCTCATGGTNATGCCTTTCCAGCATATTCTATAAGCTACAGTAGCCGCTTAATAGTAAATAATGGATAGGCAAGTTCCTTTTAGAGGGCAAGTCACTGTGTAATGAAATGATGTCACATTGAATCAGTGAAGGGTACTACCATGAGGGCTAAACTTTGAGTTTAGGAGTTTTGGAAAAGCTGGGAGATTAAACACAACAAACACTGTAGAAGGATAGTTACATGTGAGCTGTTGGAATGGTAGGTCATCCCGTGGGGAAAGAGGAGCCAGCTACAGAATATGCTGGGGGAATTTGTGTAGGAAAATCTGTGGGGCACTCTGATGACATGGGGGTNAATCAAAAGCTTTTCGTGGGACATGGGAGCAGGGTAGGCAACATGNCTGACTTTCTCTAAGGAGAATCATTGTACAAGAGATAGCAGACAGGTTGGGAATGAGGGAAGTCTGAGGGCAGCATTGGAAGGCTGCTTTTTGATGTAAATCACGGTGACCACTCTTTCCTGGCTAGCCAGCCATACGGAGTCTTTAGTGCCAACCAAACCTGCCATATTTGTGGGGATGCAACCATGCCCTGGCTTCAAGTTCAGTGGCAAATATACTAGAGAGGGATGGGTAAATCAAAGGGAGGTGAGGCCTGCCGCCTTCTCGTGAGCACTCAGATGCCTGTGCTTTCTTGACAGCATAGAACTAAGTAAAGTAGGGATTGTTTCCACACTTTCTCTATAGAGAATTAAGCTCCAGATGCATCATTTGAAGAGACTCGGGCTCTAGAAAAAGACGAGTAACTTCTCGAAAAAGTCACTTAAGAAATAATAGCTTGGGCTGGAGAGTTGGCTCAGCAGTTAAGAATGCATGTTGCTCTTGCACAGGACTCAGGTTCGATTGCCAGCACCATACGGTGGCTCACAACCATCTGTAATCCCAATTCCAGGGGATCCAACAGACAAANGTGGTATACATACATACATGTAAGGAAAACATACACAAAGTAAAAATAAATAAATCTTAAAAAAATAAAATAACAACTGAGATTTAAGGATGTATCTCAGCTGGTAGACCACCTGCCTAGCATGTGTGATGGCCCTGTTTTGACTGGGCATGGTGGCACATGCCTGTAACCCCAGCACTGAGGAAGCTGAAGCAGGAGAACCAGAAGTTCAAGGTCATCCTTGCCTATGTAGAGAGCCCCTGGCCAGCCTGGGCATTTGAATGATCTTCCTGCCTCTACTAGCACTATTACACCTACTGCATCTCCTGTGACTGGGTGTGCACCCCAATTCATATTTTGGAGTGCCTATTTTTAAGAGTCTTGTGGCCATGTCAGTTCATTATCTGTAAATATGTCACCATTGAAGATTCCATTTCAGCCCTTACATTTTTACCACTTTATCCTTCCCTCTAAACTAGTAATTTTTAAAGTAATTTTGCTCGTTTTTTTAAATTAGTGCATCAACTCTAAACCCTTGATCAGCCCATAGATCTCTACTTTGAACCTCATATAAAAATGATTAATTGTCCTTATCACAAGAAAAGCAATTCTGCTGCATTCATAAATTAGCATCCTCAACTATGGGCCTGGCTGTGGCTTTATATACCTTTAACCCCAGCTGGGNGGTTTGCNATCCTCCTGCGAACCTTCTCCCTCTTAGTCACCAGCCTTGGCTGGGAATGACCGTTAGCTTTTCCTCAAAACTCCGCTCCAGTGACCAGGATTTGCGTTTGACAGAAATACTTAAACAGAGGAAGATAGTTTCACAATGGAGTGATTAATCATATCCCGAGTGACCAACGTTGCCACCAGCCTTTATTCAGGATGGGTTGTGTAAAAATAAACAGTCACACCTCTACCCGGCCACTTCCTGCCTGTCCAGAATGCATGGGTGTGTGTTCTATTTCCTCTTTTACTTTTATGTTGTGCAATAACTTCAAAGAACTCTGAGTAACTGAAGCATTGGCTCAAAAGGAGTGGCTTGCTTTCCTGTAATGGTTAACTGTCCCTTACAGGGTTAATCTTTTCCTCCCGTGTTCTTGGACTCTTGTGTTTCTTTTCTGATGCGTTTACCAACCAACCTATAATTTTTTGCTCCATGAGACCTTGTGGAGGAGGCACTTCCTGTTGCCTGTCTGTTGCACAGCCCTGCCCAGTGCCTGGCACTTAGTGGAGTCTAATGTTGACTACATGAACCCATCCCGGGAGTCCTTGAGTGTTATAACACTGACAGCTTTTGGGGGGTGTGGGGGATCAAAACCAAATATGTTTTCATCTGTCACAGGATAAACGCTTTTTTTGCCTCAAATTTCATAGAAAAGTATTTGTAAAAACTTTTGATAAGAGCCAGGCGTGGTGGCGCACACCTTTGATCCCAGCCCTGGACAGAGGCAAGAGGATCTCTGTGAGTTCCAGGCAATCCTGGTCTACGGAATGAGTTCCAGGATAGCCAAGGCTACACAGAGAAACATTGCCTCAAAAACCCAAAACCCAAACAAACAAAAAACTTTCGATAAGAAAAATTCTCTTTCTCTAATCCTAACAGCCTTTCTGAGTCCTTCCTTTTCGGCTGTATAACCTGAGCCTGGAGTTGTATTTTTGACCCCACCCTAGTTGCTATAGCTGATGAATCATAGAAACCAGAGTCAGGAAAGACCAGTGAGATCATCTGGCCAGTCTCCAGCCGAGGGAGTGGAGCCCTGGAATGTGGGGATGACCACGAAGAGAGAAGAGATGCAGCGAGGGTCGAGGGAACAGCTTGCCCACTCCTTTGCCTTTGGCTTCTACCACAGTCCTGAGNCCCACCCTCTTAGAAAGCAGTCAGGCATCCCCAGTGCCCTGAGAAAAGCGGATGCTGACTGACGTGCAAAAGGATGGTGCTGAAGTCCAGTTGCCTGAGTAATGACACNGGATTATGAATCATTCAGTGATATNTAACAGTCTTAGAAAATCTGAGACTCTTATCTTTGCATAACTTTATTAATTTAGGAGCTTGTAAGGAACTTAGAGGTAACCTGGGCCAAAATGCATTGTTTCCAGATGCTGAGAGACTAANATCNGGAAGGTAAGAAACCCCAGATGTACACAGGACAGGAACCACCCTTATCCCTTTGTGTTGTAGCCTCACAGTATCCACCTTCCTGGACTTTCCCTCACTTGCCCTTTCCTTCCTAAGTCTCCAATTCTTCCTTGTTCTCTCTTGGTTCTGTTGTCTGAAGAAATGGTAGAGCTGACTTTGTATCTGTACCAGCTATCCACTGTAGGCCTGACCTCTGCCACTCTGAATGAGCAACACAGAAGCAGGTGAAGCCCCCCTTAGCCCACCCGAAACCTGTCCCCACCTTCCTGACTTCCCTTCTGGAAGTTTCTCTGTTCTTTCNGCTGTGGAGCCTTGGTTTCACCTCCTGTTCCTGTTCTACCCTCGTCCTTNAGATTTAATGGATCACAGAGCCCTAGGCTTCCACTGGTGTCTAGCCAAACTCCACCTTAGCTTCCTGCACCTTCTTTCAGCTTCTCTGCATCAACTCTGGCCTTGTGAGAAACAAAATAGGGCTCCACTCTTCCCTGCCCTCCCTGTGCCTATAGATGGTGATAGCACGTGTCTCTACCATATGTCCCTCTCTCTACCTATGTTCTCACAGGTCCATCACATATTATTAGGAATCCAGTACATTANGGATATTTAACAGCTCTCTGTTNTTATTTTTAATAATACTGTGTCCACTGGGCATGGTGGCATAAGCCTTTAATGCCAACACCTAGGAGACAGGCAGGTGAATCTCTGTGAGTTTAAGGCCAGCCTGGTCTACATAGTGAGTTCCCAGATAGCCAGGACTATGTAGAGAGACTACTCTGTCTCAAATAATAATAATAATAAAACTTTATCCTACTTCATTTGACTTTAAAGAAACATTTCTGAATCACAGATACACATTTAAACAATATAGAGTCTAAAAACATGTTGGAGGTCCTGTAGTTCAAAGAGTTTGAACTAAAGCAGTGACTTTTTTGTACATAGTCAGCCCTTGGTTTCCAATGGGAATGAGTTCTAGGGATCCCCTCCCCATGGATAACAAAACCTAAAGATGCTCAAATCCCTTCTTCAAAATGACAGAAGAACTGTGTAGATTAGACCCAGAGACAGAGCAGAGCAGACCAAAGAAGTGCAGAGTCATTGGGCAGGCATTGATGAGACTGTGGAGACAGATTTACATGTGAGGAGTCTAGGACGCTACAGGATGGCTTCTCTCTTACACTGAGCACCAGTCTCATCTGGCAGTGATCTGTGGTTCTGGGTTAGGAAGTCTAACTGATAAGCTAACACTAGCCTAGATCTTTGACCACACTGAGACACCTAGCTTTCCCCAAAGCACAGGCCCAGGTCATGATGGTCAGTTGGGATTTAGGTTCCAGTGTGGTTGAGTGGTTGAGCCTGTGTTATGCTGCAGAACAGATTGCAGAAGCATACAGTGTAGCCACTCTGGAAGGTGACATCCCCAGTGAGTTTTCTGGCTTCTGGGTGTAGACACTTGTGTGGTCACTAATGCAGCTATAAGGCTCAGCCCCAAGTCTGAAGTTGGGGTACCATACTGATCCATGACCACATCAACCTACATGCTAGTTCCTATACCAGAACCCCCTCAAAGAACTCAGTGACAGAATGTCTGGGGTTCATTTCCCTGCCATGTCTGATACTTTTGACCACAGAATGAGATGGAAGGCTCTTGGTGCCTGGGAACAAGTGAGAGAAACAGTAAGAGCTATGGGAAGCCACTATAAGATGTTGGTGGATCCCAACCATGTCCACCACAGAATCTGGGGGCAGATGCTGTTGGCATGAGCCAGTGTTTGAAGTTATAGTTGCCAACGCTGAGATCTTCCAGAATCTGGGGGCAGATGTTGTTGGTATGAGCACAGTGTTTGAAGTTATAGTTGCTGACACTGAGATCTTCCAGTCTTTGGCTCATCAAGAACATGGTTATCACTGATTATGAAAACCTGGAGAAAAACAGACAAGAGGAAATCTAGAGGCTGGGGAACAGCCTGGATGGAGACTGGAACCATTTGTTTCCATTCTAGTGGCTAGCATTCCATCCCCTGATAATGCCAGTTGACTAGCCAGGAGTGCCCTAATGTTTCACCGATGGCATCCAAGTAGCTACTACCTACTCTGGTCCCTTGCTCAGTAAGTACCATAAAAGAAAGAAGAGCCTGTCTTCACCACCCTGCTTTCTCTCATCAGATGACTATNATACTAGATCCCCTTGTTCAGTTGCCTTCTTTAGAGCTGGTGCCTGTGTGNTATGATCCATGTACATATTTGACTTCAAACAGTGCCTTGTACTAACTTTGTAAGATGATGTCCTTGAGCTCCCAGGGTTCAGTTCTGCTTCATCTGAGGCACTGAAGGCTGAACAAAGACCAGCTCAATACCACTTGGACTTTATTTAACACCATCATGTTTTGAAACCAGAGAAATGAAAATGAAATTAAATAAAATGCTGTGGTATTTGCATTTGTAAGGTGAACAGCCTATAAGTAGTTGTCTTAGTGTATTGTTTAGGGAAGAGTATATGTGTTCGATACAGATGCGTGATTCATTTTCATACGTTTTCAGTGACCAGGTGTTTGAACACCTGGATATGGAATCCATGTATGTGAAGGGTCAGTTATCTTCACTAACACAAGGGATTCTCTTTCCTTGTGGTTTGAGCAGAAAGGAAAACCAATTCTACTTTAAAAAATTAATCTATTGATCTATTTGTTAAGCCAGAGTTTAGTTATTCAAGGCACTTCCACTTTGAAAAATACCTGGCTTTTTCAATGAATAAATAAAACTTGTTTCTGGCCGGGCGGTGGTGGCGCACGCCTTTAATCCCAGCACTCGGCGGAGGCAGAGGCAGTCGGATCTTTGTGAGTTCTAGGCCAGCCTGGGCTACC